>CAJNOJ010000196.1:0-200831 GCA_905250025.1 Adineta ricciae
CACCAGTGTTTGATGTTGGTTGAAAGTCGGTTTTCTTGTTTTGGGGGATATCATCTGGGAAGACAGTGATCTTTTTGCTGGTGGGTTCATCAATGGCTTCCATTTCCGCGCATTGTTTCTTTGTTGTGCCAGTAATTATCGAAGTTGTAGTTGAACTGAACAATGTCGACAACAAAGAAGCAGCTGATGTTGCGCCAGCGGCATCGGTTTGACCTGGTTGTGTTGGCTGTACTGAACCGCCGGTCTGGCCTGGTTGTGTTGGTTGTCCGGAAGCAGGTGTTTGACCTGGTTGTGTTGGCTGTCCTGAACCGCCGGTCTGTCCGGGCTGTGTTGGTTGTCCTGAAGCACCAGTAGTTGGTTCAACACAGGCTCGTACTTTCAGCACCACTCCTTTCGGTGATTCGTCATCAGTAGTCTTCACAACTGTGACCTGTACTTTCGACACTGGAGTATCGGCTGGAATCTTGCTCGAGTCCACCGTGGGTGGTTTCAACTTGTCATCCTTCGGACTGTCAGTTGATTGAATCGGTGTTGGGTTCACTTTCGATCCGTTGGGGGAGTAGAACGTCACTTCAAACTGTTCGACATTAGCACCTTGCGTCTTGTCACGTGGAATGGTCACCGATTGTACTTCGGCTGGCTTGTCGAAGTTGACTGTGATCGTCGGTTTCTTGTCATTCGATGGGAAGGAGACACCAGTGTTTGATGTTGGTTGAAAGTCGGTTTTCTTGTTTTGGGGGATATCATCTGGGAAGACAGTGATCTTTTTGCTGGTGGGTTCATCAATGGCTTCCATTTCCGCGCATTGTTTCTTAGTAGTGCCAGTGATTGTTGAAGTAGGGCTGGAACCGAGGAAGGTAGACACTGAAAACGAAGTTGTAAATGTTCCAGTGGAACTAGTCTGCGCAGGTTGTGATGGCTGTTCGGAGATAGCTGTTTGGCCAGGTGCAGATGGTTGTCCGGAGGTAGTGGTGTGGCCTGGCTGGCTGGATGTTCTGCTCGTTGTTGTCGTGTCTTGTTCGACTGGAGCCGTCGTGCCGGTCGTTGTTGGCTTCGCACAGCCAATGATACTCAAACGGGTGTTCGTAGGAACTGTGCCGTCACTGGTTTTCTTGATTGTAACTGACAATGGAATCACATCTTCGATGTATGGAGAGTATTTGATGCTTGGGCTACTGGGATTGTCGCTCAGACGTGGTGCATCGTCGAAATCAGTTAGTGCACTGATGGATGTGATCTTCGATTCAGCAGGATTGGCAATGGAGATGTTTTGAATGATCACTTCCTAGAACCTCGCAGTCATGGGCAGACATCGGCGATGATGGTGAAGCACTTACCTTGATGAAAAGAATGTCGACGGTGGTTGGCACAGTAGAAAGAGCGAAGGATGCTTTGAGTGCATCGGGACTAATGTCCTTGTTGTTGAGTTTGACTGAGGCGATCATTTGTGATCCGAATGAGGTGAGCTCGACAGGGTTTTCACAGACTACAACATGTTGGCGAATAGCAGGAAAGTGGTATATGTGGAAGAATTTTAGTGAAATAGAGACTAGGTAATGCTTCGATGAATATGTATGTAGAGGATACACGTTTATGTATATGTGAAACCGTCCTATATTTGAGCAGACGTGAAAGCTAAGTTGTGTGGAAAGTATTTTTGTGAATGAAGGAGACAAATAAGCGTTGAAAATATCGGTTTTAAGATGTTCAGAATTGAAAAAAAGTGATAAAATGGTGTGTGGTGGTCGGTAGAAAGTTTTGCGCTTATTATTTGAAGAGTTTTCTTGAAGAATAATTTTCCTCACAATACAGAACTCAAGAAATAATCTTATAAATGGGAATGATTTGATCGGCATGAGGTAAAACTCATGTTAACTTTAGTGGGACATATATTTCGTCCTTATTTTCAGAGAAGTTTTTTTGTAAACGCAAGGAAATAATAGATCGCGTTTCTGAGCTTTAAGATAGTCTATGCATACTAGAATCAGTAGAGTCAGATACGTCACAGATCGAAAGTACTGTAAGTGGTGCTTGAAATTGTGTCATAGGGCTTATGATGTATATAGAGCTCAATTTTTCCAACGCTTAAAGACGTCTCCAATCGCCTCGATCCATATGATATATCACGACATAGGAGTTGCATACGAGAGAAAGTTCCTCCGCGTTCAGCACAGTCCGAGCTATTGTTATGTAACCTCACCTGCGTTTGATGTTTTCGCTGTTGTGCCCGTTGTAACTGTAGACGTAGATGTTGATGGTGGAGCTAAAAGCAGATTCAGAATCGATGAATTTGAAACACAAACCAACGACGGAAAACAACTGCACTTCTCAGATGTGTCAGAATAACAAATATCCAGATACGGATTTCCGTCGAAAGGAAAAACATTCAACGGCAGCTGCTTCCACCGAGTGACTGCATATTGGAAGAGAAAAGCTCAGTGTCTCTTCGAATAGTTTCATTCACAGTCATCACAAGAATCAGACATAGATATCAAACTACCGTTGAAAGAGTCGATTTATGCGATTTCAAGGCAGAAGTGACACACTCTCGGATATAACAACTTGTTGATAATAATTGTCTTCCCCATAGATAAATCATGCATTCGCATACAAGTACAAACTACCTTCTTCTGCCATGATCGTTCACAAGTGATTGAGTAAGATACTTATCTGACGCATCGACTAGAACGTCAACTCTCATGAGTGTCCAATGTGACCTCTCCACTGACTACAAGAACCTCTAATTCGCACATCTCTCTCATACTCCTTTTCTGGAGACACTCAGTCTGAACATTCTCGAAGTACTGCTTACGAATATTCAACAATATATACCATTCAATTCTCCCACTAGTTCGCCAAAAGCTCATGAGCTTTCTTCCCATGGCATCAAAAATGTCGCCAGGCACATAAAAGTATAATCAGTCTCTTATGCCGGAATACTATTCGCCACAGACCTTTTCCATGCACTCCACGATTTGCTCATCTATACTGTCCAAAGATCGCCATCACGACTCTTATTCTTTCCTCCAGCTCCAAGTCATACCACAAGCAGTCTCATTAATTACTTTATTCTTCACACTTCGCGTACTGGCGAGAGTGTCACTTACTTGTCGATGATTCCGTGCATGCTTTCACACTCAACACTACACCTTTCGGTGATTCGCCATCTGTTGTTTTCACGACTGTCACTTCCACCTTCGACGTTGGAGTGTTCGACGGAAGTTTGCTCGAATCAACTGTGGCTGGTTTCGATTTGTCATCTTTCGGACTGTCCGTTGATTGAATCGGTGTTGGGTTCACCTTCGACCCATTGGGGAAGAAGAGTGTCACTTGGAACTGTTCAATATTAGCACCTTGAGTCTTGTCACGTGGAATGGTGACCGATTGTACTTCCGCTGGTTTCTCGAAGTTCACAACGAAAGTTGGTGTTCTGTCGTTGGTTGGGAATGATACACCATTCTTCGATGTTGGTTGAAGATCTGCCTTCTTGTCTTGTGGTAGCTCGTTGGGTGTGACAATGATTTTCTTGCTAGTTGGTTCATCGATGGCTTCCATTTCAGCACACTGTTTAGTGGTGGTGCTTGGTTGACCAGGTTGTGTTGTTTGGCCCGGTTGACCAGGTTGAGTTGTTTGGCCCGGTTGACCAGGTTGTGTCGTAAAACCCGGTTGACCTCGTTGTGTTGTTAGACCCGGTTGACCTGGTTGAGTTGTTTGGCCTGGCTGACCTGGTTGACTTGTTTGGCCCGGTTGACCAGGTTGTGTCGTAAGACCCGCTTGACCTGGTTGTGTTGTTTGGCCCGGTTGACCAGGTTGAGTTGTTTGGCCCGGTTGACCAGGTTGAGTTGTTTGGCCTGGTTGAGCTGGTTGAGTCGTTAGGCCTGGCTGACCTGGTTGTGTCGTAAGACCCGGTTGACCTAGTTGAGTTGTTTGGCCTGGCTGACCGGGTTGAGTCGTTTGGCCTGGCTGACCTGGTTGTGTCGTAAGACCCGGTTGACCTGGTTGAGTTGTTTGGCCTGGCTGACCGGGTTGAGTCGTTTGGCCTGGCTGACCTCGTTGTGTCGTTATGCCCGGTTGACCAGGTTGTGTCGTAAGACCCGCTTGACCTGGTTGAGTTGTTTGGCCTGGTTGAGCTGGTTGAGTCGTTTGGCCTGGCTGACCTGGTTGTGTCGTAAGACCCGGTTGACCTGGTTGTGTTGTTAGACCCGGTTGACCTGGTTGAGTCGTTTGGCCTGGCTGACCTGGTTGTGTCGTAAGACCCGGTTGACCTGGTTGAGTCGTTTGGCCTGGCTGACCTGGTTGTGTCGTTATACCCGGTTGACCAGGTTGTGTCGTAAGACCCGGTTGACCTGGTTGTGTTGTTTGGCCCGGTTGACCTGGCTGACCAGGTTGAGTCGTTTGGCCCGGTTGACCTGGTTGAGTCGTTTGGCCTGGCTGACCTGGTTGTGTCGTTATGCCCGGTTGACCAGGTTGTGTCGTAAGACCCGCTTGACCTGGTTGAGTTGTTTGGCCTGGTTGAGCTGGTTGAGTCGTTAGGCCTGGCTGACCTGGTTGTGTCGTTAGACCCGGTTGACCTGGTTGAGTCGTTAGGCCTGGCTGACCTGGTTGAGTCGTTTGGCCTGGCTGACCTGGTTGTGTCGTAAGACCCGGTTGACCTGGTTGTGTTGTTAGACCCGGTTGACCTGGTTGAGTTGTTTGGCCTGGCTGACCTGGTTGAGTTGTTTGGCCGGGTTGACCAGGTTGTGTTGTTAGACCCGGTTGACCTGGCTGAGTTGTTAGACCTGGTTGACCTGGTTGAGTCGTAAGACCCGGTTGACCTGGTTGAGTTGTTTGGCCTGGCTGACCGGGTTGAGTCGTTAGGCCTGGCTGACCTGGTTGAGTCGTAAGACCCGGTTGACCTGGTTGAGTTGTTTGGCCTGGCTGGCTTGATGTTCTGCTCGTTGTTGTCGTGTCTTGTTCGATCTGAGCCTTCGTTACGATCGTTGTGGGCTTGGCACAACCAATGATACTCAAACGGGTGTTCGAAGGAACTGTGCCATCACTGGTTTTCTTGATTGTAACTGACAATGGAATCACGTCTTCCATGTATGGAGAGTATTTGATGCTTGGGCTACTGGGATTGTCGCTCAGACGTGGTGCATCGTCGAAATCAGTTAGTGCGCTGATGGATGTGATCTTCGATTCAGCAGGATTGGCAATGGAGATGTTTTGAATGATTACTTCCTACAACGTCGCAGTCATGCGCAGAGATCGGCGATGACGGTGAAGCACTTACCTTGATGAAAAGAATGTCGACGGTGGTTGGCACAGTAGAAAGAGCGAAGGATGCTTTGAGTGCATCGGGACTAATGTCTTTCTTGTTGAGTTTGACTGAGGCGATCATTTGTGATCCGAATGAGGTGAGCTCGACAGGGTTTTCACAGACTAGAATATATTGGCGTATAGCAGGAAAGTGGTATGTGTTAAAGAATTATAGGGAAAGAGAATTTTTAGATGGCCTCTCTAAAGAAAAGGTAGTTGAGTATATTGTGGTGGAAATGGCGGTTAGTGTTTGTTGGAATGAGGGATGGTATTGTGAAAGCAGAATGATTTGAGATAGAATATTTATGGTTTGGGAATGCTGCAGGGAGAGTTGGACGAAATGGATTTAGTGAAAGGTAAGATGCGTACGGTTTTGATCGGCACTAGGGATAAAAAAGGAGTCAATGTGAGTAATGAGTAGTGATATGTATATTGTGGAACTGGAGATGGTTTTTCGGTTACTGAAGTATTGGAAAGGAAATTCGGATAATTCGTAGGAAGGAAATGGCTCAAGTTATGAAAGCTAGCGCGTCTTTTTTTGGATCGCATTGCAACTGTATTTGTGATCAAACTGAAGGAAATTTTTTTTATTTGTTGCATTCGCCGAACAACCTGAGGTGTAGGTAGTGTGCAATAAAATACGCGTATGAAATGTTTCTATTTGATCTTTAATCGTTTGATCATTTAAGTGAAATATCGATGGACTCAGTGAGCGAATGCTATGAGAGATCGGGATTATAGGGGAAAGATCTACGTTATATTGCTCCCGCAGTGATGCAAACACTTAGCGGAATCGAGTACATATTTAGACAGGTATTTGTGTGTAACAGCTGTTTAACGGAAAAATCACGATTAAAAGTAGTACGAAAAGCTAGAGCATCGCTTCTATCGTTGGTTTTCATTGCGAAGTGTTATGACAAAGATAAAAGTGGCAGTTGTGATAGATATGAGACAAAGCTACTGTTATGTAATCTTACCTGCACTTGATATTTTCGCTGTTGTACTCGTTGTGACCGCAGATGTCGATATTGCTGATGGGGCTGAAAGCAGATCCATAGTGGGTGAGAGCGAAAAACAAAACGAAGGCGAAAAAGAGCTATTTCACTTTTCAATAAGATTAGGCATTACGTACTGTTCTCATGAACGGCAAACTACTAAAGACGTCTCCTATATAATCAGCAAACTCTCGTAAATATTCACATATATCCATGGATATTACTGTCAATTACAGCGTGGCCAATCTATCAACTGGTATTCCAGCATATGTCAGAATACCGACGATCAAGAAGCATTTCCATGCAATCGAGCTGCTAATATTGATGTATCACATCGTTACAAATAGGTAAACTGATTGAAAATATGGTTATCAGGTTCGAATGGACGAAAAGACTATGGGTCAAAATCATCCTCAGAATATGAATATGTTCTATAGCGAAAGCTGTCTTTGTAGTATACGACTATTCATCTGTAACTCATTCATGTACTTGTGCGAGTAATCAACAGAAAGCAATGGATTCCCATAATCATGCGACGTGATATTAAACTTCATCGCAAAAAACTTTAGCTTCCGTATTTCTTTCCAACTTTCCTCCCTAAAAAGCATTCGATAGACACCCCATACACTACGGTTTTGAAGCATTTCCAAATATCTTTTCATGAAAATGCCGCATAATCTACGGAGCGCCGAACTCCTCCAACATACACGTACGACATCAGTCGCCAAATGCTCATGCAACATCTTCGCCTACTCTAACACAGAACCACTACAAACACGAAGACAAACTTCGCTATATGATTCAAAAATATTCTTTCCGCAGTTACCGAATGAAAACCGTCACATATCCTAGCTCTTCAATCCTACTACTACCTACTTCCCCTATTTCAGTCAATTGCACTCGGCGACTTACTTGTCGATGATTCCGTGCATGCTTTCACACTCAACACTACACCTTTCGGTGATTCGCCATCTGTTGTTTTCACGACTGTCACTTCCACCTTCGACGTTGGAGTGTTCGACGGAAGTTTGCTCGAATCAACTGTGGCTGGTTTCGATTTGTCATCTTTCGGACTGTTCGTTGACTGAATTGGTGTTGGGTTCACCTTCGACCCATTGGGGAAGAAGAGTGTCACTTGGAACTGTTCAATATTAGCACCTTGAGTCTTGTCACGTGGAATGGTGACCGATTGTACTTCCGCTGGTTTGTCGAAGTTCACAATGAATGTTGGTGTTCTGTCGTTGGTTGGGAATGATACACCATTCTTCGATGTTGGTTGAAGATCTGCCTTCTTGTCTTGTGGTAGCTCGTTCGGTGTGACAATGATCTTCTTGCTAGTTGGTTCATCGATGGCTTCCATTTCAGCACACTGTTTAGTGGTGGTGCTTGGTTGACCTGGTTGTGTCGTAAGACCCGGTTGACCTGGTTGTGTTGTTTGGCCCGGTTGACCAGGTTGTGTTGTTTGGCCCGGTTGACCAGGTTGTGTTGTTTGGCCCGGTTGACCAGGTTGTGTTGTTTGGCCTGGCTGACCAGATTGTGTTGTTTGGCCTGGCTGACCAGATTGTGTTGTTTGGCCTGGCTGACCTGGTTGAGTTGTTTGGCCGGGTTGACCAGGTTGTGTTGTTTGGCCTGGCTGACCTTGGTGTGTTGTAAGACCCGGTTGACCTGGTTGAGTTGTTTGGCCCGGTTGACCAGATTGTGTTGTTTGGCCTGGTTGACCAGGTTGTGTTGTTTGGCCCGGTTGACCAGGTTGTGTTGTTTGGCCTGGCTGACCAGGTTGTGTTGTTTGGCCTGGCTGACCAGATTGTGTTGTTTGGCCTGGCTGACCTGGTTGAGTTGTTTGGCCGGGTTGACCAGGTTGTGTTGTTTGGCCTGGCTGACCTTGGTGTGTTGTAAGACCCGGTTGACCTGGTTGAGTTGTTTGGCCCGGTTGACCAGATTGTGTTGTTTGGCCTGGTTGACCAGGTTGAGTTGTTTGGCCCGGTTGACCAGGTTGAGTTGTTTGGCCCGGTTGACCAGGTTGTGTCGTAAGACCCGGTTGACCTGGTTGAGTTGTTTGGGCCGGTTGACCAGGTTGAGTTGTTTGGCCCGGTTGACCCGGTTGACCTGGTTGAGTTGTTTGGCCCGGTTGACCGGGTTGGGTCGTTAGGCCTGGCTGACCTGGTTGTGTCGTAAGACCCGGTTGACCTGGTTGTGTAGTTTGGCCTGGCTGGCCTGGTTGAGTTGTTTGGCCTGGCTGACCTGGTTGAGTCGTAAGATCCGGTTGACCTGGATGAGTTGTTTGGCCTGGCTGGCTTGATGTTCTGCTCGTTGTTGTCGTGTCTTGTTCGATCTGAGCCTTCGTTACGATCGTTGTTGGCTTGGCACAACCAATGATACTCAAACGGGTGTTCGAAGGAACTGTGCCGTCACTGGTTTTCTTGATTGTAACTGACAATGGAATCACGTCTTCCATGTATGGAGAGTATTTGATGCTTGGGCTACTGGGATTGTCGCTCAGACGTGGTGCATCGTCGAAATCAGTTAGTGCACTGATGGATGTGATCTTCGATTCAGCAGGATTGGCAATGGAGATGTTTTGAATGATCACTTCCTAGAACCTCGCAGTCATGGGCAGACATCGGCGATGACGGTGAAGCACTTACCTTGATGAAAAGAATGTCGACGGTGGTTGGCACAGTAGAAAGAGCGAAGGATGCTTTGAGTGCATCGGGACTAATGTCTTTGTTGTTGAGTTTGACTGAGGCGATCATTTGTGATCCGAATGAGGTAAGCTCGACAGGGTTTTCACAAACTAAAGTATGGTTTAGAATACTGCATCGCGAAATTTTGGTCGAGAAATAACTCACCTGGACTGGATGTTTTGGTAGTAGTCTGGGGCGTCGGGGTGGTTTGTACAGCTAGAAAAATCGATGAAAATATATTTGGAGAAGGTTTTATCGTAGTTAGTTTATGTATCTCAGGAGCTTGAAGAATTGAGTGGATGGACCTCTTGAAGTAACTATGTATGGCTTGCATTGTTATTATATTTTAGAATAGCAGATTTCTCTCGTTTGAGTGATGAAAATGCGGTTATTTGACTTACTCGTAGTGGTTTGACTAGATACATTAGGCAGTGATGATGTTGTTGATGTTACGCCGGCGACGGTAGTTTGAGTATTGCTTGTTGTCGTGTATGGTTCTGTCTGTGCTTTTGTATTTATTGTCGTTGGATCGGCACAGCCAAAAATTCCGAGTTTTACTTGTTTTGGAAGAGAATTACCCTCTACTTTCAAGATTTCTACGGTTAATGGTATGACATCCTCCATATATGGAGTATACACAACGCTGGGATTCGATTCGTTCTGACTCAACACTGGCTCGAAATCATAATCGGTTAATGCACTGATAGATGTTATTTTCGATTCGGCTGGATTAAGGATCGTAACATTTTGAAGAATGACTTCCTACAGGAGATAGATGTGTTATTAACACATTGACATTGCGGATGAACAAACCTTTATGAATGTCAAATCAATGGTGGTGGGTATTTTGCTGACTGATAAAGTGTCGGAAAGTGTTTTAGGTGCTACTGATCGGCCGTTAACTTGAACCGAAGCAATAAACTTATCAGCTTGCGTTGACATATCAATAATTTTTGCACATTCTAAAGCAAGATTGATCCATACGAAAGAGTCCTTAAAATGAATGAGTACACACGTTTGGTTACTGGCGGTTTTGTTTTCATAGTTCGAATTGTCGTAGTAACTGTAGTGGTTTGTGCGGCTTCAATAATTTAGAAGAAGAAATATTTTTTAGTATAGACGTTGGTCACTCACCTTGCGTTGTATTAGAAATACTAGCTTTTGTCGTCGTTGTGTCTAAACATACATTTATTGTATAAATCAAAGGAAAAGGTTGCATTGGTTATCCAAAGCATTACCAGGTTCTATTTGAGCTTTCGTGTTGAGTGCCATTGGTTTACCACAAGCACGAAGAAAGAGTTTGACTGTTTTGGGATATTGAACGCCGGTTTTCGCGGCTGTCAACGTGAAAATAACGCCTTGATTTAATTCAATATTTGGATCATAATTGATTTGAAGTCCTTGTGCATTTGTACGAGTATCAATGTCGTAATCGTTTTCAACGGATATTTGCGTGATTTGAGCATCTTTTGAATTCACAAGACCGGCTGATGTAAGAGTTGCCTTTGAAAAGAGAAAAGAATTTAATTGATTTGACATTTTCGATTGAAAACTAAAAATTTTACATCGTTAACAGTTTGGAATTCGACTGTCATTGATGATTTGGTCATGTCGAACGATCTTGGATAGGGTGGTAAAATTGTTTTACCATCAACTGCGACTTTTGAGAAATAAACATCGTCGGTATCGATCATATCCACTGGTTTTGTACAAGCTATATGGAAAGAAGAAATAGCTAAACATGAAATCATGCAAAATTAAGCGAAATATTTGCCTTCTTTTTGTGTTACACCCGCTCCAGGTGTCGTAGTAGGTGGAGAGGTCTTCTTAGATAGTTGAGTAGCTAACAATATGAAATGAAATAACTATGCTGAGGAGAATAATCGATTCCAAACATACCGATGGGTGTGGTAGTCGTTAGATAATAGTCGACTAGAAATAGTTCAAAGTGTGAGTTTCTGGCAATTGAAATGTGTTTTTCGTTTTACCTGGTTTGTAGCAACCCTCAACCATCACTCGCACAGCTTTTGGTGCTTGTTGATCGGATGTACGGAGGATTTTAATATTGACACCTAGAATTCCACATCGCATTGAATGTTCAACAATTGTTGGATCGTTAAGCGGTGAACGTAGAACAACTTTAGTTCCATCTGCGTCTAGTAGATCGCTCTTGTTGACATTGAGATAACTGACTTCGATTTGTGCAACATTTGATGATGAACGACCAGTAGCATTGACTTGAACACTCACGTCGGACACACAAATGTGATTGTTGAAAACGGCATTGATTACTTGATCGTAGCCGACTCTTAAGTTTTCACCTTTCAAGTCTTTATACGCTTGAGTAAAATCGGAGAAAGGAGCTGCTGGCGACGAAAATTTCTCCATATTTTCACGTACTAAAATATTTTTTTTGTCACATAGCACTAGAAAAGTTGACAAACGTAGTTTTCAAGTATTTCTTCGACAAACAAAGCTCTACTTGATTTAGCAACTGTTGTTCCAACAACACTGATATTTGCAGGTGGTGCAGTTGACGACGGTGTAGTTGATGATGGTGTACTTTGTGTAAGAAAGATTGGATTTATATTAGCTACAACGAGATGATTGAAATTGATGTGACAAAGCAAGAAAACCTTACTAGCTTTGAAGCATCCTAAGACTTTCAGTCGAAAGTAGGATGGTAGACCTCCGGTTGTTTCAAGAACTGTTACGTTAAGTCCTCTCAAATTCGGAATAATGTCATGCTGAATCGCCAAGTTGGAATCACTTGTGTATGTTAACACTTTTCCAGTCACTGGATCGAGATATGGTGTACCGTCGGCATTCAAATAGTATAGACTGAATTTAGCAATGTTTGTTGTTTTCTCATTGTAAGTTGCTTGTAAAGCCACTGTTGAGATACTGACTGTTCCTTTGAAGTATGCTCGAACAGTTGGATGTTGAGTAATAAAGGTCACACCGGTACGATTTTCATATGCTTTTGAGAGATCGCGGAGAATATTTGGTGAGTAGTATTCTTGCATGTTTTCTTCTAACATGATGTTCTTTGGATCACATTGAGAAGCTAGAAAACAACGAAATGATAGAACGAAATTCTACTCGTAAAGTTCCTCACCGCTCTTGGTTGTTGTTCCATCAGCTTCAATTTGAGCTTTAGTTGCAACTCTAAGAGGATTACAACCATCAATATAGAGTCGAACGTTCTTCGGTGGTGATCCGTCAGCTGTTTTAGCGATATCGAATTGAATTGTATATGATCGTTGTTTGTTGTCGGCATCAGCCTGAATCAATGTTCCAGCTTGACCGGGATATTCAGGATAATCAGGAGATTGATCAAGTGTAGCAACGAAGTCGTTGACATTGGTTCCGCCTGCTCCTGGAAGGATTCCCATACGATCAACAGTTAATGGAACACTGAATTCCACGAGAATTGAATATGAATTTGCTTTTGTTGGAAATGTGTAACCGGTTGTCACACCATCTTTGAACAAGTCTCGGTCGACAGCAACATTGTTGGCTTTGACTGCACGAATGTAATCGCTTGGTTTGGTAAGAAGATTGAGTGGATCGGAGCAAGCGTCTAAACAAGGATATATTTAGCAGAAAGAATTCAGTATTTGATCTTACGGCCAGCAGTAGTTTTTGTTCCTGATTTTATTGTTACTCCTGTTTGACCAATAATGTAAGTTGCACTGGATGAAAAACAACCGACGACAGCAAATCGAAAGTGTCGTGGTGCCGCATCATCTGTTGTATTACAGAGACGTACGCTAACGGCCTTAACGCCTTCGTACCAGCCTTCGATTATTGGATCGTCTTTGGACGAAACTAGCTCAGGTACAAGTGTACCATTTGAATAAGTTAATTGTGTTAAATTGTAGTTGTATAAAGTCACACAGATTTGTCGAACATTGCTGATGGTTTTAAGATCGGTAACACCTGTTTTGTTATCAACTTCAGCGTACATTTTTGTAACAAAAATATCATTGGGAACAAATTTGATCAGCACTTTTGGATCTGCTTTCTTAAATGTCAAACCTTTTGTGCCGATATAGATGTTGGTGAAATCGGAGATAATATCTTTGGATGTTATCGAATGAACATTATAACGTTGAAGGATGTTCTTTTCATCGCATTGTGCTAAATCGATCAATCAGATTAGATACTTCAATTCAAAATCGGGAAAAAACTTACGCCGATTAGCGATTTTTGTAACTAAATCAAATAGAAGAGATTTGATAATGAGAAAAGATTGTTTTGGTGGTCTATTTACCTGAGGCTTGTGTTGTATCAGCTTCAATCTGAGCTTTAGTTCTTAATAATTCTTCCTTGAAACAACCATTGAGAACAAGTTTAAGGTTGCGTGGTGGTTGACCATCGAGTGTTGCCTTGTCCGTTGTAATCTCAATTCGTTGAATGTCTTCCATGTTAACAGGAATAATTTCTCCAACATAGTTGCCAATAACTGTTGTCTCTCCATCGAAACTATCGTATAATGTGTATCGAATGGGTCCTACTACATTTGGTGAGTTGATTAAACCGATACTTGTAACAGCATCAATTGTTTTGGTATCGATGGTCCACGTTTGAACTTTAGTACCAGATTTGGCTGTCAAACCAGCCGATGTCGGTGACAATGCTGCATAATCTGTTGATTTTTGTCCATTGAGTACCATAGCGATGATTTTGTTCGTTGGAATTGCCATCAAATCAGTTGAATTTGGGCATGATTTTACTGAAAAGGTAAATCTCAAACATGTTTTTCTTTTCAATTCCACTTACGTGTAGCAGCTGTTCTTGTAGTACGTGAAGCTGGGATGATATATGTAGCCAATTTGACTAGAAAAATAAACAATAAATAATTTGATGAAGAAAAGAAGATATCATACCTCCGGAATAACATCCAAGCACTCGAAGACGAAGTCGTTGAACGGCAGCATTGTTATCGGTTTTCAAAACTTTGATCAACATGCCCCGGATGTCTTGAAAATCTCCCAAAATAGTTGGATCATCTTGTGGTGATGTCCATGTCACTGGTTCACCAGTAACTTGATCAACGATGAGTGTATCATTTGAATCGTAGAATTGCGCTTGAATCTGTCGAACATTGCCAGGATATATTGGATGATCACGTTGAACTTGAATTTTCGATGCATAAACTTGTTGATATTCATTGAATTTGACCAAAACTTCCGGGTTTTTCAATCGGCAATTTTCACCATTGAGATTTTCATAGCCCTGTGCCATGGCCGACAAACATTGAATCGATTGAAATTGATATTTCTTCACGTTGTCTCGCGTTAAAATATTACTCTCATGGCACAATGCTAAGCAAAAAGCAAATTCGACTATCGCTCAAGTCGTTTTCATTCTGAACTTACATCTTCGTCCACCTTCTCCATCGCAAATTCGGACAAAAACTTTCAATGTCACATTCAACGCTACAGGTGTGGAATCTGTTTGTAAGATTTCCACTCGAATACCGTTGAATGGGATGCTTGGACATAATTTATCCAAAGAATTGTTTTCTCGTCCGTACTCACTGACATAATTGATTCCCCAATTTTGGAATGAGGGATTTTTTATGGTTTGATTGTTTTCATCGAGATACGATAGACGGATTTGTTTCACATTGCTGCGTGGTGTGACGATTTGAACGAGTCCCATGTGAATTGCCTTTTTGAAATAAACGCGAATGTTTCGAGAAGTGGACGATGGATTAAATTGAAAACCAGTTTTGTTATTGCGAATAATCATTTCACGCAATGTGCCCAGCTGTTCACTTGCTTCACTGACTTCAATTCGTTGTAAATACGTGGGATCTTGCATAATGTCATAAATAGGCGTGCAATTGCATGCTAAAAACATTGACACATTGATTAATACAACTCAGTCACAAGCCTAAACTTACGCAATGTCGTTTCGCATGCTGAGAGATAGATTTGGAAGTCTTGTTTGGACGTGGAAATGGGAATACTCTCCATTTTAATGACGATATCAGTCACTCGCGATAAACATCGACTAATAACACCGTTCGTCGATTGAACAGGTCCGGTTGATGTTGTACTGGTGCCCGATGCTGTTCTCGTTGTGATATCAGCAGTAAATTCACCGGTTAAACCACTAATTCGAATGGCTGAAAGGTCGACTGGGCCTCTGCTGAATGTAAATGTCAACGTTGGTGTTGTTGTGGTGCTTCGAATTAGGGATAATGTGTAAGGTGATGCAAAAAGATTCGAGAGAATTAATTGATCATTGGGAATATTTGTTGTTAAACGAAAGTATTCCGATCGTGCGAGAAGATTCAATGTTTGATCGCATTGACATGCTAAAAAGAGAAGAAAAGTGTTCGAGAAACTGTTCATCGTCTAGCTCGACTTCGAATTACCGTTCGAATTGATTGAAGTTAAAGAAACTTGCGCACTGAAGAGTTTCGAAAACGAATGAAATGAGATTTCGAAATTGAAGTTCACTTACTCGATTTGAGGAATTGAAAGAATTAAAACGGAAAGAAGAATAAACAAAGAATATGGAGAAGAAAATGTCGATACTGTACGTTTGGAAAGCGTACAATCAACAGCGGCGATCATTTCGAGACAAATTTTTCGTTTAGTCTGTCTCACTTGATCAAATAAAATCAAAGAATGAATAAAAATGATTCGTGACACTTTTTTTTATATAATCACTGATCGGTCGACGCGATTGTTCTTCTATCTTCTAAATGTTTTCCAAGAAAAGGCACGGGCCGTCTTAATGGCCTATTAACAACGCTCTTTTGTTCTTCGATGTTCGTTTTTTCTCATTAGAACGAAAATGAAAACTTCTGGTGCCCATATTCATACCAAGAAAAAAACATCAAAGCATATTAGATGAATGAAGTAACTACTCGAAGAAAAGAAGATTCTTTCATAAAGAATATCAATTGCACTTTTCGATAATGATCTTATTTTCTTCTTTATCGACTGCCCACACAAAAATATGTGATCAAGTTATATAATCGATTTCGAAATTTCGAGCGAGAAACGAAACAATTGACAAAATAGTGTATTTCTCGAGAATGCGATTCAATGCAGATTTATCGAGTCGATATGCAAAAAAATGACGGAGTTGTCGGAATATTTCACTTGGGTGCTGAGAAGATGAGAATTATTCACCATGGAAGTTTTTCAACGTCAGCTGGTATCTCAAATCGACAATATCTTCGATCAATGAAAATTTTTGAAGATGATTCTTTCATAGACAAAGAACACAATTATTTTTGCCACTTTTTACTTCTATTCACTAGCGACAGATGGAAATAATATCATTCCATCGTTATATCAGATATAAATCCTTTTTCAGTCGATTACATATCTTCCTCACTTTTTGCAGTTCATTCAGTGTAATTAATAATGTATTTAGCGGAATATTCGAAAAAATATATATGTATAAGAAATAGTGTTCGAGTCGAATTTTACGAAGTTGAATAGTAGAAATGAGGTTCCACATAAGTTTTTTCTAATTTATCAAATTCAGGAATTCCGTGTACCAATGAGCGAAAACCCTAAAAATTTCTCATAGAAATCAAGTGGTTTTCTTCCTGGAGAAAAAAACAAACAAACCTTGTGTGACATCCATTGTTGTTTATTTTGTTGTCGTAAGGATAATTGTTCGAGTTTTCGTGGTTCTTCAAACGGTTCTTCGCCGTGTAACATACGAGGATAAGGTTTTTCACGAAAAAGACCTGCTCTAAAACTGAAAAAATACAGAAAAAAGGTTCGGTGATTTATTTTTTTCTGTGAAGTGTTCGTTTCATACGTGTCATCGTGAACTCGGTCAGCCCATTCTTGAAGTTTGATTTCTTCGCGCATTTTTTCCGAAGCGAAATAATCGGTTTCGCATCGTAATGAAGGTTTTAGTGGACGATAGCGCTGATAACGAACATCTTCCGATGGACGAAAAGGGCCCTAAACGAGTCTCAAATCGAGCAACAAATGAACTTGAACAACTTTCCTACCTGTGGTTTTGGTTTCAATGGCGGTAAGAATCTCGATAGTTCGGCTATTTCGTCTTCTTTCGTAGTCTTCATTGATTTTGTCGGTGATGTAGTTTGGAATTTCGTTGATCGTAAGATAATTTCCATTTCCTTTGGTGCGCTAAACACAGATTTCTATAAATAAAAGAATTCGATTTGATTTTAAAGGCTTTACTCTAAGTATTTCGAATTATAAATTCCAGGTGCAACTTTCGTGCTGACTAAATAATGTGTTCGTCTCGCTTCATCTTCTAATTTCGACAAATTTGCTTGTCTTTGTTGTTCAAGTTCCTTTTGTTCTAAATATTCTCGGTATTCAATCATTTGAATGCTGAAATAAAAAGAAAAACGAGTTTTGATTTCGAAAGACTTTCATCAATACCGAATTTGTTCGTTTTTAACTTCAAGCCCAGCAAGGTATCGCTTTCGACTATAATAATCCAGAACATATTTACGAACGTAATATCCTCGCCAGATTTTTTGAATCTGAAAAGATAAGAAAACCTTGCCTCGGAAAGCAGAGAACGTTTGCGTCATACTTTCACTGCTTTATCATCGTAATATTTCAATCGAAGTTGAAGAACATGAGTCTAAAACAGATTTTCATCGAAGTCATTTTGTAATTCAGTGTTGTACTTTGAGTTTCTTGCGAAAAAGCTGTCTCGCTTTATAACTTCGCCACCATCGTTGAATGATCACGGCACATCGATGTAAAAACCTAAAAATAATGGTATATCGTATTCGGACTGGCTTTGGAAGGACGAACTTGAGATGAGCTCGAACGCGAAAGCCTCGCCATGTTGATTGAATAATTATAGAAGATTCATGTTCATATTCGCGAGCAATTTCAGCTTCTCTACAAAGATTTTCATAAGAAAATGAATTATTCAGCAGTGATTTCATTTACTTAGCTAAATGTTCGAGTTCTTCAAGAATTTTTTCTGAATTCCGACGTAGTTCCAAAAAACCTGCCATTCGAATCGATACTGTAAAACGATTTTATCAACAAAAACTCAAAAGAAAAGAAACCTTTTAACACTCCGTTGTCAAGTTATTAACGTGAAAAATGAACTGTACGCATTGATTTCCATTATAGATGTCGCATCACTCCATTCTTCGTTCTCATTTCTTCCCATTGGTTTTCTCGCAAATACATTTATAAGTTTACTCGATAATACCACTCTCAGAGTATTTTTACGACTTGTACATTATCTTTCACATCCACCTTTAAATATGTCTCGCAGACGAACATCGTCCGTCTCCGCATTTTTCCACTCCCTTGTGCTCGATACCAAAGTTTCATCAACATCACCTGGCATTTTCTATATTC
The DNA here is from genome assembly GCA_905250025.1 of Adineta ricciae. Lineage (NCBI taxonomy): Eukaryota > Metazoa > Rotifera > Eurotatoria > Adinetida > Adinetidae > Adineta > Adineta ricciae. The sequence goes on from CAJNOJ010000196.1 coordinate 18,325, forward strand.
AGTGTGATACACCTCTTCACTTTACACTATCATCGGCGTTAATTCCATACGATGTACAACTTTTCTGTGATTACCATTCAACGAATTATCAACGCGGTGTCTATCACCAATTAAAATGGTCGTCGAAGGATGACGATCGATTCGCTCAACTATTTTGTACACGTTCTGGTCCAATCCATTATTATTTTACAGCCAAAGATAAAAAAGGCGAAGGTTATATCATCGTCGAACCACGTCTTTCGAATTTAACAAGCGGAGACGTCGAAGAAATCACTTGTTTAACCGTTTTATCGAAATCTTTAGGCAAAATGGAAAGTTGGGAATCGCGTTTAGCAATCGCTCATCATAGTAATTATAACATGATACATTTCACGCCAATTCAACAATTGTATAAAGTTTCGAATTCGTCCTATTCGATAACACATCATCATCAACTGAACCCAGTGTTTGGCAAAGATAAAACGCATGATGATTTAAAGAAAATCATCGATCGAATGGCAAATGAATGGAATATTTTATCGATTACTGATCTGGTTTATAACCACGCCGCAAACGATTGTGCCATTTTGGAAAATCATCCCGAAGCTTCGTATAATTTAATCAATTCTCCTCATTTAAAACCCGCATTTTTACTTGACGCCATTCTAATGCAATTTACGTGTGATGTCGACGCCGGAAAAATCGAAGGAATTCCTGCAACGATTTCCAAAGAACATTTACCAATAATCCAAGATTATCTTCTGAATAAAGTCTTCCCGGGTTATGCATTTCACGAATTTTATATGATTGACGTTAGAAAAACGATTGAAGAATTCAGTCGGTTCATTGAAAATACATCGCCAAGCAACTCTTCGCACATTTATGAAGATGAATACGCATTCCGAATTGATTACGGTTCTTACTCGCGTAACGCCGCTCGAATTAACTATGAGAAAGCTCGAGAGATCTTCTATTGTGCTAATAGGACAGCAAGTCAAGCTTGTCAACTATTAGCAGATCGTCTAAAGTATTTAAATCATTCGAAATATTCGCAAGTTCAGTCGGATCTTCGTGATGCGATAACTAATTGTATCAAAGGATGCGAATATCACTTTTTCGATCAGTACGGTCCGAATTTTAAATCGATTTCGCTGAGAACACCCTTCGCTGGAAATTATTTCGCGTATCCGAAAGAGAAAATCTTTCAAACGACTCCTGAAGAAGTCGAACAAGCTTATCGAGAGAATAACAAAGCATTTCTCGAACGTGTTATGGCACATAACGGTTGGGTATGGAATGATAATCCATTGAGAAATTTTGCAGAAGATACACAAGGACCAAATGTTTATTTTCGACGAGAATTGAATCAATGGTCTGATATTGTTAAGTTAAACTTCGGAAGTTGTGAAGAAGATTCACCGCATCTTTGGGCGTATATGAAAGAATACACAAGATTAGTAGCAACGACATTCCATGGCGCTAGGTTAGATAATTGTCATTCAACACCATTACATGTTGCTCAAGTGAGTGAATTTTGATAGTCGAGAAGAAAAACGAAAAATTGTGTTTCAATGCTGTTTTAGTATTTAATGGATTATGCACGAGAATTAAACCCGAAATTTTATATTTTGGGAGAATTATTTACAAGCAGCGAGACATTGGACAACCTTTTTATCAATAAACTCGGTATCAATGCGCTCGTGCGTGGTAAGGACCAAAGAACACTCAACGTCTATATGTGCTTACCTATCTCCATTAGGCACAAGTCTAGAAAAATATGTCAGCAGTAAAATAACACTACTTTGCTATCGATAATCGTATTAAGATTATTTTATTATATATAAATATCGTTCTTTTTCTTTTGATTAGAATCGTTAAATGCTCGACTACCCTGTGATTTGGGTCATATGATATGCGGACATGGTCGATTATCAATCGGATCCTTATTCCGTTTGCAGACAGTACTGAAACCACGTCGAGCACAAGCATTTTTCTATGATCAAACTCATGACAATCCTTGTCCGATCGAACGGCGTTCATTAGCAGATGTCCTACCTCGTTCAGCTTATGTTGCAATGTCTTGTACACCAACTGGGTCCAATCGTGGTTATGACGAGCTCGTTCCACATCATATCGATGTTGTTCACGAGCGCCGAACTTATGAAAAATGGACCAATGACAAAGACAAAAGTCTTGTTCATGCAAAATCGATTTTCAATCATCTTCACGTTCGCCTAGTAACGGAAGGTTATACAAGAATGATTGCCGATCAGTTATCTCCGAACACTTTGATGATTACACGACAGCATCCGATAACGAATTCCACAATCATTTTGATTGGTTATACCGATACGATAAAATCTGATGAAGAAGAAAAGATCGAACCACTGATGATTCAAGGCACAATCGAAGAGATTCTATTCGAAATGAATTTATCCTGGTTGAATAATGAGAACAAATTGGATTCGTTCCAACGCGATATTGATCACATCAATGGTTTACGTGAAAAAGATTTGAATGTTTATATAAACGAACATCTCGAGAAAGATCAATCAAATTTTGTGAATATCAGTCAAGAAAATGAGGCAAAGATGACAAAAGTGATATTTAATAAAGAAAAGTTCATTCCCGGATCGGTGATTGCTTTTCAAATCAATCTTTTGTCACATGCGAAACAAGCATCGAATGAATTACGAAAAGAAATCTTCGAGAACGATTTAGCAACGTTTCGTTCACTGATTTCCAGATTTTCGCTTGTCGATTTAAATTTTCTTCTCTATCGTTGCAAAAACGAAGAGAACAACGAACTGTATCTGATACCAGACTACGGTTCACCTGTTTACGCTGGTTTACAAGGCATCGAATCGTTATTAATTCAAATGCGAGCATTATCAACTGAACAAATGCTCAAACATCCGTTATGTCTTCATTTGAAAAAAGGAAACTGGTTAATGTTGTACATAAGTCAACGCTTAATTGCAAATCAACGAACATTATTTCTCGGTCAATGGTACGAAAAACATTTTCAATATATTGATCAACTGCCTAGATATTTAATTCCTGTTTATTTCGATCTATTAATCCATCGAACGTATAATATTTGTATTGATCGAGCAATAGATTTGATGTCGACGTCATTTGTTCAACAAGGTTCGTCGTTTGTGAAAAATTTAGCCATGACAAGTGTACAAATGATGGGAATCGTTCCCAATGCACGTTTACCGAACTATGAAGACAATCAAAAAGATAATCAATATCCATCCTTGGCAGCTGGTTTACCTAATTTTTCGTAAGTTTCCTTCGGAAATTCTCATCCAATTTCTATTCTTCAATTTTAGCGAAGGTATTTGGCGTAACTGGGGTCGAGACACATTCATCGCCCTCCGTGGTCTTCTTCTTCTAACGGGTCGATTTGATGAAGCTCGTTACTTGTTACTCACGTATGGTTCGTGTCTCCGCCATGGTCTTATACCGAATCTTCTTGCCGGCCCGCGTTACAATGCTCGAGATGCTGTTTGGTTTTGGTTATATTCTTTGTCGGAATATACAAAATTAGCGCCGAATGGTTGTGAGATTTTAGCGGAAAATATCCAGGGCAAAGCGTTACATTCAATAGTCAAAACGGCAATCAATACTCATTTGAATGGATTGAGCTTTCGAGAATATAATGCAGGATATCAATTAGATCGCGTCATGTCAGATGAAGGTTTTAACAATAGGATTGGTATTGATAGCAGAACAGGATTTGTTTATGGTGGAAATCGTTGGAATTGTGGAACTTGGATGGATAAAATGGGTTCATCTGAACTAGCGGGAAATAAAGGTCATCCAGGATCACCGAGAGATGGAAGTGCGATTGAATTAGTTGGATTGTCGCGTGCTACCATTCAATGGTTAATTGAAATGATTGATCAAAACGCTTATCCATACAAAGATCAACGAGCGAATCTGGAAGATTGGTTGAGAAAAATCGATGGAAATTTTGAAAAAGAATTTTGGATTGATCAAACCGATCATTCAAACAATTTTATCAATCGACGGAATATTTACAAAGACACAATTAATTCGTCACTTCAATACACCGATTTTCAATTCCGACCAAATTTTCTCATTGCCGCTGTTGTTGTAAGAGTCCATCTTTTTTCGACAAAAAAAATTAAATTTTTCATTAATTTCCATTCTAGGCACCTGAAATGTTCAACAAAGATCACATTTGGTTGGCTTTATCTCAAGTGGAATCCTTGTTACTCGGTCCATTAGGCATCAAAACTCTCGATCCATCTGATGAACAATATGTTGGTGATTATGACAACAAGGATGAATCTACAGACTTTAAACGTGCTCACGGCTATAACTACCATAATGGTCCGGAATGGGTTTGGCTAACCGGTTATTATTTACGAGCGAAATTGCTTTGGTCGCCGAAGGAGAAACGTGCGAAGACGCTTGAACATGTTCGAGAAGTTCTTGGAAGACATCGTGAAGCATTGTTTACGAGTGATTGGAAGTCTTTACCCGAGTTAACATCAGCGAATGGACGATTTTGTCGAGATTCATGTCCAGCACAAGCCTGGTCATGTGCAACAATTTTAGAGGCTATTTATGATGTGCAACAATATAATTTAGATTAGTCTTTCGCTTTTTTGCCTTTCAATTCTTTTCTTCTCAATCAAGCATCTGTTTTGTGATAATAAACCAGCATTTTTTGGGGAATTTGAGTGTATTTTCGAGTGATTTTCAGTTTTAGATTAGACAAAAGAAATGGTCGCTTCGAACATTGCACGCAAAGGAATGGGTCGAATTCTAGATGGAATTATTAAATATCGTCAAACATTACGACCTGCACTTTTAGAAGAATTTCAAAAAGTCGCTACAGGTCCATCGGTATGAAATTCTTTCTTTCGACCTACAAGTCTCATTTCATCATTTAGCCTGAAGGTCTTCTCTTAACTTGCGTGGATAGTCGAGTTGTTGCCTCGCGTATCACTCAAGCTGTGCCCGGTCAATTGTTTATCGTTCGAAATCCGGGTACTGTACGTTTTTTCTGATCATTTTCACACCAATCCATGTTCGATTTCCTTCTTCAGGCAATTTAGTTCCACATCACAATTGTTTTCGCAATAATGTCACTGTCGGTGGAGAATGTGGAGCGCTTGAACTGGCTTGTTCAATAAATAAAGTTCAAGTTATTGTAGTCATTGGTCATTCAGATTGCAAAGCAATGAATTTACTTTATTCAATTCGCAACGAATTGAAATCTCCATCGAAAGGACCGTTGGAAGATTGGCTGAGATTTCATGGCCGAGGAACACTTGAACAGTTCAAGAAACTCGAATCATCGAGTGGCTTCGATCGGAAATTGGTCTTCGCTGGTGCGCAACACTCAGAAGATGATTTTGAAGCGTATATTGACCCGAGAAACGAATTTAAGCCATCGGACAAATTTTCTCAAGTAAATTTTCGTTCAATTCTAACACGAACATCTGATTTTTCTCGCTTTAGATCAATACGTTAGAGCAATTAAAGAATTTTCTAACGTACCCCTTTCTGAAAGAACGATTAAACCGAAATGAACTTGAAGTACATGCACTTTGGACGGACATTTACAAAGGCGAAGTCTACATGTTTTCGTTTCAAGAAAAGACTTTCGTTAAAATTGATGAATCCACCTATAAAACTCTCGCATTGCAATGCGTCTAAGTCGTTTTTATGCAATATATTCTATACCAGTGTTCGTGTGTTCTTTTGCTCAAATAAAAGAATCGGAGAAGAATACTTGAAGAAAGAAAATCGAGGAAAACGTTTGTTCTGATTGGTTCGTTGGATCGATTTACATTTTATCGATTCATCTTTACGCCTTTTGAAAATGTGTCTTTTCTTATCGTAAATAGATGTGGCAAAGATTTGTACGTTTATTTCTTACCACACGTTTTACAAAACAGGTAAATAAAAACTGAGTGACCTTCTGATTAAGATTATAAATCCTTAACTAAGAACTGCACAACTCTTACCAAAGGTTATTCAGTCCGTTTGTGAAGACTGTTGAAAACTATCCGACTTTTCTTTAGCCGTTTCGATCACTTTGTCCAATGCGAATCTTCTCCTTAACACAAACGAAATATTTTATTATATTTCTCTTTGTCGTGACCTTTGCTTTTGCATCAAATGTGAAATTAACATCGAAACGTCAGGTATTCGCACCAACACAACGTATTGATTGTTATCCGGATTCGGAATCTCCCTATTCGAATTACTCCAAAATATCATGTCTAGCACGAAACTGTCTCTTTGATGATCTCGCCAATGTATCAACAATTCAATGTTATCTACCAAACAACTATGGATATGTTCTACAATCCTTCAACAATCGAACAAATGGAATTCAGTTCAAATTAAAGCGAAATGAAGCGATTGGGAGTATGTTTCCTGATCCGATTGAAAATGTTACTTTAGAAATTCAATACTATACGAATGATATCGTTCGATTTAAGTTTTATGACTCTGATCAGCAAAGATATGAGGTAGGAGATAAAGAAGCGAGTGAAAATGGAAATGACGTGATCGAATGATGAATTTTAGGTTCCAATTCCATTAACACCACCAGCTGATCGAATTGATTTGCCAAAATATGAATTCGACTACACATCGGATACCAGTCATGATCAAATGTTTTCGTTTCAGATCAAACGTCAAAGTGATAAATCGATTTTATTTGATACATCACTTGGCGGTTTGGTTTTGAATAACCAATTTCTTCAGATCGTCACTCGACTCCAATCATCACATGTTTATGGGTTTGGTGAAAATAATCACGACACACTCAAACATGATGTTTCTGCTCGGCCATCGTGGGGAATCTTTGCACGAGATCAAGGTAATCACCTATTGAAGCGAATCAACGTCGCGAAATGTTTCTCTTAGGAACGAGTTGGGATACGAATTCTAATCATTATGGTCATCATCCGTTTTATCTTGTCATGGAAGAGAATTCTTCGAAACAAGCTTCAGGATCGATGCATGGAGTGCTCTTACTGAATTCTAATGCAATGGATTATTCATTTGATTCGACTCCATCGTTAACAATGCGTACAATTGGTGGAGTTCTGGACTTTTTTGTTTTTCTAGGTCCTAAACCTGAACAAGTCGTTCAACAATATACATGGCTGATTGGACGAACATTTCTTCCGCCATATTGGTCACTCGGCTTTCAATTATCACGTTGGGATTACTCAAATCTAACGCATATGAAAATGGTCAATCAGAGAAACCGTGATGCTGGAATTCCACTCGATGTTCAGTATGCTGATATTGATTATATGGATTCAGCACAAGTATTTACCATTGATGCGAAACGTTATCGAGGTCTCAAAGAATACTTCGGAGATTTGAACAAAAATGGGGTTCGAACGATTATTATTTTGGATCCCGGAATGTTCGATGACCAGAAATCTTATCAGCCGACGATCGATGGGATTAAACAAGATGTTTTTATGAAATGGGAAAATGGAAGTTTGATGAGAGGAGCAGTTTGGCCGGGACCAGTTTTCTTTCCAGGTGAATTTTTTCAAAGAAAATGTTTCTAGAAATAAGAAATTTGTATTTGTAGATTATTTTACCAATAGAACCCAACGTTGGTGGGAAAAATGGATAACCGAGTTTCGGTCAGCGAGTCTTTCGTTCGATGGCCTTTGGATTGATATGAATGAACCTGGTGAGATAATTCATTGAATCTTCGTGAAATTTTCATTTCTTCTAAAGCTTTATTTGAAACAAACGATCCCGCTCCATGGAATTGGCTTGAAACTGGTAGTAATTACACATTGAAGTGCCCTTCGAATCAATGGGAGGATCCACCATATCGCACGAAATCGGTTTACCGTTGGGATAAAAAAATCAATCGAAGTAGTCGTTTGTCCGATCGAACAGCATGTATGTCTGTTCCACAGGGTGAAATTAATCCTGCCACAGGAAAGGCAATGTACCGTCATTATGATGTTCATAGGTAAAACTTCCTCTTTTTCGTTTGGTAATTTAATGATTTTGTTCAGTCTTTATGGTTGGAGTCAAACGAAACCAACGTTGGATGTTCTTCAAAAGATTCTCGGAAAACGAAGTCTTGTTTTGCCTCGCTCGACATTTGTGGGCTCGGGCCAATGGGGTGGCCATTGGTTGGGTGATAATGAAGCCTCATGGCATGATTTGAAACGATCGATTATCGGAATGATTGAATTTAATTGGTTTGGTATTCCGTATAATGGAGCAGACATTTGTGGATTTGATAAAACACCAACAGAAGAAATGTGCATTCGGTAAATGGATTTTTATGTAAAAAAAAGTGACTTATACTGTACTTTAGTTGGATGCAAGTCGGAGCATTCTATCCGTTTTCACGAAATGTATGTTACTTACTCATTCCTCGTTGAATATCGTTGATCTCTCATTAATTAATTTAGCATAATATTTGGAAAACTCCCGATCAAGATCCAGCTGCTTGGTCTTCCTCAGCCGTTTCTATCATGATCGAAGCCCTTCGCATCCGTTATAGTTTGCTTCCATACTACTACACTTTATTTTACAAATCTCATCTGTACGGTTCTACAGTAATTCGTCCGTTATTCCACGAATACCCAACCGATTCAAAAACCTTCGATATTTTCCTTCAATTCCTCGTTGGACCAAATCTTATGATAATTCCCGTAACCGATTCGGACAGTCGACAAGTCGAAGGGTATATCCCATCCTCTGAATGGTTTGATTATTATACTGGTCATCAGTACCTTTATGCGAAACAGTGGATCAACATATCGGCACCATTAGAAATCATTCCGATTTTACTACGAAGTGGAGCGATTATCCCGACGCAACAATATGCTAATAATACAAAACAATCTCGGTAAATGAAGAAATTTTCGTAATTTTTGAAAAAATTTTGTTAATAGACTGAATCCATTCGGTTTAACAATCGTTGTTAATTCAAATGGAAATGCTCACGGCGATTTATTCTACGACGATGGAGAATCGATTGATACGATAAAAAATCGATCATTTTATTATTCAACATTTCAATGGTCATCAGCGAAGAAACAATTAACAATGAATATTCTGGAAAATAATTATCTTTCAATGTCAAATTTAGTCTTAGATACCATCACAATCTATGGATTGCAACACATCCCATCGATTATCAATGTAAATGAGAAACAATTCATTGCGAAAGTTCGACCATTTACACAAATTGTTGATATCGTTGGTTTAAACTTACCAATGACAAAAAATTATACCTTTACATGGTCAAATATAACAGTAATGAACATCGAATTACCCGAGTCTATGATAAAAACGACCAAATATCGCGTCGATTGTTTTCCTGATCCTGATGTAACTAGTAACGCATGTTTTGCTCGCGGATGTTTATATGATTCAAAAACACAATTCAACACTCCATCTTGTTACGTTCCTATCGAAAAGGGCGGCTACACAAGTTCAACGGTTACAAATATTTCAAATTCAACAACACAATACCGATTGACACGTGTTGCGAAAAAACCAGTGCTGATTCCGCATGCGAGTGCAAATGTAAATTATCGTCGAGATCCTCGAAAACCTCCATCGAATCTGAAAGAGATTGTAACAACTGATCCGAATGAATTTTCCATGTACGGTCATGATATTGATCATCTGAATATGGAAGTGGGTGTATCAGGAACGGATATGATACGTTTGACAATTCGTGATGCTGAGAAAGATCGATATGAAGTTCCTGTTCCAATTCAATGGCAACCGATGGCTTTACCAGCGAAAATCAAACCAAAAATTCAATTCGAATTGGTAAAAACATCATTTGGTCAAGCAGGTTTTCGTATTAAACGGACGGACACGCATACAATTCTATTTGATACTTCACTTTTTGCTCATGGATTAGTTTACGATAATCAATTTATTCAACTTATCACAACAGTTCCTTCGAGAAATGTTTACGGTAAAAAATCTTTTCATGTTCATTATTCATCGAATTTTCTTTTTGAAAAGGTTTTGGTGAGAATACTCATCCGACATTTCGTCATATTCTACGAAATTCATCTCGTTATGGAATGTTCGCTCGCGATCAACCACCTTTCGGACAAAATGAAAATCTTTACGGTACACATCCGTTTTATATGTCGATTGAACGCAACGGACAAGCTTTTGGAGTGTTTATACTAAATTCTAATGCACAAGATTACAAAATTGATGAATTTGAATATGATCAATCGAAAATAACCTATCGAACGATTGGAGGGATCCTAGATTTATTCTTTTTCGCTGGTCCAAGGCCAGAAGATGTCATACGACAGTATCAATTAGTGATTGGAAATCCATTTATGCCACCTTATTGGGCATTAGGATTCCAACTGTGTCGATATGGTTACGATACACTTGAGAACATGAAAGCAGCCATGCAAAGAACTTTAAATGCAAAAATTCCAATCGATGTTCAGTAAGAAAAGAAACGAAAGAAGACTTTTTTGTTTGATTATCGATATTTAGATACGGTGATATCGATTATTTTCATCAACAACTTGATTTTACTTGGGATCAGATACGTTTTAAAGGTTTACCGGAGTATATTGATTGGTTGCATCGACAAGGAATGAGATTTATAACAATTCTCGATCCAGCTATTGATTCTGAAGAATCGAATTATACAGTTTTCAGTGAAGGAGAGAAGCAAAATATTTGGATTAAATGGCCCGAACGAAGAAACGTTCAATTTAATGAAACGAAAAATCGAAATATGCTTGGATATGTTTGGCCATATGGTTTGTATTCAATATAATTCTGATGACAAAGCCACATACGTTTCTGTTTTAGGTAAATCTGTCTTTCCTGATTACTTCTATCCATCCACGAAAATCTGGTGGAAAAATCAAATATTAAATTATCATAAAAAGATTCAATTCGATGGACTTTGGATCGATATGAAGTAAATTTAATTTTTCTTTTACACCAAATATCAACCGTTGTTTTAGTGAGCCTGCAAATTTTGATACGAACAAATTACAACCATGGAATTGGCCACACCCAGATCCGTGGAATCTTCATTGTCCAATCGATGAATCATTGGAAAATCCTCGATACAAAACTGCAATTTATGGCGATTACCTATCGGACAAAACCCTCTGTATGATCGCCGAACAAACCGATGGTCAAGGAAAGATCTACAATCACTATGATGTTCATAATCTATACGGTTGGTCAGAGACTTTAGCAACATTACCAGCGGCTCAAGCCACGAGCAACAAACGATCAATTGTTATCAGTCGATCAACATATCCAACATCGGGTAGTTATGGTGGCCATTGGTTAGGTGATAACACATCCGGATGGCCACATTTGAAATATAATATCATTGGAATACTTGAATTTAATTTATTTGGTATTCCATATATTGGTGCAGATATTTGTGGATTTCTAGAAAATCGAACGGAACAAATGTGTCAACGATGGATGCAATTGGGCGCATTTAATCCGTTTTTTCGTAATCATAATGGTCTTCGTTTCGCTGATCAAGATCCCGGAAGTTTCTCTCCAGCTGTTATCAATTCGAATCGTCGTGCTGTTGAAACACGTTATCGGTTACTTCCATATTTATATACACTTTTCCATCGTGTTCACGTTTCCGGCGGAACAGTTGTTCGTTCTATGGCACATGAATTTCCAACTGATTCGATTTGTTGGTCACTCGATGAACAATTCCTTTGGGGTTCACATTTATTAATCGCTCCTGTGATTTATGAGAATCATACAATGAAAAATGTTTATTTACCATCCAGAAACGAACGATGGTTTAATTATTACACAGGTGAAGAACAGTTCACACTTGGAAACATCACCGTTGCAGCTGATTATGATTATCTACCTTTATTTTTACGTGGTGGAATCGTTCTACCTCGGCAGAATTCAGCGATGAACACCGTTAAGTCACGATTAACTCCAATGAACTTACTCATCGCACTCGATCAAGAACAAAAGGCGGAAGGAAGTTTATTTTGGGACGATGGAGAATCAATCGATACATACGAAAGACTGAAATACAATTATTATTATTTTAGTTTTCATATTCGAACATTAACTATTCTTCCGTGGACATTTAATTATAAAAAAATGATTGAAGAAACGAAATTCGATGAAATTACCATCTATGGATTAAGAAGTTCTCCAGCGAAGATCTTCTTGAATTCCAAAGGATTACCAAAGAGTAAATGGATCTATAATTCATCGTCAAAAGTTCTTCATATGAAAAACTTAGCTTTGAAGATCGGTTTAACACATCAATTTCATTTTAATATTTAAATCCGTTTGGTTTCATTGAGAAAAATCAATTCTCACGTTCTCGTATTCTTTATTCCTTTTGTTTGATTTTCCGACATAATAAATAAAACCTCGCTCTGAAAGTATTTCTGTTTCAGGTAGTGAAAAATTTATATCAGTACGTGATTTTGATCGAAACATTTTATGAATGACAACATCCAACATCGATAAAAATTCCATGACAAGACAAGATAAAAACAAACTAAAGTTAATTGCTTGAAAAATTCGAATTCATAATTGATGAACAATTTGATGAGAGTGGAACGTAAATGCGATAGAAAAAAGAAGGTAAATTTCGAATATATGGCCAAGGAAGATTCATTAAACATTCTCCAATACAATGATTTAATGTTCGAAGTTGAGAAACAAGAAAAGCGATATCATAGAATTCAAAGGACAAACCTCTAATACTATTCGATCGACGTGCTAAAATAAATAAACAACTCTTTTTTTATCAAAGAATTGATCGTGTATTTACCTTGAGCGTATTCCGAGAAAGCTTGAACACATTCGTATTGACATTTTGGCCAGAATTTTGTCTCTTCGTTCATCACATTGATGTCTAAATTGAAAGCAATTATTATTTTCTTGACAAAGAACAATTTTGTCTGACTTGTTCGAGTGATGATCATCAGTAGAAGAAGAGCAAATTCTTTTTCATCCAAATGTAAATCACGAATTTTTGTTTCGAATGATCGAAATGAATTTTCCGCTTCGGTTAATTGTGGAACATGTGCATTTAATTCTATGGACAATGTCGATTCTGCCTGCCAATAATTCCAGATCGGTTGAAGATCATTATACGAGGATTTTATTGATAAAATTCGTGGTAACAATGCGACCATAATCACAGAATGGATACACGATGATATAACATCATATTTCTCGTACATACTGTCAAAACCTAAGTAAGAAAGTTAAGAATAACGATTTATTCATGAAATAACGATGAATTTGTTACCTGGAATTGTCTTTTGACAGAAATTCATTACTGCTTGAGCATACATAATCATTTGAGAAGCCATTGTTCCCCAAACCGTTCCATGTGGAATACATTGAGGTAAATCCTACACACAAATCAAACAAAGCATTCTTTCTCGTGATCTCTTCTAAATTACAAAGCAGTACTTTACCTTTAAATGCATTATATAGGCATTGTGTACTTTTTCGATAAAAGATTTCGTTCCAGATGACAATTCGTTATCAATATCATTACTTGAAGTAATTACTATAACTGGAAACGATATAGAGCTGATCAAAGTCAAATTTTGAGAGAGTACTTCGTGATGGTTTGGACTTTGTCTTTCGTCGTTTTGCCATCGATGCAATTCGTGCTGAATCAGTTGCTGTTGCCATTGATGTCGAACCATTTTGTAATTGTCGAATACTATTCAGATTTACACTTTCAAATCATTTACTTTTCTTTGATAAATTTACCTTTCTTTGAAAAGATTCGATTGTCGACCAATACGAGAAGCTAAAATCATTCTGATATGAAAAGAAAAGAAGATGAACTTTACGTACCATCCATTGACATTCCAGCTTGAACACATTTCTTAAATCGACAAGCCCGGCAAGTGATTTTTGATGTTGCATGGATATCACAATTGTTATTTTCGGTGCAACGATATCTATCAGGAGCATTTTCTTTAATCGACCGACGAAAGAAACCCTATTAAAACTCAATTTAACCGAAATCTTTCTCTATTTTTCTTTTACTTTACAAGCTTCACACGTCACCGCACCAAAATGAATGCCCGATGCGGATCCACCGCAGACTAAACACGGTAATTTCCTGTACAAATCTTCAGTTTTTGGTCCCATCGACTCTATGAACCGAAGTCAAAATAGAAAGATCAAGAAGAAAATGAAATACCGTGAGGTTTCATTCCAACTGCTAAACATTTCTGAAATCGACAATATTGACATTGAGTTCTCGATCGTTTCGTGATTGCACAGGAAAAATCTCGTTGACATTTATACTTTTTATTTCCATCACCAGTCGAAATTGAACGAAGGAAAAATTTCTAAAAGAAAATCAACTTTTCATTTGCTGATTATTTGATTGTGAAAACTTACTTTGCATGCTTCACATGTTATTGCTCTAAAGATGAAAGAAACTCAATGAAAGATCAAGAAAAAACGAAGTTGAACTCACCCGCAATGCCAACCTGATGACAAATCACCACAGATTTGACAAAATTCATCTTCGCTCAGATTTTGTGGAATTAGATTAAGTGAACTACTCGTTGTCTCTCGATGTTTCATATTAGGCATCGACATTTGTTGATGTTGAGTGAATGAATGCGCATATTGGTAAGACTGTTCATTGAAATAATTCGTTGGATAATGAGAATTTCGAACTGTTGACATCGACATTAGAGAACGATCTGAACAAAATCAACTTTTTTGTAAAAAATTATTGGTATTTAATTGTATAAGAATTCGATGTATCAATAGCATTGATTACAAGACACGGAAGTTCTTTTTCATGTTTAGTCTGAATTAAAACTCGGCTGCAATTCTTTGAATAGAATTTCAGGACAAGGAATTTTGATAGAAAGTCGAAGTCAATGTTTGTTACAAATGGCTTTTTCCTATCTGAAATGGTAATCGAGTGAAGAAAAAGAGAGATTTCTTACAATGAAATTCTTCTTCTTTTTCGTCGAAGTTCGATTTTTCATCAAGTTCACCATGTGTAATCATCATTGAAGAAAAATGATTATTATTATCCAAAATCGCTGATGAAGATGTTGCTGGAATTGTATGCGTACTTTCTTCATTAAATTCTTGCAGATTTCGATTGAATTCAAACGATGATGACGATGCAGAAGGAAACATTGGTAGAAAATGATCGGATGTGTTCGAGGGAGAGTTTTCTCTTTCAAATGAAAATGTCTTGTGACTTATTCAAAGACGTTGGGACACTTTAATGAAAAGATATTTATTCAGAGCAGAAGGGAGACAGAGAGAAATCTTTTTTTTTCTTTGAACATTTTTTATTGGAAGGTGATTTGTTATTATTTCTATTGGTGTTTGAACTTGTTAGAAAAGTCAATAGAAAAGAGTAAATAGAGCAAATCGATTAAAGAAATATTTGTGTTAGCCAAGAAAGAGAAATGATACGCATTCAAGCTATTCATATCAATTTTCGAACATATTCAGAATCATTTGCGAATATTATTGATAATTAACAGAAAAATTCGATGTTCATCACAAAACTTATTAACAAACGAGAAGAAAAAAATTGATCTAACTCGTATAAGAAATGATAAACATGTGAAAGTAATCATTAACATTTCACTGCTGACGGTGATCATTGTCAATGTATCATACTTTCATTACAACTCCTCGTCTATTCAGACTAGATTCTTTCATTTTGCATTGATTTACGTTTTTCATAACCTCGACGTGATCACACGCGCAATTACACTACAATTGTCCGTTAGTTTTGTTTTGCGATTCTCGTTACATCGATCACAGCAATTTTAAAACGAGATAATGTTATACTGTGGTACATGTGGTGAATAAATGATACCTTTATGTTTGTTTTACCGAAACAATTCAATAAGAAACATGGTGATGGAATGAATTCTCTTATCTGTAACAAATAAATGTAAATTATTCTTCTATGATTATGCACAAAACTAACTAACGACCTTCGAAACTTGGACTACGAACGATTGAAAAGAAATTATTGGTTTTCCTTTATAAAATAATACGTAGATCAATCTGCAATCTATGTGAAAATGTTTAATCATGCTTTCATATTGCTTGGTCTTTGATAAATTAGTCTACACGTTTTCATAATTAGATATTCACATGCATTTCTAGTCGTTTTGCAAGCCTTAGACTTTCAATAAAAGAAACAACCGTTTTGCTCGGCATATTTCAGCTTTCGAATTCCTTCAACATGTGTTTGGCAAAGATAGAAATATGAATGCTAATACCAAACGTATATTCATTGGTAAACAAAAAACAATAACAATAAACAGTGATTAAAAATGGACTTTTTTCTTTTTTTTCGGTGGTTGCCTTATTTCTTCATCACTGTCATCATCATCATCATCATCGTCGTCGTCGTCATCGTCATCGCTGGAATTATCTGACGATTGATCTTCTTCTTTTTCTTCGCCAATATTTGCCTCAAAATCAGCAAAAAACTCATTTTTAACTTGTTTCGCTCCTTTCTTCTTCTTTTCATTCGAAATGATTTTCAACTGTTGCGCATCAATCAACTGCAGTGTTTCTGGTGATGTCGATGAGCCGATCAAATAATTCGTATCACACGATGCAGATAATGTTTGTATTGGCATTGTACACGTTCGACCAACAGTCGATAAAATTCGATGAGGATAAAGACTAAGAGTACTAAAACACAGAAACAGTCGAAAAAAACTATGAATGACAATCAACGTACCGCATTTTTCCATCTTCACATCCCGTAACAATAAGTGACTCATCGAGTGTTATCAAAGATTCAATTCCACTCGAATGGCAAGGAAATCGATCAGACATATTACCGAATTCTTTCCAATTAAAAAAATACAAAACACCTTCCATTGTACTACAAACAACTTTTTCTCCATCCTAAATTATCAAATCCAATTTCTCACCTTTTCATGTATTTTCAACAATTACTTTAACAATTCGACAAGCAGTTAAATCACTATCCATTAACTCCGATTGTAATTGCAATTTTTTCTTTCGAACATTATAAACAGTCAATGTTCCTTCACCACTTGTCGCTAATAAAGTTCGTCGATCACTTGCACATGTCAATGCGCTTATATAATCTTCACAATCATGAAATTCTGCTAAAGGTTTCTTTTGTCGATAATCCCATAACTATTCATTTGTTAAAACAGACAAATTTTCATTTGATTTCAACAAGATTTGATTACTTTCACATAGCCATCGTCATCACCAGTGGCTAAAACACAGTTATCAATAATACACAAACAATTGATCGGCAAACTAAATCATATGACTTTCAAGAGAACGCAATTTGAGAAGAATCAAAAATGTTTACTCATGTGCTCGAGTATATTTCGCTACCATTTTACCCGTTTCGGTTGATCGTAATTTAATAGATTTATCTTTTGATGCGGTGATAATTGATTGACCATCCGGTGTGAATCCGATCGCCCGAACTGATTTTTTATGAACTTTCATCGAACGTTCATTCGACATCGACTGTTCATTTTCGTCATCGTTTATTTTCATCCTATTTGAAAGAAAAATTTCAGCAAATGTTCAAAGAAATATCCATGTTTCAAACCAATGAAGATGTCCCGATATTGCACCTGCGACATAAACATTCGGAATCGTCGGATGGAACTGTGAACACATAATTTCTGATGGAAATTCAATTTCAGGTCCATCGTCGAATAACGATGTGGAAACCATGTCGGATGTGATATGAACAAGAATAATGATTTTCATCTCAATCATTTCTCGTCGATTTTTTAATGCAATGAAAACTCCACATAGATGTCGTTGTAGTCACATAAAATACCCCAGCGTTACGTTATTTCGTTGCTATTCATGTTTTATTTGAAAGATAAAATATCTCGATAAACGAACTTTTCAAGAAGAATTTATCTTAGAAAATATTCGCGATTGAATTCTACTATAGATAACAACAACAATAGTAACAAATAGAGACATGCTGGATTAAAACGTGCAGAATTAGAATAAAATGAGAATATGTTTCTATAGAGATAAATTATTCAGATTAATTTTTGCTTGTTGTACTTGAACTTGATGACTTTTCAACGGTCGTTGCAGTTGTTCCAACAACAACAGCAGCACCAGGAACGTGCGTTTCGCCTTGAGCCATAGCTTCAGTGCGAATCACGGTTGTTGATGTTGATGTTAATAATCGATTAGCATCTTCAGCTCCCAAACTGAAATTTCAGGAAATAGTTTCAATGAAAGAAACGTTTTTTGTCTTACGCAGCAACTTGTTGAGTAATTGCATCAACTTTTGCGTTTGCTTGTGCTTGTGCTTCGCGTAAAACACCCATTTTCAATCGATTAGCTTCTTCATTCAAGTCATCAATACGTTTTCGCGCTTGTTCGAGGATTAGTTCTTGACGTAAATTCAGATCCTTTTCTAAAACCGCTAAATTTTGTGCTTTAGCTGTATCGAGTTCTTCAACATATTTCTGTAATTTCAGCTTGTATTCTTCTTCAATTGCAGCGGAACGTGCATTGGCATCGGATAAAAGATTCGTTTGTTGAGATTGAGTTTCCGTGACAATTTTAGCGATAGCTGCGGTAACTTCCTCGGAGATTTGTTCGGTACGGCGACGAGAATATTCATCAACTTGTTGATGAGTTGTACCTATGTGAAAGAAGAGACAGTTATTTCATATCGAATTTGGTGAATAATTTACCTAGTCGACTCATTAGATCGGACATTTTTTGTGTATTGGCCAAACTAACTCTCGATTGAGTTTCCGTACTAACAATTGATTTAACTGCGACATTTTCAGCAACAGCTGTATGAGC
This sequence comes from Adineta ricciae, assembly GCA_905250025.1. Lineage (NCBI taxonomy): Eukaryota > Metazoa > Rotifera > Eurotatoria > Adinetida > Adinetidae > Adineta > Adineta ricciae. The sequence goes on from CAJNOJ010000196.1 coordinate 37,171, forward strand.
TACAGCTGAACCTGTGGTTGAAGTAACTTGATTTTCAACAGTCGGCATGTTTATATTCGAAAAATTTCTGAATCTAAAAGGAAGAATAGATGAAGAATGAATGTGTATGTCCGATGTTCGTCTATTTATAGATGATTTTTCTTTGCTATCTCTCGTACAATGAAGAATTAACTCTTTTCTTGTTACACATCAAACACATCTTATCACACATATTTGCTATGGCAATTTTTCACTCTCTCCTGCTGCCGTTTTTCTTCTCGAATGTACATTGTCGGAATAACATTGTTGAAGAATGAATAACAGGCTCATCTTATCTTATTATTGGTTCGTTGCCGAATTTTATTCGAATGAATCAAATCTCAACAAGCATGTGAACAATAACAACCGACGCTTCTTCGAGAAAATTCTGTAACAATAAGTCACGGGGTCAAACAATAAAATTTTCTTGCTTTGTCTCTCAAAGAATAATAAAATAACCTACCTATTGTTAAAAATAATGTCTGTGGAACATTTCTCGTATTCATTTTTGTTGTTCTGTATAAATAAGTAACAGGAGTAAAGAGTATTTTTTGTGTTCTTTCATTTCGTGATAAGAGAAGTAGTAGAGTACAAGGAAAGAAAATGGCCGTAATTTAAGAACTATCTATGAGCGACGTTACATGATCTGATGATTCAATATCCGAATTTTCTCGACTGTAATAAGAGAAAAACAAGATATACTAAGAACAGAACTATTCCTATACGATTCAATTCATCAAATGAATCACATGAATATCTGACGTTTTCTTGCGAGTTGCGTCGTTCGATTATTTATTAAAGAATCTTTCTATTCATTCTGTTTCTATTTCTGCAACATCGTTGTGTCCTCGAAACAACCAATACCAAGTTCAGATATCCTTTCTAACCTCTCTTCTGCTTCTTCATAGCTTGAAGCTATTCACTCATTCATCCTCAAAGAAAAGAGAAGAGAATAGAACGACGTGGTGTTTTTTTTCATTCTGTTTCTCGAAAGAGAAATAGTCGAGTGGGTATAGTCAACATTCATTTGTCGTTTCTGTTCACACGACATACAAAATTCACAAAAAAAGCGTTCTATCCCGATGATGTTCATCTGATAAACCCAGCTCTCTGTGGCATTCGTCGTTGATGATAATTGCACGTAGCAGTGCATTGTCTGAGGGATACAATGAACAAACTAGATAAAAAAAAGTTGATCTTGTGTGTTTCTATTTTCATCGTTTGTTTTTAAAGTGTACTCATGAATACATACAAGCACATCATAGTCACAAATAAGAAGAAAAGAATTCGAAGAGGCGCAGAAAAAAAAGATTGTATTCGAGTTTAACACACACACATACACACTCTCGAACAACATCAATACAGAGGGAACAGAAGACAAAGAAAAGAAGAAAGAAGACTTGTGCTCATCGTGCAGTTTGTCTGTCCGTTTGTACACATCATAATTAATCTTTACTAATCACTTTGGATTTAAATATCCGTTGCTCGAAAACGTGCTGCTTGATCTCGAACCCCTATAGAAACAAACGAAAAGCTTTTTAATGATGAAAATTAAATTCTTCTTCTTTACGTTTTTCGTATTCAACTTTGTCTTGCATATAAATTGCATAAGCTTCAGCTTGAGCAGGATCTTTTGGGTTGGGCTCATTTAGTAATTCTTGAATACCAAGGAGAATTTGTTTGATGGTTATTGCTGGACGCCAATCCTTTTCTTCGTCGAGTAAAGATAAGCATACTGTTCCACTCTAAATTAATCAAATAGAAAGTTTTTTTCTCGTTTAAATAGAAAAATTCTTACGGGATAAATGTTGGGATGAAATAAAGGTGGCTCGAATTTACATTTTGGTGGTGTAGACGGATAATCATCTTTGAAAACCATTCCTAAATACACAATACGATATTTCTTTGTCTGACAGCTTGGGAAAGTTCCAAAACATACGTAATTTAAATAAACCACCTTCCCAGGGTGTACCGGTTTTGCCTAAATTCAGTAAATCGACATAAAGATCGTAAAAAAGGAAGATTGGATCGTTTACCAGGAATACCACATTCCCAATTGAGAAGATTTAGCGTTCCATCTGGATTTTTTGCAGGTCGCTTAAAAAAAACAAATGTAAAAGATAAAACGAAATGAAAATTTCGGCTTCTTACAGCAATGAATCCAAACGGATGATCTCGTCTCCAGGCTTTTCGTTCTTCTGTCAAACGTGCAGCTGAGATTCCAGCCATTTGTCGATCGATAAGAAAATTCTTCTTCTAAAAGAATCGATCTGATTAGCAAATCCGTAAAAAGAAAGAAATCTTTCAATCAAAACGAATATTTAACAAAAAACAGGTTAACAAAGAAGGATTTTCATCGGTAAACCAATTGGGAATCAGATAGTGTCCATTCTCCTCTCTTCAAATTTCCATTTCGAGATCTTTTTATTTCAAACAGGAAATATACTCCAAACTCACATGAAATTGAATTTGTTAAATCTAAACAAAATGGATTCTCATCTTATAGATGCCGCTAGAAGATATTTTTCTAGTTTTCCTATCTTTTCCTTCGTGCTCAACACTTATGCATCATAAACTCTTCCCACTTCATTTAAATGCACCTTTTTTATTTTGATTTAAAAAAAAAACTCGAGAGTTTTGCATCGACGATGAGTCATACTGTTTCAAAACAGAATTGCAACATTGATGTTCGATAAGGGAAAAAAAAACTAATCGTTTACAATTGAAGATTCATGGCAACTTCGTGTAATACGCATTCATATGATGGTAAATTACGTGAGAAATGGTTCGAAATTCGACCGATGTTAATCGAAAAGTATCTTCCTCATTGTCTTTCATTCGACGATACACTAAAGGATATTGAACGATGGCTTGATAGGAAATATTTCAATGTGAAACGAATTGGTCGTGCACGACGATCGCTAAGAATCTTAACAACTCATCGGAGAACGAATTTCGACACGAGGAACGATATCGATGTGGAAGAACTTTTACCAATTCTTTGGAATCAAGTGAAAAAGCAAGCGGATATTCATGATACGTTCTATGAGCAGTTATGTGATATTACCGGAGGAAGTTGTTCACAAGGAAGATCGACTAGACTCTTTCAATTTTTATTCCTTTTTGATTTACCAATTGAAACATCAACAAATAACGATGAACAGAAGGATTCTTCGGAGATCGTTAAGAAGACAGATGAGCAGAACGATACGTCTCAAACAATAGTCAATGAAAATGATCAGAAAGATTCAGCTAAGATCGAAGCGGATGTGGAAGAACAAAAAAATCTACCTGAAACAGAGACGAATATAGATGTACAAAAAGATCAATCCCAAACGGAAACAAATGAAAATAATCCAGTTTCAACTAAGGAACATTCAGAAGTTTCACAAAAGTCCACTGAAGAATCGAATAACTTAATTTCCGATAAAACTTAAACTTAAGTTTCTATTATGTTCAATCGATCACGGTGCTTTCTACATAAAGTCAACATCATGTTGACTACACTTCTGTATTACATTGAAGCAATTGATAAAAGATAAGACTTGAATATCAGGTGATTTTATTTCTGAATAAGTTGAATGTACAATTTGTGAAATAAATCTTTATCTTTCATCAATTAATCGATTTCAATCAATATTTGCGTCTTTTCAGTCATTATTTATACATAATTAATTAAAAATGAATGAAATTCATTCGTTAATTCTCCGTAGAATAAATCCAATACAATTCTTTGTACCTTCTGTTTTTTTTCCCTGTTCAACTCAGATTGATTTTACATTAAACTGCCCTTAATGATTTGATTTCGAATAATTAATTCATGCCGATTGCTTTGCTCAAATGACGTAACTTTATCTCATTTTCTCTTTAACCAAATGCACAATGCATCTACCTTGACATGCATTTCCGTTGATAATGATCTTTACACTTATTCTTCAAGCTAATTGCTCGAAATCTTCATTCTATTGACTGAAACATTTCACCTTAATAAAGGAACAAAAAAAAACCGTGAGGATGAGTTCTTTTTCTTTTCTTCTTTGGGGTATTACGTCAAAAGACCAACGAGAAAGAGAGAGGGAGAGAGGGAGAGAGGAAAGAGTTATATGTATTAGAGGAAAGTAAAAATGGCATTGTAATTGTAAAACATTTTCCTTCATTCTTTTGTTACGTGCATTATCAACAAAAAGATAGTAATCGTCAGAAAAGAAACTCTTCGTTTGATTAATGTTAAAGGAAAAAATCATTTTATTGGTAAGATTTGATCAAATGAGATATGAACTCACATGGATTTTCGTAGATATTCTTGTGGAATTGTTCGATTTTGTTGATTTACTCGCAAACTGAAGAAAGTACTTTGATCTCGACGTTCTCATTGAGTACAGAAGAAACAACTGGTATTAATTATGAATATTTCACTTCGATCGAAACAACAACAACATTCGATTCATCGTTTTCGACGAATGAAGGTAAAATATTTTCATGTTTATAATTTTCATCATTGATAAAATGGTTTCATCTTTCCTTAACATCTAATCGAATAAAAATTCTCGACTAGACATTCTTTTTTACTTTTCTAATCAATTGAGAACGATGCTAGTCGGTGAGAAATGAACTTTTCTCATTTTCTAATGCTTTTCATTCTCTAGTTCCGCTGTTCTTTTCAATTGTTTCATTGACCATTCGAACGTCACGAATAGATCATCAAGCGAATTTCTATTCAGTGGATATTCTTCTAAATAGTACATGTTCTGCAAGACGAGAAGCGAATTTAACATTGAATTTCTTCTCGTTATACTCGAATGAAACGAACTCTTGTTCGTCTTATTCAAAACAACCGACATTCATCACCTGTGACAATTTTATCTATGGTAAAACTCAAATTCTTCGACAATCAATCGATTTTACAACTTCTTTGAGTGTATAGGTGTTCGTTATACAATCGATGGATATCTTTTATGTGGCACAAAGAGTTTTACTTTATCACCATCAAGAGAACTTTACGGTAAAACTTTCTCTACGCATAAAAATCGAGCAAATTCTGTTTCTCATATATTTGTACTTCACTAATCGATCCTCAAAATCAAAAAGAGCATTCTGGTGAAGAGTAATTTAAGATGGAGTAAAAGTGTCAGATAAACACCCTACATTCTCGTTTTCTTTTCATCGAGATTTATATTCGTTATTGCCTTTTGATCGCTTATTTATCAATATACTCGAAAAATGCAAATCGGATTTTATTATGAAGATGAATTGTGTTTGTTTAGAAATCTTCAAACCAAAATATATCAATTCTACGAACAGTCCAACTTTGATCAATACCTTCTTTTTCCTTCCTGGTTTATTCAATCGATTGAATATTGAATTAAATAGTGTGAATCAATCCTGTTCATTAGAATATTCATCAATAACATCGCCTTTTTATCATTGTTCATTTCGAAATCTTCCATCTGCTCAATGGTTTGTGTTAACTTATTATATTCTTACTGAGAATTATCAAACACGATCAGCTGATACCACGATCGTCTTTACTGGTACTGATTTTTGGAATCTTTTATAGAAATGAAAACAAATCGTTTGAATTTGTTGTTAAGATTTGGAAGAATTGGATTTTCGATGTGAATTGCAGAAGAATAATCAACAAATTGAATTCTATTGGGCAAATCTGACCGGTTCGGGTTATTCGAATTTAACAATTTCGATTCTGACTGAAGAAAATAAACATTTATCGACGATTTTATGTGATCCATATGCCTCTACTAACCTTTGTTCGACGAAATCAGCTCGACTAGAACCAGGAAGAGAATATCATATTCATGCGAAGTTACGCAAATCATTACCGAACTATAACGGACAAAAAATTGAAACATGTTCGATAAAAACAAGTAAAAACATTGAATAGAAATCTTTAAAAACGACAGTCTCATCTAGATCTCACTCAAATTCCAATTCATTCACTTCAACACGTAATATTCAACGAAACAAACGTTCGTTTATCTTGGTCGGAACATCCATTTCATGTTCAAGTACGATTAAGAAATCTCGAAACAAATTCTTTGCTAAATCCTGTGGAAAATACTCACAAAATGGCTCTTTTCCTCAATCTAGTCGAAGCAAGTGTTTATCAAGTTGAATTTAACATCTCAAAAACTCATTGGCCACCTCTATTTCAAAGAACGAACTATCACATCAAAACAGGTAAATAAAAACTCACTCTTGCCATTCGAAACACCATTGTTTTTAGATTTTAAGAGATTAGTTATTGAAAATGTGATTCGATTGTCAGACAAAACTTTGATTGTTCATGTGAATTCACATGATTTAACAAAAGTCGAATTAATTTACTGTATCGAACGTGTCATGAATGAAACTCGTGAGATTTGTTCGTTTTCGAATACGTTTAGTCAACTTTCAGCAAGTACGATTTATAATATTTCCGTCACAATTGATCGTGATGCGTTTCAAAATAAATTTCATTGGGAAAAACGAACGATCTTCAAACTTGTTAACACAAGTAAGACAAATTTGGTGTTATTATTTCTATTTCATATAATAATAGATCCACCAACATTGAAAATTCGCGCGAAGAGACAAGATGAACATTGTTCTGCAGAAATTCTTAATTCATTTCCAATTTCCTATTCATCTGAATGTTTTTCTTCTTTGACGGACGAAATTTTCGATTGTAACGAACTTTTATGTGGTTGTCGATATCAATATCGAATATTATTCAATCAAACGTACATTGATTCATTATGCGCGAGATCTCCATGTGATATTCAACTGAATCATCCGAATGTCTCAACTGTGAAGTTCCAAACACGTAAAATCTCGCGAAGAATCGATGAAACATTGAGATTTTGTTGTTATTTAGCTTTGGATTCAATCCGCAATCTACGAATCGTTTCTGTTTCGTTGATTTCACGGGAGATTCAAGTGAATTTCGATTATCCATCGGGATGTTTCGATCAATTTATTTTAATTTGTGAACTAATCTCAACGAAACAACGACAAACGTTTGTCAATTCAACGATCTGCACGGATTTGATTCCGGAAGCATTTTATCGCATTTCTGTGGAAATCAAACGACTTGGATGGGAAACAGTGACATCACAAGTCATTGAAACACAATTAATCTCCACTCCAAAGAATGATCAGAAAAGTAAAACACTGATTTTCATGGCATGATGGTTTATTGAATAGTTTTTATCAGAAGGTTCTTTTGTTCAGTCGATTCTCATCCCAGGAATGATCGGATTTGTGATCATTCTCATTCTGGTGGTTTTGATCGCATTCGTTTTTGCATATCGACAGCGTCGTCGGTGAGTTCAACGAATCTTTTCCGTTCAAATCATAAAAAGTGAACTGATGTCTTCGAAATCTTAGGAATCGATCGTCGAATCGAGATCAAGCGCAAATCACAACTATAAGTCATCGAACAATTTCAACAAAGTTGAATAATATCGTTAATCAAGTGAATATGTAAGTCAAAACTTACTCATCGTTAAAACTCATTTTCTCGTTTTTCCTTCAACAGATACGCAAAAACTCATCCAGATACGAAAAGGTATAAACTTATTCTAAAAACTTCGAACTCAATGTTTCTTTTCCTTTAGAAATATTTACACATCAAGGTAAATCGAGTCCGAAGTATAGGGTTTGACAAAACTTCTTCTTCCGTATAGACCAATTCGAATAAAAGATCTTCCGAAAGAATATGAACAACTAATCGCCAATAACTATTACAATATTTCCAATGAATTTCACGTTTGTTCTTCATTCTCACAAAGTTACAATTCCATAGCATTTTCTCTCATATAGGAACTCCATTATAGTATCCAGGAAACATTGGAATTAACTCAATGTGATCAAACATTAAAAAATCGATACAAAGACATCATTCCTTGTAAATTTGATCTCTTTTTCTACTTGCACATCAAATTTATTCAATTAGATGAACATTCACGTGTGAAATTAATCCCTATCGATGATCTGGACTCCGGATATATCAACGCGAATTTCATTGCAGTAAGTTTCGGAGCTAAAAAAGATAACTAAGAAAGTAAATGGTTCAATAGGGTTTACATAATCCACGAGAGTATATTGCGTGTCAAGGACCATTGAAAACAACGATTAACGATCACTGGAAAATGATTTGGGGACAAAATGTAACGATTATAGTGATGTTAACCGATATTATCGAACGAGGATTGGTAAGTCAACGTTGAAAAAGATTTTATTTGATCAAACAAAAAAACCAAATAACAGAGTTTCGCTGGAATACAACTTGTTCTGATCGAAGTTTCCTTAAGAGTTTTTATCTGTGATGATGTTATTAAAATCTTCTTTGTTTAATGATTTTGGTTTGATGAATGATTTAGTTAAAGGGCTCATAATTAATAGACGTTGAACAAAAATTTTACATATACGGCTGGATTAAGTGAACACATAAAACAATGTTCGTAACAATTGATTTTTCGACAATGACGAAAACTAGTCGTTTGCTGAATTTTTATTAAAATTTCCTCGGATGTTTCACCAATCATAAAAAATATTCGACTATCGAATTCAATCCAAATGAAATGTTTTGCGAGATTCTCTCCTAAATGATCACGAAGAAGATTAACGAATTCCAAACGATCTACATAAAACCAATTATTCATTTTTAATCGTTCGATTACTAAACATGACTGAGTTTCATCACGCATTTCTATGCAGTCGGTTGAACAATGATCGTCTGATATTTATCAATAGCCAACGGATAGGTACAGTTTAGTAAGAATGAAACAGATTGACTGGACGCATCGGCGCGGTTTTTCGTGAAAATGTTCCGTAGAAATCCACTACGGTCGAAATATTTCTTTTGTAGAACAAATGCGAAAGGTATTGGCCGACGAATTTAGATAAAGATGAAATGTATGGAAATCTGTCAGTATGTGTTATGAATTGCATTCATGATAATTCGTACGATCTCCGTCATATTCAGTTAAAAAAGGTAAAAACAAGAGAAGAATTTTGATCAATCTGAACTGTTTATTTTAGAATGAAGACATTCGTTCGATAAAACATTATGCATTTAAAATGTGGAATGATCATACTGTTCCGACGAATTCCGAAGATTTACTTGATTTTATTCGTTTGATTCGATCGGAATATCGTCCTGACTGTGATGGACCTATTTTAGTACATTGTAGTGCTGGAGTGGGTCGTAGTGGAACATTCATTGCTTTAGATCGACTATTACAACAATTTGACAAAGTATCGTGCTATGGATATTTAGATATTTATGGAACTGTTCTTGATATGAGACGATGTCGAGATCGAATGGTACAAAATGAAGTAAGACAATGTGGAGATGAAATGTTTTCAAAGAAGTTACTCATTGAATTTTGTTAATAGCATCAGTATTTATTTATTTATCGATGTTTGAAAGATGAATATGAGAAACGATCAGGTAAATGAATTGTGAAAGAAAAGATAATGAAGATTTTTTGTGTTATTGTAGGCAACTCGAACCATGCTGTTATTGCTGATGATGCTGTGTGATGTATTTTTCATTCCAGAAATAAAGATTTATGTTTAAGATTATTTTTCGATGAGAAAAAAAAGTGCAGTTGTTTGAGTGAAAATTTATGTGTGTAAGATCTCGAAACTCGTACGTAGGAAAGAAGAGTTCTTTTAGATTGTATCAAAGTCGAGTCTGATTTGAATTTTTGAATCTTTTTTCGTCGATTCTATGTTGTATTTTTCGGATTTCATTAAGAATTTTTTCCTGATGTTCGCGCTTCTTCACACCGTATTTTAGAAGAGATTCGTTGGTGACATGATTGAGAAGCCAAAATCCATCCACCAAATTTGTTTCAAAACCAGAAACATAGTTTGCAAAGGCTTTATCCAAACTTCTTAACCATTTACTCACATCTTCACATGTTTCTAATCCTTCCATAGAATAGCCTGTGAAAGAAATCATTGTCATTGTTTTATTTGCATGTTACGAAAGAATTCTCACCTGGCATTGATGATGGATCATTCGCAGGAGTATAATCTCGATCGTGGAACCTTGTATATGGTTTACCTATTTCGCTCGTCGGACTAGGTTTTCGATTAGCGGAAAAAGCAGTCGAATGCAATGGTTCTGATGGTGTACGATGATATGATCTAGAATCTATTTTCGATGTCAGATGATTAGTATTTGAAGATGTCAGATTTGATTTACTTCCGTGCCTACTTTCTGCAGTTTTGTCTGAAGAATACTTAGACAGAGATCGAGAAGACGAAACGTCTTCTGGAGGAGTTTGATCTTCTGGAACTGTTCGGATAATGGTATCAGTGTGTTGTTTTGAAGAAGTCATTAAATCAGGAAAATAACCTTGTGTTTTCTCCAGACTCCATCGTTCTCCGTCATGGACAATCCACCTGCTTAGACATTCTATATAGTTTCGACCATATATAATGTCACGCCACTTTTTTGGTAATCCATGAAAACCATAAATAGCACCTGCTAATTGACCATAAATCGCTGCTGTTGTGTCTGTGTCATCACCGAGATTAACAGCAGCGAGGACACCTCGCTCAAATGAATCTTTATTGGCCCAAAGTGCCCATAGAGCAGCTTCCAAAGCATGAATAATAAATCCTTTTCCTCGAATACCTTCAGCGTATCCACCGCGTTTTTTAAAGGATCCTCCGACAATATTCATAACACTATCATGAAGTGGCTCATTATTGAACCAATTTTGATGTTTCACATAGAAATTTGAATCAAGAAGATCGTCTATATTTTCTCCAAGCAGAGCAGCTACCATCAAAGCACCATAATAACGACAGGCATCAATGGCGATTCTATCACCATGAGTAGTTCTTGCACTAGCACCTGAAAATCTAACAGCATATTTAGGGTTGCGATAAAAGAAGAGCGGTACGGGACAGAGACGCATCAAAGCTCCATTCCCAGCTACACCCTGTTCACTGCAATCGACATCAAACAGACGCAGTAATTTCGGATCATGGAGATAATCCATTTGATCAATTGGAATTCTATGCTCTTTGCTAAACGTCACTTGTCGATATTCAAACTCAAGTAATGATTTTTTTGTTGCTTTGCCAATATCAAAGCAATTTCCTGTCGACGACATGTAACCATTCCGAAACCACCATTTATAACGTACGAGTTGATCATAAGGAATGAAATCACGACATGCTACCAATGAATTTGCCAAACATAACGCCATAGATGTATCGTCAGTGAACTAAAATTCACGAAAATTCATTAATCGAAGTAAACCTATTGATTGTTCAATTGTCTCCTGTAAATCGACGACAATTACCTCTCCTCTGTTGAGTCCCCAAGTGCCACCACTCTGCAGATCAGTGACTCTATTTTCAACTAAAAACCGTTGTGGTCGAAATTCAACCGAAGCACCGAGAGCATCGCCGATAGCCAAGCCTAGTAATGATCCAAAGACACGATCGAAAACATTTTTATCTACCATTTCCGGTGGATCCACCATTTCATCTTCGAGCTCAGGAACTCTTTTGATAGTTCCATTTGAATGAAATGGATTGAGTAGCCAAGTTCTCTCTAAACAGAAAATTTCATCAGAATAAATTCCTGTTATTGCAAAGTACATTTCAGACAAGTAAAACTTAACTTGCCAATGGTCTTTACCTCGCTTTTGTGATGATTTACTCATTTTTTGTGGAAATGAATAGAAGAGAAATATCTATCTCATATATTTTCAACATAAAAGAGAACGTTTCGTGAGAAATTTTTCTTTGGTAGTTATGTATTAAAACACCGCGTTTCGTTTTTATTCATGCTTTTTTTCCTCACACCTTTATTGACATTAAAAGCAACAAGACACTATTCAAACACAACATTTTTCTTTCCAAACAAAGCAAGATCATGCTTTTTTCACCTGTTATCGCCTGAGAATAGAACTGATAAATGAAATCGTTTATTCGTAGAAACTATTTCGTTGTTTTAACAAAATGAATCGCCCATTTAGATACTGAAAGAATGAAGAAAACAACATGGATTCAACAACATTTATGCTATTCATTGTAAATTAGTCTCCTCAAATTTAAGACATCCGATCCATCAATTGGATCTCTCCTTTGCAAATCTTTACTAAAAGATTCGTCGTTTAATTCCATTATATCCAACCATTTCTGATTTTTCGATTATTTTCAAGAGGAAACCGGATGAAAGTATCTAAAAGAATGCAATTACAAACGCAGAGTCATCAAATATTTGAAAACATGCAACAGCTGTTTTGTTTCTTTGATCACGACTTTTGCATATGAATCCAATTGAGTCACCCGTCAAGTCTGTTTTATTTAACCTTGATTAACCAAAAAAAAAGCCACACGAAATAAGAAAGAAAAACCACATGACAAACAGAATTTGTAAAAGTAAACCATATGTATATTTCCGTTCGAATTGTCATTGATTTCGAATAATGTGAATGTAGAAAGCTGAGCCAAAGAAATTCGTTTGAGAACAAAAGACAAAAATAAATTCTATATTCATTTATCACAGATCAGTGATGTTGAAAATGCTCATCGAAATTTTTATTTTCCAATAACAACTTTTACAAGTTCTGAAAAAAAACGAATATTTCGATATGAAAAATCCAGGATAATCTTACCTTCATATCGAATAATTCCATTTCCAGAAACATCAATTTCTTGTAACATTTCATCAACTTCATGATCGGAAAATTGTTCACCCAAATTAATCATCACATGTCTAAAACTCATTTGAGTCCAAATCTCTTTTTCTTTCTTTCTTGTTTTTACCTTAATTCTGCTACTTTGATAAAACCATTTCCATTTTTATCAAATACACGAAATGCTTCTCGTAATTCGTCTTCTTCATTGTGTTCATCAGCTCGTTTAGCCATCATATGAAGAAATTCATTGAAATCAATTAAACCTTTCCCTATGCAATGGAAAAAAAAATCTTCCCAAACAATTGATTCGAGTTTTGTTTTTGTCCAGACCTTCACAATCGAATTCGTTGATTAAAGCCTTCAGTTCGTCTTCAGTAGGATTTTGCCCGAGTGTTCTCATCGCACTTCCGAGCACTTTAGGACTAATCGCGCCGTCAGAATCTTTATCGTAGAGAAGAAATGCTTGTCGAAATTCCTGAATTTGTTCTTCGGTAAAATGTTCGAGCTAAAACAAAAAAGAAACATTCCAATCAAACCAATTCTATTTCCTACTTGATCGATCTTATAAAATAGAAAATGTTCTGTGTTTATCACAGATGATTGCATATCTCTTCGCTTAACACAAAATCGATATTACCATTCGCAGTCAATGAGAAGATGACGACCGAAAAAAGAAACTACTTGTCGTCCGATTTCGATGAGGTAGGCCAGAGAAGAAAAAACGCAGAGAAAATCTCTGTTGTCTAATGATTAAATTCAACCTTGTCTACAGATGGAAGTGCAACTTACGATGTGACAGACAAAACACACGCAATGACGTCAGACTATCAACGTCATCCAAACAAACTAACTCACTTAAGAGATAGTTTTTGTCAAAGCCAAGGTCGTATCTGATGATTTCAACAGATATCAAGGTAAAGGAAAAGTATAAATAAGATTATCCGAACAACATATTTTAAATGATCGATCAGATAAATATTACATACCCCGAGTTGGAATGGGTCGTAAATATAGAGAAAGTCTTGCTGATTGAATTGTTTTATATCACGTGTTGAATTTAGAGAGAAACACTTCGAATAACTCAAAGGATCAGTTGGATCTCTCTGAATAGTTGTCGATTCTCTATCGACGGAGAACTTTTCACGAATTAAAGAATAACACGGACCTATTTTGACGGTTATTTCTTGGAATGTCGTCGATTTTTCTATGAACCTTCATAATGATCGATGAGAAGTCTGTATGTTCAATTGTGTTGCGAACTGTTATTTTTTCTTCATCTCATTTGCTCACATTCGTATCACGATTAGCGTCATTATTCTTTCTTTGTTTTCTCTCGAAACAATTCTGCATGCAAGTGGCACATATTTTGAAAACGAGAAAGAGAGAGAGAGAGACGAAGAAAAGAGTCGCTGACATGGTGAATGTTTGACGGAAATTCAGAACAAAAGAAACTAATGGTCACAGATGCCGAAAATTAATTCAATGAAAAAAAAAGGCAAACTTACTTTCATTGTTTGTCTTCAAGATATAAATAAATATCACGTCGGAAAATGGTCCTTCGGTTCATTTACACACCAATCTCTGACATTATCATGGCAATTCGCTGAGTTCTAAATTGACATTCTTTTCTTCGAAGAAATAATCTGTAATCATTAAGTATTCTTCTATCTTTCATCTCGTAGCATATTAATAAAGACAACTATCTATCCTCGAATATTCTCTAAGTGTACATAGATTGTTTTCTATTCTTTCGACAATCGAAGTGTTATAAATAGATCGGTAGTTGTGCAAAGTTTTCATTCAACAAACCACAGATGGGTTTTCTACGAAGTAAAACTACACTTTTTCTTGTTGTGAAGAACAGCTGTTTGTTTCTTTTCTTAGCGCAAAGATTATTTCATTGATGCATATCTCTCGTCGTATCATTGGTAATGATCAATAGAAAAGCACGGGAAGAGAAGTTTGTCAGCAAAGGAATAAATGATGGGAAAAGTCATCAATGAACGACAATTCATCATTTTGATCAGCCATAACAAGACGGATATCGGGATTGAGATAGGAGAAAACAGTGATTAGTCATTAGGTCTATGATCGATGCAGAAATACAAAGGAATTTCAAAACAGAAAAGCAGACATATCACGTTTGGAAGATTTGTCTGACAATCGTTTTGGCAAAGACATAAAAACAACAGACGTCAGTTGATTATGATTGAAATAAGCTAATCAAGGAAGCACCCAACGATTTTTTGGAATATAGATCCATCCTATGACGTAAATTACCTTGGAAGGTCAAGTTTTATTCAAGAAATCATTGGTATTTATTTCCTTGATAAGCTTTTCTTCGTTTTTATATGAAAACTATCGACTTACCCAGTCAGTTATACTTGTCGGCGATTGACTGGAGGAAAATGTGTTCATGTGTTACGATAATTCGACATATAATCTCGCCCATGAATGAATCGCCAGTTTACAAAATTGTCCAAAAACACAAATCCACCGTCGATATTGATTTCTTCTCTCTACAAATACTTTCCGGAATATCTATCTCGAATTATTTCGCCAACAGGTGTTAATAGATGCTCAAGAAATATCTCCTTGATCTGTTCGTATATGTATCTTTGATATATAAAGAGAATATGTATATATAGAAGACTTCTATATACGACAAGATAAAACACACCGAGAAGAGAAAAGAGGAAAGAAAGATACAAAGAATCTAATTTAGGTCGTTTAGCAAAGAAAATCAATTGTCATATCATATCAATAGATCTATTTATACAGGAATTCGCAAGGCGTTGCCCTAATTTACAAAGAAAAACTTTTTGATCAAAACAAAACTTGTCACAAAAAAATGATATTTTCCTCTTGTATGTTGATTGAAACTTGTTGGATGATAATGCCTATTTAACTAGAGATATCTGATAACTTCTAATTGAATTATTCATGTGCAGCACAAAAGGTTGATGACATGAGTCAAATAAAGAGAAGAAAAGAACGATATTTTCTGTCATGAAGATATCAACCATCGACGTTTTTATTCATAAAACCATTGCGAAAAGGAAAATGAATGAGTTGATTCCGAAAATTCTCGTCTCGTATTGGACGTTTCTGTAAATATCAACTTAATAGCAATATTGTAAGCATAATTGCCATTGCATATGCAAAAAATTCTTCCACATAATCGTTTTCGAGGTAATAGTGATAACTTCATTAGGATTAATATTCTATTTGTCGGGACAATCAAAACTTTGACATTGATGACAACTTCATATCAATCAAAAAGAAAGTCTTTGCAAGAAGAAATTCTCATTTCAATCTCTGTACGGGACAAAGCATTATCGTGTTGGTTTGAATTTTAGCGTTTCGACGTGAATTGAAATCAACGGATGTTTGAATACCGACGGAATGTGTGGTTTGACACAGAAAGGCGTGGTTTGTTTCATTGATTGTCACGACACGATCGACCAGTTCTAATAAAGTTGAGCGAACATCGTGCCACAAACAGAAATCAGAGATAGAGAAGATGTGCTGGCCGTCGGGAGAGTATTCTATGGAAGATCTACGAGAGAAAATCAGTTTGTATGAAGAAGAATGTAAGATTTTACATAAGATTTCTCGATAAACGATGAGATGGATGGTTAACGAAGGAGTTTTCATTGAAATTCTGAAATCGAACTTTGAACGGAATGAGATTCATCAGATGGATTCACTTACGAAGTAATGACAAGTGCATTTCGTATGTTTATTTATTAAATGAAACGTTTGATCGCTGCATGAATTAGAAACTTGAAAATTTCGAGAAAATTCTTTTCAATATTGGAAAATGGAGAAAACAAACATGGTTGAGATGATTGCAGAGTTTTAGTCGACAATTTTTTCTTATTGGAATGAAGAAAATGCCGAAATAGTTTCATCGCTGCTGTTTTGCAAAGAAAGGAAAAAAAGCGCTTGCATTTGTTTCACTTTCCCTCGTTTCTTATTTCAAATTTAAATCAATAGCGAAATGAAATATATCCCATATTCAACAGTCGGAACCAAAGAACAGTCTGATCGATGTCCGACATTTCTCCCAATAAGTGAAGACATGTAACATGTCGAGATACGCTCGTTTTCCTATGCTGTGAATTTCATTGCTTATTTATGTTTCGATTTTCATGGTGATTTGTTGTGATTCATATCAATTGAAGAAAAATACGGTGTTTTAATATCATTTGACTGGATGGAAAATTTAATTTTTGTTTCTTTTTCGAAGAAAAAAGCCGATTGGTTGATTTTTCGTCCAATGAAAAATCCGTGTTGATTTAGCAAAAATCCCTCTAAAAAATCCGAATTTATTTTTAAATCTCTCTAAAAAATCTGAATTTATTTTTAAATCTCTTTCAAAATAAAAATTGAAAAATATTCCGCAAAATTTCTCAAAAAATCGCTGAATAAATGCGCCATTATACAAAACTCTGTAAAGGACCTCTACGACTTGTTCTCCTGTTTTCTATTCTTTGTGTATGCATGTAATAGTGTTGGTGGCCAGTTGTTTAGCTATTTACTTACTCAATCTTGTTTGAATTCTATTGAGCATCTTCTTTTAGATGGTATGAAGTCTCTCGACGTACGTCCAAATTCATTCAATAATCTTCAGTCTTGTTCAACTCGTCTTTATTTATTTCCAAAAACAATCGAAAATATTACAAGCAGATGATCATCAGTGTTTATTTATTTCTAATTCACTAGTCAAATTTAGTATTTATCCATAGAATTTCCTCAACACTAGAAAAAAAAACCAAGTCCTTCTCAAANGCTTTGTATTTGCTGCTGTTAAAGACACAATCCTTCAATTGAACCTCAAAGAGTACAATTTGGTTTAGAAGAAAATCAGCGAAAGAATCAATATCGAAATTTTCAATAAAAAGAAAATTTTCATTTCTTTAGTCGTTAAACATAGACAGACATGTGGCTCTCTCTCTCATCTTCATTTTTCTCTTCTCTCTCTCTCTTTTTCTTCGTTTATTATTATTATTATTTTTGTGTCTCTTTTATTCTCTTATTCGCACACTATACACTATTATATTAGAATGGTCGTTTCAATTTTTTCGTCTTTTTTTCTCATTTGCGTGTGTGTGTGTATTTCTCGTACAGTGTGCGTGTTCAAAGTCAAATTCGAGTTGTTTCCTCTAGTTCAATTTCTTCTTCTTCTTCTCGTGTATCTCTGCATACGCTCGACAGAGAAAACACTTTAACCAACAGTGAGACACACACAGGCAGGCCAAGTCATTTTTCGTGTCTGGTTGCCATATATACATACCTCGTATCTGTTTTGTACTTGCGCACTGCGCGTATCATTACTACTATTCTCTAGTCTCTCTCTTTCTCTTTTCTCTTATTTTTTGTTGTTATTTGTTGTCATCGTCGTTCATTATTGTGTTGAAATATCGTCATTTTTCTCCCTCTCTCTTTCTGCTACGCATTGTTCAATTCTTGGAATGACAACAATACTCATTGGTGGGTGGTGTCCATCATGCAATAGCCACAAAATCTGCCCTGCACAAGTATGCGTGTCTAGTATTCGATCTGACTCTGTCTCGCTTTTAGCATCCTTTTTTCTCTTTTTTTTTACTTTAATTCTCTTTCGCGCGTGTGTATTTCGTGTGTGTGTGTGTGTCTTCTGAATTACACTAATCGTTGCGTTGCAGTGTCGCCGCTTCTCTCTCTCTCTCAATCTCTTTTCTTTTCATACTCTACTACTACAAGAAGGTTCTCTCTTTCTCTTTTTCTCTGGTTTTTCAATTGTATAAAATAAATAAACGAATAATGAAGAAAAAAAAACCTTTCTTTTCTCTTCCGTTCATTGCAATACGATTGACAAACTTCATCACGTTCTAGATTATCTTGTCCAAGTCGTTCTAAACGACCTTCCTGTTCAATCCATCGAACTACAAATCGAAACGTAAAGTTTATTTCCTAGAAATTCTCTCTTCACATTCCATCTTTGTCCCTTTTTTCCAGATCTATAACATGGCCGATCAAGACGCAGCTGGTTTAACTGCTGCTGATCTAAAAAAGAAGCGAACATTCCGTAAATTCACCTATCGTGGTGTTGAACTCGATCAATTATTAGACATGAAAACAGAACAATTGATGCCACTGTTACACTGTCGCGCTCGACGACGTTTATCACGTGGTCTCAAACGCAAACCCATGGCTTTGATCAAGCGTTTACGCAAAGCCAAAAAAGAAACACCAGAATTAGAAAAACCACAAGCAGTGAAAACCCATCTACGTAATATGATCATTGTACCTGAAATGGTCGGTAGCGTTGTTGGTGTTCATCAAGGCAAAACATTTAACTCAGTGGAAATCAAGCCTGAAATGGTTGGACATTATCTTGGAGAATTTTCCATCACATACAAACCGGTGAAACACGGTCGGCCCGGTATTGGTGCCACCCACTCGTCTCGTTTCATTCCATTGAAATAGACAAATGTTTTTTTTTGTACTATCGGCTGATTGGAGACGAAGATAAACAAAAGAAAGAAGAAAATCATTGCTGATTCGAACATCTTTACTGTTTTTATTTATTGAAAAAAAATCGAGAATTAAATCAATAAAATCTTGATTTTTTTCTCGAGAAATTTATCGTTAAGGATTAATATTGTTCGAAAAGGAACACAAATACTCGAAAGACATCGTCTTACAACAATAAGAAAACAAAGGAAATGAAAGAAGAAGAAGAAGGTCTATTGAAATCATCTCAAAGTGTGTCGTTAGATACAAAATATGATCTTTTTCTTCAACAGATGGCCGTTGTAATTAATCGCATTGCCTCTTCGATTTTACGATTCATTAATTAGATAATGTCGACGAACACCTTCCTGTTCGTGTGTTGACAAAGTCAATTGCGACAAAGTTTGTTTCTAATCAAACCGTTCGTCAGAATAACGACGAATACAATCGGGAAATTCCATTAAATATACGATACTTTCTTGTTTTCATTAATGTTATTTATTCAGAAATAAAAAAAAAGAAGAAGAAGAATGACAGAACCAAATCCGAGATCTAGAACCTACGATGCTTTTTTCACATTTTTCAAAAAGCATGAACCTCCAGTTGAGGAATTGTATTTTTATGAATAACATGTTTCGACTGGAGAAGAGTTTGTTCGGTATTACTTCGGCGATTGACAAATCTTTTCGGTTTTGATAGAGAAAATAACTGGATTAATTCATTGCGAAAAACGCCACCCGTCAATGTATAAATATAAAAATGAATGGCGTGGTTTAATTGGCCCATAGCAATAAAGATTGCTGTAATCAAAGCTATAACACCTTTATTATGTGATGTATTTGAAGGAGTAAAAACACGAATGGTATCATTGATTTCAGTTGGTAATGTAAAGACTAAAAAAGCTGAAATAATAAGAAAATGTCGATGGGATTACAAGAGAATCGAAGACGATTTACCAGCAGCACTGCCGAGTAACATCACAGTCAATTGCTTTTCTTTTTCATGTCGTTTCCGATGCTTTTTCGAATGTAATGCTGTTGTCATGATCGTTCGGATTGAACGTCGTGATGTTAAAACACGAATTAAAATGATAATATTACATATTAGCATAACAACAAAGGGGATGACANGTTTAGAAGAAAATCAGCGAAAGAATCAATATCGAAATTTTCAATAAAAAGAAAATTTTCATTTCTTTAGTCGTTAAACATAGACAGACATGTGGCTCTCTCTCTCATCTTCATTTTTCTCCTCTCTCTCTTCTCTTTTTCTTCGTTTATTATTATTATTATTTTTGTGTCTCTTTTATTCTCTTATTCGCACACTATACACTATTATATTAGAATGGTCGTTTCAATTTTTTCGTCTTTTTTTTCTCATTTGCGTGTGTGTGTATTTCTCGTACAGTGTGCGTGTTCAAAGTCAAATTCGAGTTGTTTCCTCTAGTTCAATTTCTTTTTCTTCTTCTTCTTCTCGTGTATCTCTGCATACGCTCGACAGAGAAAACACTTTAACCAACAGTGAGACACACACAGGCAGACCAAGTCATTTTTCGTGTCTGGTTGCCATATATACATACCTCGTATCTGTTTTGTACTTGCGCACTGCGCGTATCATTACTACTATTCTCTAGTCTCTCTCTTTCTCTCTTCTCTTATTTTTTGTTGTTATTTGTTGTCATTGTCGTTCATTATTGTGTTGAAATATCGTCTCTTTTCTCTCTCTCTCTCTTTCTGCTACGCATTGTTCAATTCTTGGAATGACAACAATACTCATTGGTGGGTGGTGTCCATCATGCAATAGCCACAAAATCTGCTCTGCACAAGTATGCGTGTCTAGTATTCGATCTGACTCTGTGTCTCGCTTTTAGCATCCTTTTTTCTCTCATTTTTTACTTTAATTCTCTTTCGCGCGTGTGTATTTCGTGTGTGTGTGTGTGTCTTCTGATTTACACTAATCGTTGCGTTGCAGTGTCGCCGCTTCTCTCTCTCTCTCTCAATCTCTTTTCTTTTCATACTCTACTACTACAAGAAGGTTCTCTCTTTCTCTTTTTCTCTGGTTTTTCAATTGTATAAAATAAATAAACGAATAATGAAGAAAAAAAAATCTTTGTTTGTCTCTTCCATTCATTGCAATACGATTTACGCATTTCATCATATTCTAGATCATCTTGTCCAAGTCGTTCTAAACGACCTTCCTGTTCAATCCATCGAACAACAATCTCAACGTAAAATTTATTTTCTAGAAATTCTCTCTTCATATTTCATCTTTGTCCCTTTTTTCAAGATCTATAACATGGCTGATCAAGACACAGCTGGTTCAACTGCTGCTGATCTAAAAAAGAAGCGAACATTCCGTAAATTCACCTATCGTGGCGTTGAACTCGATCAATTATTAGACATGAAAACAGAACAGTTGATGCCACTGTTACACTGTCGCGCTCGACGACGTTTATCACGTGGTCTCAAACGCAAACCCATGGCTTTGATCAAGCGTTTACGCAAAGCCAAAAAAGAAACAGCAGAATTAGAAAAGCCGCAAGCAGTGAAAACCCATTTACGTAATATGATCATTGTACCTGAAATGGTCGGTAGCGTTGTTGGCGTTCATCAAGGCAAAACATTTAACTCAGTGGAAATCAAGCCTGAAATGGTTGGACATTATCTCGGAGAATTTTCCATCACATACAAACCGGTGAAACATGGTCGACCCGGTATTGGTGCCACCCACTCGTCTCGTTTTATTCCATTGAAGTAGACAAATATTTTTTTTGTACTATCGATTAATTGGAGACGAAGATAAACAAAAGAAAGAAGAAAATCATTGCTGATTTGAACATCTTTATTGTTTTTATTTATTCAAAAAAAAAATCGAGAATGGAATCAATAAAATCTTGATTTTTTTTCATGAGAAATTCATCTTTAAGGATTAATACTCTTCGAAAAGGAACAAAAATACTCAAAAGACATCTTACAACAATAAGAAAACAAAGGAAATGAAAGAAGAAGAATAAGAAGATCTATTGAAATCATCTCAAAGTGTGTCGTTAGATACCGAATATAATCTTTTCCTTCAACAGATGGCCGTTGTAATCAATCGCATCGCCTCTTCGATTTTACGACCCATTAATTAGATAACATCGACGAACACCTTTCTACTCGTGTGCTGACAAAGTCAATTGCGACAAAGTTTGTTTCTAATCAAAGTGTTCGTCAGAATAACGACGAATACAATCGGGAAATTCCATTAAATATACAACACTTTCTTGTTTTCATTAATGTTATTTATTCAGAAACAAAAAAGAAGAAGAAGAATGACAGAACCAAATTCGAGATCTAGAACCTACGATACTTTTTTCACATTTTTCAAAAAGCATGAACCTCCAGTTGAGGAATTGTATTTTTCTGAATAACGTGCTTCGACTGGAGAAGAGTTTGTTCGATATTACTTCGACGATTGACTAATCTTTTCGGTTTCGATAGAGAAAATAACTGGATTAATTCATTGCGAAAAACGCCACCCGTCAGTGTATAAATATAAAAATGAATGGCGTGGTTTAATTGGCCCATAGCAATAAAGATTGCTGTAATCAAAGCTATAACACCTTTATTATGTGATGTATTTGAAGGAGTAAAAACACGGATGGTATCATTGATTTCAGTTGGTAATGTAAAGACTAAAAAAGCTAAAATAATAAGAAAATGTCGCTGGAATTACAAGAGAATCGAAGGCGATTTACCAGCAGCACTGCCGAGTAACATCACAGTCAATTGCTTTTCTTTTTCATGTCGTTTCCGATGCTTTTTCGAATGTAATGCTGTTGTCATGATCGTTCGGATTGAACGTCGTGATGTTAAAACACGAATTAAAATGATAATATTACATATTAGCATAACAACAAAGGGGATGACAACAGCAAATAACATATCCAACGAATCAAAGATTTGATAAAATCGTTCATAAGTTATGGAGTAGACTTCATTTTCGAAAACAATCTTTCGATTCGACGGGACACAGCCGAAATGCGTCGGCGTTGCTGGAATAATTTCAAAACCCCAGAAAATGTGACCGTTTATAAACAAAAAGATAACTGACATCAAAAAGATGATATAGATCGCAATACGGGCGCGGCAGAATCGTTTTGACTTAAGTGGACATTGAATCGAAACAGCGCGATCAATCGAAGCGACAGCTAATAGGAAGTTCGATAGATCTGTTGTAAAATAAACCATTAATGGATTCAATTTACATATAAATAAACTTTTCGCTGTTAAATTGAAGTGACTATACGAAGGAAGAACTGTATCAATAAACGACGCGATCAATGATGCGATATCGGTTATCGCTAAAGCGAGAAAGTAAACTGCACACGAACGATGTCGAAGCGATGGTCGGCTGAAAACTAAAACGCTTAGAAAATTTCCAATGACACCAATGATAAATATCGTTAAACATATGTATTTGTAGATAATTGTATCGGTTAGCGTTTGATAATGATCATAGGGAGTGTCGATAGGTGAAGTCGTTAGACTAATGTTCGATTGAAATGTGGAAATGGTGATGTTGAATAAAACTGTACTTGATTGAGTTAAACTTCGAAACACTTCATCGGAAATCACTTCTTGAAATTCACCGGAATTTGATGTCATCTTCAAAAGTAAAAAAACTTCATCATTTATCTTCAAATATTCATATATTTGATTGCTGAAAGAAGAACAAACGACATTCTCGATGTCAACATTGCTTACTTCGATTTGACCGAGAAATTTAATCTACACATTGTAAATCTTTCGTGGAAAAAAACACGTGTGTTTACTATTTTCGACTTGTTCGATCGATAGAACTTGTCCTAATGAACGTCGTTAGCGAATCGAGTTACTTCTTTTTTAGTAACATCTGTCAAAACAAATACTGCAGGAGAAAAAGGTCAAATTTCTTTCTAATTGAGACTAACAAAACTCGAGAACGATTGTTTCAGAACTCGTCACATCGATCGAATGGAAATACGCGAGAATTTTGTGAGTATGTTTTTTTTTTCTGACTGAGACTTTCTAGACAATCTCTTATGCTCGAACGGAGAAGCAAATATTAGCGTTTTCTCTTCTCTTACTATTGAATTGATAATTGCTTTTCTTCTTCTTCTTCTTCTTCGTCTTCTTTTTTCTTTTTTTTTTTCGTTCACCGATTGTCACTGACGTTCACAATTAAAGTTGGTGGTCGTGATCATTGTAAACAATAACCTTTGATGCTATCGGCCTTGTTACAATTATTCTAAAAATAAAAATCTAAAAGAGAATAAAAAGATCGAGAGAAAAATCTAAACAAAACGATAAACACCTCGAACGTTGAAATGAAAACAAAAAAGTGATTCCGAATGGAAAAGTCGCTACGTCCACCAGATGACTACTCGTATTATCAGTAGATCAAAAGCTTCTTTATTCTAATCAAGATCAATTCTCAGCTGCTTGTTGTTTTCTCTACGCTGTTTTTATGTATTAATATGTTTGATAAAGAATAACGAGATGACGAAGATGAAAAAGAAAAGAAATTCTCTTGGGTATTTCTGTATTAAATCGAATAAATAGAAACGGTAGCACTAGTTCGTGATATGCATCGTGTTCAAAATGCAAAACATTTTGAATTATTCAGAGAGAGAGAGATAAAAACAAGGTTTGTAACAATGTAATTGTCCGTTAGTACAACACTACTTTAATTGCCTCAAAACGAATAGATTCACTGACAAAGCGGAGTAATCAGTTGGGCCTTATATAATGGAATTAAGGAAACGTGCCAATGATGGTATGGCTGATGTTGATGATAAAAATAGGAGAAAAAGGAGAAAAAAAAGAGAGGGAAAAGCAAAGAGTCTAAATGTGATGTCGAGATCTGACATCATTGCCTTGTCATATATGATGTTCTTAGAATTTTATTGAGTCTGACAATTTAACGCACACTTATCATATCGTCTTTTCATCGCTTCTTTATATTTCATAATTAAACACTTGAGAAAAACAATGAACAAAAACTAAATTAGACTTACGGTATAATACAAAGACATTTTCTGCTCTTTTGTTTTGTTGAATATTTCTATAAAAAAAAGAAGGCAATTCATTTAAATAGTTTTTCTCATTACAAACCAAAAGGAATTTGTTCTATTTTAATTTTGACTTCTCGAGATCAAAATACAATAGCATTATCACATTATCATCTTCACAAAACGAAATAACTAATAGAATTTTCCAGATGATTTCATTTCTTTTCTGCTCTTATAGATCGATTTTATCACTCTCATAATTGACAAGAAAATCGAATCATTTCATTAATGTTTGACTCCATTCGACTAGCACATACCTGAAATAACTTGTCAATCATTTTCGAAAAAGCAAGTCAATTCATAATAATCATAATCTATGTACAAATCGAAGACAAAGAATGTTCCTCTATAAACAAAAACTAATCATCTTTGTGTGCCTTGTCTGTTGACGATGATTATTAATATTGAGAAAATAGGATCATTTACTGTAGTTATTCTCAGGAAACGCATAGTAATAATAATAATCATCTCACAAGCAGAACTAAGGAAGAGAAATCTATGGTTATACAATTTAGCTTTATTCGGAGAATAAATTGGATTTTCAAGTGAACGAAATAGTGAGAAAAATTTTAAATACATGAGAAGTTTTGTTTCTTTTTTTGTCAGTGAGTTGAAGAATAGTACGCTTGAGATGATTGTCATAAGGAAATAGAAAAAGAGAATAAAGATTTTTTTTTTTTGCATGATGATTAGCGTTACTGTGTATTCATCAGGCTCGCTTTCTCTTCGGTTTCTAAAGCTGTACTATCGATAAGAGATAGAGAATGAAGAAAAAAAAAACTGGTAGAGAAAGCAGAACAAAGCGAAATCGACTATTATGTCGACGAATAGAACCTGTAGAGTTAATAAAATCAATTGAAGATAGAACGACAAGCGTTTTTCTTCTTTCTATACGTTGAACAACAATGAAATCAAGGGAAAACTCGATTAAATATCATATTACCTTGCCATATAAAAAAACATCTCAACCCACACGCTCATTTGAGTATCAAGATGTACACAGAAGAGATCTAATTGCAAGCATATTTCGTCTGTCATTCTCATTTAATTGCTCTCAAGCGTTACGCGTTGTCAGCATTCTCAAAGGTATCGTTTCGGTAGCAAATCAGAATGCTTTACGACATTTCTCTAATCCACAATAGACATCATTGCCAGGTAAACAAATACTCCAAGTTCAAAAGTCTTCTTCTTTCCAAGAGAATCGTATATAAAAAACAAAACCCAAGAAAATCATGGTATTTTCATCATGACTATGTATTATAAAACTATATGACATATTCTCATTGAATTTCGAAGCAATAAATCTAATAATTATCGTATTACTAAATCAATCTGCTTATTTTCTTATCTTTAAATAGAAATCGTGGCATTTATTGGTAAAAAAGAACTGTGTGTTCACGGAAAGAAGATTCAAAGATTCTTTGTTCGGTAGAAAAGACAAAATTGAATGGAAATGATGAATAGTTTACTTCATCAATTGATAATCTCATCTATAGAGATCAAATTCCCCGTTGAGATTGAGTTTTACTTCGAATAGACGTGTTGATATCTATATTTTCCCAGAAAGTGATTAATATTAATGATTTATACGCAGTGGAAAACATTAGCGATTGCTTGGAATGATTTGCTTAATCGGCAAAGTTAATATTTTGCAAATGCATTTATAAAATAACGGAGAATTAGAACAGATGCGTAGAAAAACAGAATTCTCTCATAAGTAAATGTTTTTTTGCTATTCCAGACGTCGATTTTGTTGGCATAACGCGTTAGAAATATGTTGTTGATTGAATCATGTTCATCTACTATTTGATTTTAAAGAGAATTGTGTCAGTAGAGCATTCTTTGTTCGGAAAAGCGATCGATAATTCGAGCAGATCGGATCGATGTTATATTGGTCTTGTTAAATATTTGAACAAATTTCGATTGTAAATGAAATCGCGACGATTTGATGATCGAATCAGTACATTCCGTTTCTATCGATGAACATTGGCAGGATATATTAACCACGCGACAATTTGTTCGCTTACGGATGTGCATGATGTCTCATAATTGATTAACATACAATTAAATATCTACGGAAGACATTTTAAAAACGATTATTTCATTCATCTCTGTTGCGAAGTACACTCCGTCGGGTCAATTGTGCAACTCCGAATGAAGAAATTCAAGGAGAAAAAGTAAAGACAAATGATTTTGTTGAAAAGGCCTTTTGCTTTATTAGATAATCAATGATCTTTATGAAATGTCTCTAATATGTACGGTGAAAGAAAAAAGAAAAATACGGAAAAGTCAGAATTATTTCTACGGATGTTTACTCTATGAAAAGTTGAAAGCTGATGGATATTTAATGATGGCCACCTTTTTTCTGCGATGACGACGATGACGCTGGACGTTCAGCGGGTGGACTAGCTGGTTTCTTGGATTTGCCGAGTTTAGACATTGTGTAGCCGAAAAGCACCCAACCACCAATCACAGCAAGAACTGAGTTGGCTCGACCGCGAGTTGTGAACGAATTAAAATTACGAACATACCAACTTGTTGCCATTTTTGCACGGATATGTGCTGGAACTTCAGCTTCACCACCACTGAATCGAACAATACTTAATTTCATTTTAGTAATTATCTAAAACAAGAAATGACGAAAGAAATGGCTGATTAGATCGAATCCATAAGACCAACATTCGGTTTTGGGCGAAAAAAACAACAACTGGATTCACAGTCTTCTAAATATATTTTCAGCCAATCACGTTCAATTCTAAAGCGACATCTATTCAGATTGATAATTATCGTGCAATTCATTATATAATAGACCGCCATCGGTGAAATCTAAGTTTTCTGTGAGAAAATATTTTCTTGACGTGTAGTGATCGATATCCAAATGGTTACTATGGAAATCGTCTTATTTGATGGATCTCGATCTGAATAGGACTTGCCACTACAAATCAGTAGGGAGAGATATACAAATGTCGGAACACGTTACTGATCGACGTCCGATGAAGAAATCTTCCGATGATAATAAAAAAGGGACAGGAGGAAAAAAGAAGAACCAACTGGAGTCTGATTCAGATGCCTACATGGCTCAACAATATGCTCTTGTTATCGGTGAATTGAAAGCTGCTGAAGCCAGAAATCGGTAAGATTGACTTTCTTTTGTTATCAATTGACTTCACTGTAGAAACTAGAATTCGTGCAACTCGTCTTCGTTTTTCCAAATCGAATTGTAAAGAAATCGATCAAATAATCGCTTTCCAACCGAATGCATTGAGTGCACTTCGTTTCGAAGCATTCATGATGAATCCATCATCATCATCCCAGAAAGAAAAGTATTCAACAGCTGCTCGCAATGTTTCACCACGTCCAACTAGTGGATCTGCTAAGAGTCTTACCAGAGATCCACTTACTCAAATCGAACGACGAAGAGTTCAAAATCTTATTCTTGACGATCAAAATTTATTAGTCAATCGAACTGAATAAAACAATTAATTAACGAGAAAATCAAATACATCAGTGAACAAATGATACACGTATTTTTTCTATCGATTGTATATACCGACATGAACAAAAGAAAATTTAAAAAAAAAGAAAAGTGGAACGAGCGCACTAGATTCATATCGCTATCAATTTACACAAGTTAATTTCACTTTTAAGTGACTACTGAACAGTTAGTCAAGAGAGAAAGAAAACTACGGAATATTATGCAGTGGATAATGAACAAAGAGAAAGAAACAGTGTTTATATATCAACAAATGCTTGGCAATGGAGTGTATTGCTTAACCAGTAAAAGCACAAGCACTGATACTAAAGCAATAATAATCTCCAGAGCTAAAAGTGTCATGTACACAACAATGTGTGGCAGTATTACAAGCACCATTGTAATTACCACTTGCAGGATCACACCGACCAGGGGCGGAAACAAAGTTCCGATTAGCACAAAAAGTAGAGCTAGCTTGACACATATTTGAGCCAGTATCGACGCACTGAAGTGAGCAAGTGGTAGTATTGGGAGAAGAACTGAAGGCACCGGTACAAGTCGCAGCGCAATAGGCAGGAGTAGTTGTTGTTGCTAAAATGAAAATTTAGATAGCTCATACGAAATCATTTTGATCTGTGTTGTAGAAAAAATACATGAGAGTAAATGAAAAGGAAAACTCTACGCTTGTTCACACCGTCGCCCTCATGTTTACCAGTTAAAACTGATGAAGACACACGCTCATTGACTAAATGATCTGAAACAAACAGACATACTTGTCGTAGTAGTGGTGGTGGTAGTATCAGTTGTTGTCGTCGTTGTTGTGGTCGTTGTTGTTGTTGATGATGATGAACCTCAAGTGGAAAGATGGTTATTATTGATAACAAGTGCGAATCGAGATACTTCAGTTATTATACATACATATAATTAGGAGGGTATAGAACATCGGTCTGGATAATCAATATCTGTCTAAGTTCGCATTTACTCATGAGTAAACGAGCAACTTTATAGACTCGCATTTGAAAACACTCTTTCAAATGGGATTGCGTATTGTATATTTGAGTAATCAGAAAGGGATAAGCAATTTCTGATGAATTGTCTCCTACTAGTATTTTCTCTGTCTTAAGATCAACACTCGTATGTTGTATTTTTTTGGTTGTAGATCTGTCTATTTCTCGAACTTGACTTAAGCATCATACATGAGCTGTATGACGATATGTAATACTAATAATATTCGACATGAAATTTTTTATGGATCTGACATAATAGCAGAGGCAAATTGGATCCTCTAATTCATCTCAACGTCAAGGCAAAAGCTCAATGTATATTTAAACACGTATTGAACCAAAGTTGAAAAACTTAACTTGAATTTCTCGAGAAATTACTTTTCTTACAAATTCTTCATGATTGAAACACATGTCCTACTTACTGGTGCTTGTGGTTGAACTGACGCTGGAAGTCGTCGTCGTTGTTGAACTTGTGACAGAATTTGTAGTATTCTGTGACAAGTCTGGTGCAGTAGTCGTTGTCGATTCATCAGTAGATGGCAACTCTAAAAAAAAGTCAATCGCACATGACTTCTGCTCTCTGAATTGTCGAATGAATAGTCTGATGTGTTCAATCTTTTCTTTTGCAAGATGAATGCGACCAAGATTCATTTATCTCAAATGTAATCAACGCTGTTTTCTCAAACATACACTTAGTAAACTAAGAATTGTAAGTCAATTTTCAGTCAGCCTCACTCTTTGTTCATATTCTATAACTGAGATTCTCTGAGAATCGTTTTAATTTTTGCTAAGTAATATGTTTGTACTTACCGTAATGTTGAGTGAAATTGACCAGTTGCATATGAAGAGCAATACTGTTTCCATTTGATAATGGTGCAAGAAAAGAAAATGATCGAACGTTCATAAATTTAGACAGCATCCGTTCTCTGAATGACTTTTGACATTGCACAACATACGAACATTCACGCGGATAAAGAGCTTGTAACGCTATATCGACGTATACTGGCGACGACGCACCAGTGGCAGATGTAGTCTCTCTACATATATCATCATCCATTAAAGTACATGATGTTTTTAGTTTTAGACAATCATGATTACTTACTGTCGACGAATACGATCTGCTGAATAACCACTTATTGTAATAAACACAGCTGTGCTAATGATTATTGTGGTTGAGGGTGGTTGCATAACTTGACTGAACTGAAAAAGACAAAGATATAGTTTTCGTTAATTTACAAACAAATCCAATCAAATGAGTTTTCATGAATGAGAAATAGATATCAGTGTGAAAAGTATTCCAAAACAGTCAATTTCGAATTTGTCGAGTAGAAAAAACAGAATTCAACTCGATCACCAATGATGATCAGAATCGGATGTTGACTTACAGCTCTGCCCAACATTGATTTGTCAAATGGCGAATAGACAGCACGCTTAGTGATCTGAGGAATGCTGGTCAGATTTGTCAAATATCGTATTGACCACAGATCAGTTGCTAAAATGCAATAAAAGGAAGGAAAAGGTATATAATTTGTATATGTGAATGTACCATTAGCATTGGATCTGGCTACTTGAATATCAGGACTCGAGAGATACAATGAAACGAGTGAAGGTATCAAGACAGTGGCAACCCCAAGTAATATACAACCAATGAGGAGCATAGATATACAACATATATAATTGTGATTCCTATGAGGAAACAAAATAACTAATAAATCATGATGTTGCAAGGAAAATCTACTAAAATCACAATTGATTCGGTGTTTTCTTTCAGCAGTTCCATACTGATGAAGCTATCAAGCATGAATAGAAATTTCTTACCTTTTATTAGAGCTAAGAGAAATTGGTTTCACATCGTCGGTCAGTTGCATGATGATTTCGATCTGAAAAAAAAAGAGAAAGGATAAACAAACTGTACGTATGATTATTGGAATGGTGCATTTCAATAATAGGGTGTGGTAAAGCCATTGAAAATCATTGGATCAATATCTTATTGTAATTGGTTGATTATCGGTAAAATTCCGATGAATCGTTGTGATGTTATTGGTAATAAAAAGTTGCTTTCGATTGTGTGATTTTTAAATGTGTTCGTCGTATTAATACTTGAGCGGATATTTTATATGCGAAAAATGATAAAGATGTGATCTATAAATGGTGAATTAGAATAAGTGTGCCAATATTTGTTTGAATAACATCACTGACATTCGTACATAAAAATGAAAATTAATGAATGTAAACTTGTTTTAGAAGCAAAGTATAAGTAGGTGAAGAGTAACGGGTACAAAATTTACAGTCATCGTTCTCTTTCATATCGATTGGATATTTACGTCACGCACTTTTTTCATCTACTTCAAAGATTCACCTTGGTCAGCAAAGTGGTGAAAGTCAAGAATGCTAAATAAGAAATTTTGTACAGAAGCAAAATGTCACAAATAGATAAATATCTAAAGTATTTCAAAATTAATATTTTGATTGCAAATTGATAATGATATTTTATCTGATTCGATTTATTTCATACATTTGGAAATAAAAAAATATCTGAGCCACCTTACATATATTCGTTTTAAACAGAATCTGCATACGTAAATCTAATTCGTGTTTATCCTTCACCTAGAATATTGACAATACGCAGGATGAAAGAAACATTGAGTCACCTATTTGCAGTTTTGTCTATTTTTAAATTATCATTATGAATCAGCTTGATAATCAATCAAATAACTTTCATTGTGTTCGTTTAACCATCCAAATCATTGTCCTATTAATTGTTATCATATTGGCGAAATATAATCTCTGCCTTTTCTTATTAATTATAAGAAAAAACACTTCCAATTAGATATTCTTTGTCCTGTTTGATGGATCACAATATAATCATTTGTTTTGTGTAGTTATTTTTAGAAAGCTGATTCATTTTGATTCGCATCAATTCATTATCAAATCAAAATGTAAACAGATGTTCTGTAGGAACGTAAAATCAAATTTTCAATAAAGTTGCTGAAAACGGCTACTTTTCTTCATTTGAAAGAATTCCGTATGTCAAATCATTCATTATTATATTTAGTTTGAAAGTAAATTGTGAACCTCGACATATAGTTGTTGACAAATATCCAATTAATATCAAATAGAATGGAAAGAGATTTCATTGATTTATTAGAAATGTAGAAATCATCGATATGATTTTGTTTTGTTTTATTTGTAGATTTTTTCATTCTAATCAGTATTGAATAAACGTGTGTGCATTGACAAGATTCAAAATAATGTGTATGACATGAATTTTATCTCAAATTTAATTCTAAAATATGTGTTTCTATTCGAAATATATCCCAATTATTGAAAATAGATGAATGAATTTACATTATTAATGAATAATAATTTTCTTTGACTATTGATAAACAATGAGAAAAACTCAAATAATTACATATTCAAGAAATGTTTCGTTTCATTCATTTCTATTTATTCATAAATTGTTTCTTTAAAAATGATGTATACTATTGAGAATAAACTAATTCATTTTACCACTTAACTAAATTAATATACTTTGTAATTATTTGGAAATATTTAACTCAATGTTGAAATTATACATTTGAGTTCAATGAAATATCAACGATATAAAATTCATCTCTTAAAGTATCTCTACAATAAAAATCATTTGTATCACTTAATGTTCATGATTGTGATGCAAATGATCTTCTTACTTATTCTCTCTGCTATTCCATTTATTGACAAATTA
The DNA here is from genome assembly GCA_905250025.1 of Adineta ricciae. Lineage (NCBI taxonomy): Eukaryota > Metazoa > Rotifera > Eurotatoria > Adinetida > Adinetidae > Adineta > Adineta ricciae. The sequence goes on from CAJNOJ010000196.1 coordinate 70,652, forward strand.
ATATTAAATAAACTGTCTATGTTAATCTGTGATTCTTCTCTAAATTATTCAACAAAAAAGTCAATTAATTATTTGTATATACTCGCATAATAATGAAAAAGATGATTTATTTCTTAATGAATGTCTTTCATTGTCATATTAATCTCAATATTCTTTTACTTATCTACGAATTAATTAATATTCGTGATTTATCAACTTTGAATAATTGACTAATATTTGTCTCAAATTTGATCAATATTCTCTTGTTAATTATCGAAAAGTTGGATTTTGTTTTGCTTTCTAATAGATATTCATTTTGATGTTAATGTTAAACAAGAAGATGAAAAGTTATTTTCTGATTCATTAAACTCATGTTCACATTTCTATTTCATCTGATTTGATTATCGATTTTTTTTCAATTTAAATTAAGAAATAAAGTACAGTTAAGTTTCACTGCTATTGTAAATCTTCGATCGTCTTCAAAACACTTTTTTTACATTACATTTACCATTGATTCATCAAGATCTAAAGTTAAATCGTCTTAACAATGATATTGGTATTCATATGAAACAAATGAAGAATTTTCAATTTTGGATCGAAATAGTTTCATTTATGATTATGAATGTTACACACTTTAACCATCTGAATGATTAAATCTATTTTTGAATGTGGATTTTACACAGAAAATTGTCAAATGTTATAATATTGATTGAAAAAAAAAGACATGAAACTATACGTAAATCATTTCTGAACATGTTAAAATAGAAATCATATCTAAGTAAATACAGTTTGATTTGATATTTATTTCTAAGATATTTTCTATGATTAAAAATAGAGACAAAATCACTTAAATAGAATTTTCGTAGTCTTGTTATTCGAAGATGATATGAAAATCAATCAAGTCATTTATCCTTGTTTTTTTAAAATATATTTTGAATATAATATCATTTTAAACCAATGGATTTATCACTACAATAATTCATTGGCTTAGTTGAATTCCTTATATATGAATATTAAATTTCAATAACGAACTTTTATCATAGAATTATATAATCATTCAAGAATTAGAAAATAGTTTGAATATAATGAATTATTATCAATGGTTAATCGTTTTAATAGAGTATCTTCGCTTTCTACAATTTTTTATTTAAAACAATATAAAATAAAGTTATCTTTGACAATTGACGAATTCTGTGCAGTTTTACATGAAATTTCTCATCGTTTCAATCGATTAAAATTGATTTCTTATTCAAACGTTTATATTGAACTTTGTTTTACTCAACAATCTTGAGTGAAAAACATTATTTATCCATATGTATTAGTTTTCATGACGTTTGTTTCTTTTGTCAACATTTTATTAGACATTCTTTGGATAATGATCAATATGTTTACAATAAAAGTAAATACAGAAGATCTATTAATGAAAGATAGATCATTTCGATTCATTTACTGGTTTATTTTATGAAAACTGATTATGAACGCAAAAATTACAATGATCAGATCAGAAGTGAGATTATCAAGAAAATGAAGTTCGATCTGGAATAAAAAATAGTCGCTAATGTAAATCACTAATTATACAATCACCAAGATGTACGCAGAAAGCGTGTTAAAATGGCATTCTAAAATGAAAATAGAGAATACAAAGATTCTACTATTGAAATTGAACATACCGGCATAGACCAAAGAAATAGAAGTACAAATATAACAAAACAAGTTAATAATAAGAGACCCAAAAGATACCATTTCGATTTTTTCCATATAATATTTTTAAATGTAAGATATGGAGATGTAAACCAAAGAAAAGATGTTTCAGGACGTCTATATGAAAATAAACTTAATTATGGTATATGAAAAGGAAATTTATTACTGTGGTAATTCTAATGTTGGATGTTGATTAGGTTTTTCTCGTCCACGTCCTGCAGGTCGTTCCAACGCTTCTTCTTCAGTTAAAATTTCCAATTCAATTTCAATTTTTCCCTGAAAATTGGATTATTTCTCAGGTATAAGATCCGTTTTTATGCAAAGTACTCACAGTTAATTGTGACTTTCCGTCGTGAAGATCAACACAAGGCCACCAACCTTTTAAACGTTTAATATCAAAGATTGAAACACCATTCGACGTTTGATCATCTAAGATATTCAACGTACAATCATCAGCGTCCTTCGCGGGTTTGCACAAATGATTTAAATCAAGTGTTAATGCACCTATTTTCATCAAAATAAGTTCAAACAATGTAGAAAAATCGAGATCCTACCGAGAAAATCATCTGAACTAAATTTATCATTATCCCATATTTGAAGATTCAATACTGGTGGAAGTTTCAATTCTGTGGTATCCAAACTCCAAAAATGTTCCTTTTTGTTAATTGATAAACATTGTTCTGCAGGAAAATACGCAAATTCATAAACAAAACGCCAATTAAAATTTCCTTCGCCATCCATTGACCTAAAACTCGATGACAATCTACACAAAACTATCTTGTCTAACTCACCGATAATGAACATCTGTCTTTTGTATATCATCTTCTTTTCCCGTCATCCATCCTTTCACATAAATATCAGACATTTGTTCTCCTGTAATCGATGTTTCTTGCAAAATCACTTCACTTGTGTTCCAGATGATACAACGAAGGATATAACTGAACGAAAAATATTTGTTCGACAATGAATTAGAAATTTCCAAGTGAAAATTACGGTTTGGGCTTCCGTGGTGTGACGACAAAAGGAGGTCCTGGTGGTCCTTGCGATAGCGGGAAAATATCTACGAATAATTCCAATCGACCTTGTTCAATCAGTGGTTGTAATGAATTATAAAGCGGCCGAGTTTCAATATGTTCAGGACAAAGTTGAAGTTTATGTAAAATATACAAAGCTAAACGTTCTTCGTCTTCTCCAACATGGGTTGATAAATGTTTTTCTTGTTCTAAACAGAGATTTGTAAAAACAAAACCCTGAGAAAACGTTTTCGTCAACAACCAACCGAAATCTTCTAAACGGAAAATCGAATCTCCGATTTGAATCGAATGACTATCAAGCAATTCAGGTAAAGGCAAATAATTTCGTTTACAAACATCGTAAAGAATTTTCTTTGGTCGAGCATTATCTCGCCATTGATTTGGACCGGTTCTAAAGAATAATCTCAAAAAAGATATTCTCTTTGAAAAAGTAACAGTTCTCACATATTGTATTGTAATGGTAATCCACATGTTGCACGATATTTACTTAGTAATCGGTTTTCTAAATCGATTGTTGTTTGACCGATGATTTCATCCGACGAAATCAAATCCCAATCTTTTATTCGAATAATTAGATCTTTGGCTAATGGGATTAGTGTTTTAATTTCAAAAAGTCTAGACATTTTCAGTGGTTTATCAAGAAATGAGAGAAGATTATAAGGATTTACTTTCCAAAGACTGGATTTGTTGTATTCGGAATTCGTTCATCTCGATTATCGAGTCGAATTTTACCCAATTGAATTTCGATATAAGGATCGGATTTGCCATTGGAATCTTTAGGTTGTAAATCGATACCCCGGATGATATAAATACGAATTAAACATTCTTCCACATTGTTCGATGGAAAATTTGACATCAGACGGTGTGGAAGAGCATCTTTGGGATTTTCCGACAAGGTATAAACTTTGAAAAGACCTTTAAATTCACCAACGATTTCATTTTCTTCTTCGAATTTTGTCTTTCCACGATATAATTTAAAATTTCGACAAAAGTCATTGAAGCCTTCGTAAAATTCAAATGATTCGAGTGAATATGGATAAATCTATAGAGCAAAACTTCGTTAATTTCCTAATCAAATGTCAATTTACCGTTAATGTTTCGTAATGTTTGTCGAGATAAGTTCCGCATTTATCCGATTGTCCTTTCGATGCGTAATATTTCGACCACCAATCGATATCGTCTTCACGAATGGTCTGAGAAATCAATAAAGAGTGAGGAGAAGTAAAGTAATTCGAACATACTTCATTGGAGAGAAGACTTTGATAGGATTGGTGAGATTTGAGAATTAGTTTTTGAATTTTCGATAATTTCGACTCGGTTTTCATTGGTGAATGCGATAAATTATGGTTTTTTAGAAAATTTTTAATTCGTTTTTTCATTGTCTTTTTATCAACTGATTTTGTTTCATCTTCTGTAGGCTTTGTATCGATTGAAGAGTCATTTTGTGATTTTGATAAATGAAATTTCTGCGAAAAAAACATAAAGAATATCTTTTGTTACGAAAGAATTTACCTTTTTTCGATGTTTCTTCTTTGGTTGAGCCATACTAACATTCGTTTTGGAAAGATCCTCAGCGGGTATTCCTAAATATTGTAAATAAACAAAATATCTCCAAAGAAAAGTGCCAAATACTCGATGTTTGCATCAAAGTTAACGACGGTTTCTTTGGATCACAACGAAATGTTTCCAAGGATTTGATAATATGATATCCAACAATTGGTTTTCTTCCGAATGAACGATGATCGCGTACTTTAATATTCATTGGTGGTGTGTATAAATCTTCTATAGGTAACATTACATCCAGAAATAATAAAGGTTTGTCAAAATTCGGTGTTTTCTTTGCATTTTTGATAATTGTAGATTCGATCTGTTGTCCACCGACTTCGAAGACCACTTGAGGACAATCGATATCCGATAACATGAAAGTTTTCATATTTCTCACACCCCAACAGAGAATCTGAGAAGAATTTCATTTCTTGCGAGATTTTCGTAAGTCAAATCATCAAACCTCAATTCCTGTTCGAACGAGTTTAGGCCGAATGGATTCAGGGACCATGTACAATGAACCACGTTGTGGTGGATACGGAGGCATTGTTTTTCCCGAGTCATTTTCGGGTAACTAAAATGAACGAAAAGATAAAATTTAAAGATTTTGTTGTGGAAATCTGTACTAAGAATAATTCGAATGCGGCTAATAATTCTCCGGCTGGATCATTTCCTCGCATGATTTGTAACCATTTTAATTTGACGATTGGTTTTGTTTCGTCAGGCGTTAAGCGAACTACGGGAGAACATTGAACACGACCGAGAAAATCCGGACTACCCTAAACGAGAGCTTTTCGAAATCAAAGTCATTTAACCACAATCAAAATTTACATATTCATCTTTATCGAACAATTCAATAAGAATATTTGGAGGATTATGATGAATTTCATCTGGTTCACCGTACAATTCCACATTGGAAAAGATCAAAGTCTACAGAACACACGACATTTCTTCAAATAATCAAACATACATACAAATTTCTACTTGATCCCATGTTGGACACAACGTTTTTTGAATAATTTCAGTACGTTGACTCTGATTGATAAAACCAATTTGTGCATATGGATCTTAAACAACATTCAAAATTTCATTTTCTATTCAAAATCCAATCTTACCTGAAAAACTATCGTAATCCATCGAAAGAAGGTCTCTTGCTTGATAGAGATAAACTCGAAGCTCATAATAATACGGTTCTAGGAAAAACTATTGTAAAATTTCATTCCGATCATAGTGTGAGATATACTTTTGAAACTAAGAAACATTCTTGGTGCAGTTAATTCAATTTTAATATCCTTCGTCTTCGGTGGTGACGGATCATTCGGTTTTGGTTTCGAAATTCGAGTTTGCATTCGGAAGACGATATCCGTATTCGCGACAGTTCCGTGATTTGGAAGATTTGTATCGATAAGTGAATTATCAGGAACCATTTTTCTATGCCATCGTCTTCGACGTGTCATGTCCAAACTACGTTCATCGGCGTGAAATTTCAAATTGAACATCGGTGCATATTCCCATCCGCCATTCGTTGAGACATTTGTCATCGCTCGTTTCTAAGATATTTTAGAGGAGAATTGATTTGTTAAGGAAGATAATTTTACTTTTCTTTCGAGAACATTCGGATCTTCTTTAAGAATTCGAGTTCGATACCAACGTCGTCGACGTGTTAAATGGAATATTTTCTCTACTGGACACCAACCACTCAATGTTTGATTGACAGAATATTCAAAACCTAAAAAATAAAATCTACATTCAATGACCAATCTCCTATTATTATTAACCTTCTTCATCGACAGCTCGATTTGTATCAATTGTCCAATTATCTTCCCATTCCCATCCTTCCGGTGGATCATTTCGTTCATCTTTACTTGCTACTTTATCGCCAACCTAGAATAATCAAATGAATTAGAAGCAGAAGATTATTTAATTCCATCCTTACTAAATCAGTCCATCCAATTGCTTTGGGTTGCCATTGTGCTCCAGCAATGAGACGATATTGATGTTCATAAACTTCTTCAGTAAATTTTCTATGTCCAGCATCATCTGCATATCGCGCACTACAACATTTTACTTTTAGACTTGCAGCGTTCGCCACTGAATAGTGTTACCTTATTTCTGGACTGATATACCAATCACCATCCCATCGCCATCCGTCTGGAACTTTAAAATTTTGTTTTAATAAACTCATCTAGAAACTTGAATGTAGATAACGAAACAAAATATTGGTTTTCTCACATTTCCTGTTACATCTGACCACATTGGTCGAGTCATTAATGGTCCTGTTGTTGTCCATTGACCGAGAACATTCGTTTGATTCTCGTAGGTTTCAGCGTAAATTGCTAAATCCGCTCCTTTCTGTTGTGATAACCAATCTTGTTCATAGATTGATAGTCCAAACCAAATTTTCACTCGAATTTCCGCTGGAATAAAAAACCGTTTGTCTTTTTCGATATCTTTCTGCTTTCCAGGCCACTTTAATGTTATCGTCTGAACTTTTCCACAAAGATGTCCACGCCGGTCCGCATTCGTCGAATAGAACACTTCATTTGCCGGCAAACGATAATACGCATAACGTTTCCCATTTGCCAATAACCAAATAATCACATCTGGAATACTATTTTGCGGCTAAAGATGGAATAGTTACGAGAAGACAAAGATCAATGAACAATAGATACTTCTAATTGAAGATGTTCAAGCTTTTGTCGAATATCCTCCATTGTTTGGATGATTTCTTCCGAATTTTTCGCCCGAAGCTTCAAATCTTCCAATTTGTTAACCATATCCATCAAATCTTTTTCGCGCATTTGACGTCTCAGTCGATCGAGTTCATTGATATAGTATCGACCTGGTTCAAAATCCGGCAAAGGTTTTCTAAACAATCAGATGAGCGAGAAAAGTTCTTTTTCGAAGAAAATATTCACTTTAAATGCAATATGATCATATCTAACGATTGTTTATAACTTCGAAGAAGAACTTCTTCCGATAATCTCTTGATTTTCAATAAATCCAATGTTGATAAAATCCCATTCTGAAAATTCCGAAAGAAACATTTTTAGATTTTTAAAGTGAAAATTTCGATTTACAATGAATAATTTGATTTTCAAGATTTGATTCATTGCTTCTAAACGAAAGTTGATATCTTCCCATTCACTCGTCACTTGCACACATGGTTTCGTATGTTCCCACGGAAGGAAATAATAAGCTGTCCCATCAAATACTGGATTGGTTGGTGGAGTTGTCGAACAAGTTCCATTCTCCATGGGATTATCAAATTTATTACCATAATTTCCAATACTCATTTCAAATTCAACACTCGATTCGTGATCATATAACACTGACGCATCGAGAAATGCCGCATGTAATTTGTACTTCTTACGGGATTGATATGGTAACGTACGAATCAAATCGGAATTCGACAAGTCGCTGATAGTTTCTTTTGGTGTTTCGCCGACAAGTGTTTGCAACTCGATGAATAATCGACCACGATAAGCAACACCTTCATCCTGTTTGGAAGTGTTTAAATTAAACCAAGAATTTATAACCACTAAATCTTACTTTGCCGTTGTTTAGTACATCCAAAGCTGTAGGAAGTCCGGAATATTCACGCGGTGCACCGTAAAAATTTATCCAACATGGGCCGAACGTTGGAAGAAAACCTGAATTCTTCGAGGTAAAGATCGAATAGAATAATTCTTCACTTTCTTACCATTTCCTCGATCGTCACAAATCGATCGAACATGTAATAAAGTTGTTCCTGTCACATCATCGAATTGTAAACGATCCCTAACGGATAATCGACTCGATTATTGATCAGAAAAAAAAATCATTTTCACTTACCAGTCTATGATCGTCAGAGTTATTTTATCACACATTGATGGAAACTAAATATACGAGAAAATCAAAGTTAGTTCAGATCGAATCTTCGAGCTTACTTTTAGGCCAAGTCGAAGTTCTTGATTGAATTCCGGATGTGAGCATGTATAGACAATTTTTGATGAAATCTTAATAGAAATTTCCTTTCGATTATCAATTATATCAATCAATTGAGATACCTGTTGACCAGCGAACGAAAATTTCACATAGGGATCGATTAATTCTTTGACGTCTTCTGCTGTATGAAAGATCTTTTTAACTCCATTCAAAAATGCACTATCCACTAAAGTGTAAAACGACCTTTTATCAAAACAAACAAATCCTTTTCGTTAAAACAGACTTCGTGGTAAATCTTCCGCTTTGTAAACTTTCAAAACGAATGTTGCTGGTCGAAGCATTAGTCCTGTTGGTTTCAAAACATTACTTTCAATATCATCATCATCATCTTCGTTTTCTTGCGACTAAAAATTCTCAAAAACACTCAAATTTTTCTTAAGTTTTCATTCTCTTACTGGTGCTTCATCACCTGGTCCCAAAATATTAACTGAAACTTTCAAATAACCTTTTCCTGCAATCATTCGTTGATCTTCATGACACAATAACAACCATTTCCGATTAATCGAATGTTTGATTTGAGAATAAACATAAGAAATATCCAATTTAAATCCTCCGATTTGCATATCCGATCGAAGTGTTCGCGAATTACAAACTTCGAATTCGATGATTTCGTCGCATAATTCCGTTTCGGATAGATTTACGTTGAAAAAGAACACTTCATTGAAATACGGATGATTCGTACCAGTTTGAATTTTTGTTTGTTTGACTAAATTTAAGATCCGAACACGACAAATCGGATGAATGTTACTTCCGATTAATTGACGAGCTTGGAAAATTTTCACTCGAATTTGAAAATCTTGACTTTTTGTTGAACGAGTTTTAAATAGCTGATTCGAAGTTAACTCCGATTTCCATAAAATTTCGTTCTTGAGGTTCATAGGAACATCAGACGTTTCTACATATCAAATTCCAATTGGCAATACATCAATCACCGTAGAAAAGATGTTTACCTGTCAGATATTCTAATGTTAAGTATAGTTTTGTCTAAATTTTGAAACTAAGATTAAAATAAATTGAATTTTGATAGAACTTACATTTTTGAGAACAACGTGTTGTTTGATGAGACCGGTGCGAATAAGATCATTGAGCGTTAATTGAGTTTGACCAATGTGTCTCAAAGAGAAGAAGATATTCAACTAAATTAATCTATCGAAATGGAATTTACTTATTAGAACTGGCCTTGTCACGATCTTCTAAATGAATTTCTAATGATTCTGTATTTTTCAAAGGCACGCCATTTAAAGAAAAGTCGACTTTCTAAAAGAATTCAATCAATTCAACGAGATATTCTTGAGAACTATTTTGTTCTACTTGGTCCAATTTCGGAAGTTCGAGTGACGTTCGTTGCCAACTGATTTGTTTTGATACTCCTGTATATATCAAACATATTTTTATAAATTACAAAGAAGAATCTGAAGATTACCTTTAAGGGTAAATGTAACTAGTAGATCAATATTTGAAGAATGTTCCAAATTAGGAACATATTCGATGTTATGAACAGTGATTTGTAACATGATTTAATGCTGAAATCAAATGCGTAGTTTGATGTCCCGTTGAAAGCGCAAACATTGAATAAATATAAATTCATTCTTGTTTTCATAGGAATATTTTGGTACCAGATGGAACCCGTATGAATATCGTATTCAAATGCAAATTGTCAGTATGATTACAGTTACATTTGAGTAGGATGTGAATATCATCATTTTGAAAAACTGAACTGAATCGAACGTTTGGATCATCTGCAAAACACATCATTTCGCAACTCGTGTTCTTTAATTTCATGACGAAAACGATGTTTCGTCTGCAACTGATCAGCCATTTTAGCTTTTGTTAATTGAATGCTATTCACAAATTTTTCTCTCTCTACAACCATCACTTGATAACATTGAAAAATTTCAATGATAAAATCTGTGACGAAGTCAAGTATTCCAAAATAAACAAAGCAGATAAGAGAAAGGCTCGTTTTCTTTTTGTAATTAATTTATATTTGTGTAGACTAAACCATTCCTTTTCTTATCATCGATCAAAATATTCGTTTTGATAAATGACAAACGTATAATTTAAGTAGCTGGTATTGGTCAACTTCACATCCAGTCGTGAAAGATGAACTTTGATCTCATCTTTTTCTTTCTTTTCTATTCTTCAGACAGACAGTCATTTGACTATTTGTAGTGTGTGTGTATGCAATGGATAAAACACTGAAATTCATTTCATTCATTCTCTGGTTGATTCGTAGTTTTCTGTCCATATGGATTCATCTTGGTTTTCGTTTAATATTTGGAAATCAAAAGAATAAATTACCAGCGATTAAAAGCCAACTATTACTTCAACCAGCAACGGTCATTGCCAAACGTATTCGTGAACGACAGGTAATTCTTTTTCTTTCTCCTAAAAGTATTCAATTTTGTATTGCTTAGATCACAGCTTATGAAGTTGTTCAAGCTTACATCGATCGGATACGAGATGTTCAACCGTATTTGAATGTTTATGTCGATGAAAGATTTGATCAAGCTTTGAATGAAGCACGTGAAATCGACCGAATGTTAGATAATGAAAAAACTTTGCCTGAAGTCTGGTCCGAAGAACGAGCACCATTTCTTGGTGTTCCCTTTGCTATTAAAGAGTCGATGCAGTTTCCAGGCTTTCACAATTCAACTGGAATCGTTTCAAGAAAGAATTTCATCTGTACAGATACAGCAAAAGCTGTAGAAAATATGTTAAAATCTGGTGCGATCCTTCTATGTAATACAAATGTTAGTGAAGGTTGTATGTGGTTTGAATCGTAAGTTAGCTTACAGGAATCAACACAAGATGCGATTGTTCTTTTCCTAGACGAAATTCATTGTATGGCACGACCAACAATCCCTATGATCTATCACGAATTGTTGGCGGTAGTTCAGGTGGTGCTGGTTGTATTGTTTCAGCAGCTGGTGTTCCATTTGCTGTTGGTTCAGATATAGGTGGAAGTATTCGATTACCTTCATTTATGAATGGAATTTTCGGACATAAGACAACACCAGGTAATGATTAGAGGATAATTTTCACTGTGAGAGATGTTTATTTTCGTAGATATTGTGCCGAACGAAGGTCAATTTCCTCCACATAAAGATTATCATCAAAAGTATCTGTTAGCAACGGGACCTATGTGTCGATATGCAAGTGACTTACAGCCGATGCTTAAAGCTCTAGCAGGAAAAGATAATATTGAAAGATTGATCAGTTTTGATACTTCGGTAAGACTAATTCGAAAATAAATGAAAAGATAAATCCATGTTGGTATTTAAAGGTTGATTTAAGTAAACTACGATACTTTTATATCGATGAAATGGATGCTTATTTTGTGAATAAAGTTAATCATGAACAAAAACGAGCACATCGGCGAGTAGGTTCTTTTTTCATTCAATTCAATAAACTTATTTGCTTTGATTTCGTCTAGATTGTCCAGCATATTGAAAATAAATACAAGGTTCATGTCACACGACTACGTCTGACCCGTTTTCGTTATGCCGTTTCACTTTGGGCATCGATGATGGTCGATGGTCACTTATCTTCACGTGATTTCTCTTTGACACTTTTCAATGACACATCATATCTCAAAGGTTATCATGAATTATTACGCAAATTTTTATTCCGTTCAACACACACATTACCTGCACTTGGTCTCGCTATACTAGAAGCTCTACCAAATAAATATAATAAACGCTTCCATCACTTGGCTCATAAGTTCTACGATGAAATTCAAGTTTTATTAGGTAACGATGGAGTTTTATTTCTTCCCACGTTTCCTCAATCTGCACCATATCATGCTTGGCCATTACTAATGAACACATTTGATTATATTTATTGTGGAATCATCAATGCATTAGGTTTACCATCAACTCAATGTCCACTTGGATTAGACACTCAACGATTACCCTTGGGTATTCAATGTATTGCTGGTCGTGGACATGATCAATTGACATTAGCTATCGCACAAGAAATTGAGCGTGCACAACAAGGTGGATGGGTATCACCATCATCATTACCAACTTCTACATAAATTCAATTTTTCGTTACTTTTTTAATTCAATCTAATTAATTTATCTTTGTACGACTATTTATTTTCAACTAAATCAATGATTATCAGATGGAATACTTTGGCTCCTCTGTCTTAGGAGAGATCGATCGAAAGGGATCATGTTCGAGTCCACACTGACGAACACCGAAAGTGATGACACTTTTAGACCGTGTTTATGAACCGTACATGCGTCATGATTCTTCTAATCATATAGATCTGATTCGGTGAATTGGAAAGAAGAAAACTATATTTTCATCGGCGATGACGAAAACTTGACCTTGGAGATATGAAATCTCTTATGATTCGACACCCGTGTTACTGAGCCGATTGAGATTTTCTCTTCTTTCTATGATATTCTGGTAACGGAGAGTATTAGTAGAAAACAAATATCTATTCACAAATGTTCTCAATGAGAAATACAGTTTCAAACAGCAAAGAAAAGAAGTGAGTTTTCTTGAGATCAGTTGATTAATATGTCTTCCGCCTAAACAAAAAATCGTTTTCAGAAAAAGGTTCGCTTTTTCAAACATCCTGTTGACAAAAATATTTTCATTCGAAAATATATATGCATAAAAGGGATCTTGAAATTTATTACGACCGCTTGCTAACGGACACGAACGAGACGCTACACAACAAACAATGCTTTTCCATCAATTACTGCCACCTTTTTTAGAAAAGAAGAATGCAACTGAAATAAATATTTGCTTTATAATTCTGTTTTCTGTAACGATATGACAGCCGTAATTAGTTCAATGCAGTTGCATGATATCATACAAAATATTTGTTATGTTGACAACCCGAATATCTGAACAATATAAGCGGAGAAAAATTCTATCATTTGTTACAAATTTTATGGGCTTTGTCTTGAGCTATATTCTATGAGGATCCTAAGAAAATTCATGATATTCTTGTTTCGGATCCGTGCGTGGGATTGCTCGATCTGAGTACGCGTCTTTGCCGGCTTTTTCTCATTTTTCTTGTTATTCACATTATCTACTTCTCGCGTTAGCCATCTTTTATTGACATAAATGACCACCGATTCAGGTACTGAATATTTGTATTTATTCGGAAGAAAGAAGTACAGTAAATGGTTGCATAAGTTTTGTTTAGCGTACACCAGATAGCAAAGACAGACTGACCTGACACGATGAATTTTGCAGGAAACTTGGAGTTCTTCAAAACAGACTTAATATATCTGCGCAATACATATAATTGTGAATGACTGAACTTTTACATATGAACGGCGTGTTCATCGTTGTATATTCATATCTGTTGTCAAAAACGATTAAAGAAAATCGTATATATGACGTTCTCATTCTTTTTCTTTCTATGTTAAATCGATCATCACAATACATCTCGAATACAATCCGATGATCATATAATACTCGGAGATAGCTTTGCTCGAATGAAGAAATACGAATTTTAGGAGTGACAAATTAAGCTTATGTTATGTTTGGTTGCATATGAACTGATTGACATACTATCTTCTAAAAAGAGGAGCATATTATATGGCATAGTAACTCATTGATTCGTTTAAGAACGGTGGAACACATTAAATTATGTATGAAACCATAAAGGATGTTAAAATAGACACTATGATAGAAAATTCACGTTTTATTTGAGTTATGAGTTTTAGATTAACCATATAAGTGACATTTTTCGTATATATCCGAACTTTCAATCATTCAACATCTAAATTTTGTCTGACAGAAAAACTAAAGATAACTTAACGGAACAAATATGTTTCTGAGATGATCGATCGAATATTCATTTACTCATTGTCTATTATCATTTTATTAGAAGAATTTTTATTGCAATCAAAGTAATTACGAAGAAAGACATCAAAAGAAGTTGGGAGAGCTGTTATTTATATTTCGTTACTATTGTATGTCTCTCTATGGTATGTAAATGTTTTTATCAAGGTATTTTATCACTTTGCTTTTCATTCTCGATTAAATAAATGAAGAGTTTATATGTTTCTATGAAGAAATATGATAAGAGAATCGATAAATTACCATGTTCAATAACAAATACAATACTAAATCAAACTACTTTGAATATTTTATTTAGAAATATTTTTAAAAAAATCATACTTAAATAAGTACATTATCATATTTTATATTATCCACAGTTCTACCAACCATTGTTTTCTCAACATTTGATTTGAACAGATCGATATTTTGATTGTATACAGCAGCAGCATCGTGGTTTAATGGATCATGTGGATTTGGCTCCTGAAGAAAGGCAAAATGAATCTATTCGTTACAATTGTAATACTTCTACTTACTTTAAATAGAAATACCAAACCGATAACGATTGTTTCTATTGAAAGCATCGGTTGCCAATCTTCTCTAAAAGAAAAAGATGATTGAATGTTTACAAAAAAAAGCATCTGAAATCGTTACCTTAGAATATTTAAACAAACATTTCCATTTAAATCGATATTTGGATGATAAATGATCTGTGTACATTTGACTTTCGGTGGACTGAACGGATATTCATCAGACACGATGACCGAGAAGACAAAACGACCTCCTTTATATAAACCCTAAAGAATCAAATAAACGAACATTCCTTTTGTTTGCTCAACTAACCTCATCGGGTGAAATTGTTACAGTAAGATGAGAAACATCAGCAGGATCATCTGGAGCTACTTGACAAATTGATGGCAAAGAATTTAAATCCGCGAGATCTATAGTAAAACCATTTATAAGATACACAAGAAGAGATGTGTGGATTACCTTTGAGAAGTCGAAGACGAGAAAATGACGCGGATTTTCTATTTGCTTCGGATGACGAAATGCCAAACATGTTTTCAACAACTTTCTTCTTTTGCAATTTCGAGAAATGACAATGAATTCCACCATTTTATACTTTTTCGATGCGCTCATGACGCATAATACGTATAATTTCCTAGTAAATATAGTCATGACATGATGTGTCATATAAACCGAGCTTTTACGAGCACAAGTGAAGAAGTTGATTGATCATACTTTCATTCAAAATTGTCCATTCGATAGCGAATGACGAAAAAACAACAGAAACACACGCGACATCTTCTTGTAAAAGTTGTATCAGTTTTATATACCATTTACTAAAATTTTCTTTAGCTTTTAACTTGGTTACATTAGACATAGTTCATATCTCTCATAAATTTGTTTCAGGATTGTTTCCACGACAAAAAAGAAACACATCATATGACACTATTAATAGCAAACTTGAATAATATACTCTCGTCTTTTTTTCCTCATACTTTCTACGATGAAGTAGATCATGTTTTTGTGTTACCAATGTCAACTTGATAGTAGAAAAGAAAAGAATATTTTCTTTGTCTATAGAAAACGGTCTACTTTTCATCAAGAAAAAGGAAGCCGTCGGAAAGGAAAGCATATCCTATTACTTATATGTGATATTTTATTCACGTTTCATACGTTTATCTTCTTGTTCAATATTTCTTTATTCTTTTCCCATACGGTCTTGTCAAGGTTACACAAACATGTATTAGTAAGTGATGTCATGCGATTGTGTTGATATGAACATGGTTGTCATATAGTCATAGAAAAGAGAAGAAACAGCAAAACAATATTTACGTGGCAAATACTCCTTTCAATTGCATTGTTCTCTTCTAAAAAAAAAAGAGGAAAAGAGTCGTCGAGAAAAAAATTGCTTGTTGCTTGGTGTCTTGCGCCAGTTGAAAAGTGATTGTGAAATTTCAAGGCAGCTTTTGTGTATATATATTTTTCAAATTAAAAAATCTTCTCAACAGGATATTTGAAAAAGTAAATCATGGGTTGTGGGTCAAGTTTATCCATTCATAAGAATAAAATAGTCGATTCAACTGCAACAAGTAATACATCAATATTCAAATCGAGTAAATTATCTTCGATAAATAAGTCGGCTGAGAAACGTGAAGAAAATTTCGAACCATTTACACTCGCTTGCTTGGGTAAAAATTTCGATGAAAATGATCCAGATTTACGATCAGTGATTAATTATATTTGCTGTTTCAATGATTCGGATCAATGTGAAGAATTTCTCAAAGATACCAATAGAAAAACTGGCATTTTCCTTATCGTTTCTTATCAATATTTAACTAATCTCATTTCTCACATACACGAACTACCGCAAATTCTCGCCATTTATATTCATCAAGATGATAAAACGAAACATATTGACAAACATTGGACAAAAAGATATTCAAAGGTAAACAAAAGTCAGAAAGCATGTTTTTGACCGAGTAGTAATGCACTTTGAAGTGTATTTTTGTTTTTCGATTAGTAGTCAAGTTTAGTTTGTAAGGTGAATGTGTTGATTGCATTACGAGGATTGAGAAGCTTTAAAAGAGATCAGAAGTGTATTCATAAACGAGAAAAACTATACAGAATGTGGACAAGAATAAAGTGTTGTCAGAATCTTAATTAGAAGGGCGGTGATCAGCCCACCTATGACGCCATAGATCGAAAACGTTGATATTTTGCAAAAGCAACTGTTCTTTTTTTAAATTTAGATCAAAGGTGTTTATTTCGATCGTGAAAGCCTATTGGAACAATTGTCATGGGATGTGAAAATTTCGTTGAATATTCATGATTTAGTCCCTATAAGTGTTTATAGCCGTATAGATGCAATTCAAACCTCTAACAATTCTACCGACCATCTTCGTTTTCTTTTTTATCAATTATTCATTCAACAATATTGTTTAAACTCTTCGAAAACGTTAACCAATCATGATTTTCTCAAATTTGCTCAGAAATACTACCATGCTAATCGGAAAGAATCGAAACTAATCAAACAATTCATTAATGAATGTCATTCACCGAAAGATCTTTTCTTCTGGTTTCTTCAAAATTCTTTTCTTCGTCGGATGTTCACTCAATCTTTATTAACGTTGGATATTCAACTTTTATTCTTCTTAAGATATTTCATTCACGATATGCATAGTTACATGGTTGAACAAGCGACAAATTCAAATCAAAGATCGAATTATGGTGCCGCGAGGTCTAACAGTACACGATTAACAAGTGAAAAGGTGTTTTATCGAGGTCAAGCATTAGCGAAAGATACATTTCTTAAAATCAAATCCAACATTGGTAAGGACGATTTTGTAAAGAAGTATCTTCATTGATTTGTTTTTTGGTTATTTTAGGCGAAATGTTATCAATGAACAATTTCGTTTTAGCAAGTAAAAATCGTCAAGATTGTTTAGCGAATCTACGTCAGAATGTATCAACAACAAATTTAGTTGTTCGAGTTTTATTCGAAATCAAAATTCCATGGGAATATTCTCAACAAAAACAACGTCCGTTCATTGATTTAGATCAATCTTCATCAGATGACGATATTTATTCAACTGTATTTTTTATTGGTTCAATCTTTCGAATCAACACCGTGGAATTCGATATCAATAATGATTGTTGGACAATTCAATTGACCTTATATGACGAGAAAAATAATCAGGATTTTTCTCAAGTATTTACATTTCTAAATAATTTTAAAAGCGTGAGTACACAGAATGCAACAACACCTGCCAATCTTCTTCGACAAATCTCCCCAAACTCGGCCGAACAGTTTTACAAATATTTATTGAAGGAAAATGATGAGTCTTTGTCAAAAATCGAATGTTATCGTGGTCTCGGTCTTTGTTCGTACGCGAACAATGATTATGGTCAAGCATTAAGTTACTTTGAAAAAGCCTTACAATACAAGCCGACTGATAAACTCACGAAATCAACATTACATAACAGTATCGGCCTTGTCTATGCTCGACAAAATCAAAATGAACAAGCATTGAACCATTTTAACAAGGCTTTAGAATATACTTCATTGCCATTACATTCAGCGTGTATTCATCATAATCTTGCATTGATTTACAGTCAACAAGAGCAGTATGAAGAAGAATTAGAACATTATGAACAGGCGTTGAAACTTCGAACACAACAATTACCAAGTCAACATTTGCAATTGGCCTCGTTACATAACAACATCGGAATTGCATATTCGGATATGCATGATTATGATAATTCATTGTCGAATTTAAAAACAGCTTTGGAAATTCGATTGAAATTACTATCTGATTCTCATATTGATGTGGCTAGAAGTTATGCAAATATTGGTACGGTTTATTCTAAAACACAAGAGTTTCGTATGGCTTTGGATTATTTCACTAAAGCTCATCTTCTTTTGGAAAAACAGACACAATTACCTGAGCAAGATATCGAACAATTGAAGAAAAACATCAAAATTGTTAATGATAAACTTCGGTAAGATGACCAAAATCAAATCATTCTTTTTAAATGATTTATTTGTTTAGGCGGAAGACATATTAATCGACTGATCTCAAGAAAACTCACTTCTTTTCTTTGCTGTTTGAAACTGTATTTCTCATTGAGAACATTTGTGAATAGATATTTGTTTTCTACTAATACTCTCCGTTACCAGAATATCATAGAAAGAAGAGAAAATCTCAATCGGCTCAGTAACACGGGTGTCGAATCATAAGAGATTTCATATCTCCAAGGTCAAGTTTTCGTCATCGCCGATGAAAATATAGTTTTCTTCTTTCCAATTCACCGAATCAGATCTATATGATTAGAAGAATCATGACGCATGTACGGTTCATAAACACGGTCTAAAAGTGTCATCACTTTCGGTGTTCGTCAGTGTGGACTCGAACATGATCCCTTTCGATCGATCTCTCCTAAGACAGAGGAGCCAAAGTATTCCATCTGATAATCATTGATTTAGTTGAAAATAAATAGTCGTACAAAGATAAATTAATTAGATTGAATTAAAAAAGTAACGAAAAATTGAATTTATGTAGAAGTTGGTAATGATGATGGTGATACCCATCCACCTTGTTGTGCACGCTCAATTTCTTGTGCGATAGCTAATGTCAATTGATCATGTCCACGACCAGCAATACATTGAATACCCAAGGGTAATCGTTGAGTGTCTAATCCAAGTGGACATTGAGTTGATGGTAAACCTAATGCATTGATGATTCCACAATAAATATAATCAAATGTGTTCATTAGTAATGGCCAAGCATGATATGGTGCAGATTGAGGAAACGTGGGAAGAAATAAAACTCCATCGTTACCTAATAAAACTTGAATTTCATCGTAGAACTTATGAGCCAAGTGATGGAAGCGTTTATTATATTTATTTGGTAGAGCTTCTAGTATAGCGAGACCAAGTGCAGGTAATGTGTGTGTTGAACGGAATAAAAATTTGCGTAATAATTCATGATAACCTTTGAGATATGATGTGTCATTGAAAAGTGTCAAAGAGAAATCACGTGAAGATAAGTGACCATCGACCATCATCGATGCCCAAAGTGAAACGGCATAACGAAAACGGGTCAGACTTGTAGTCAACAGTGTTACCTAATTCGATTTTGTTCTCTTTCAATCCTTGGGCAAGTTCTGTCGAACGTATGCGACAGTTATTTGCCACACATCCATGATCAAGTAAAAAAGCTCGTAATTGAGCAATTTTCAAGGAAAGATATTCTTTCCATCAACTATCCGCAGCATATAAAATATCTTGGACACGGACTCGAGATTTTCTTGAACGGATTCGCACACGGGTGTATTCCAACTCTGATCACATTTGTTCCAGGTGGAACTCGGTGAGCTCTATCTACTCCAATCATCAAAAAACTTTCACCCATCCTCACCCTCACTGAATAAGATGTTGATTCCGTTGCGCAGTGCGAAATCTTTTTCCTAGTGTATGATTGTTTGTATAGAAAAAGCTGTGGTTTACGACGATTGATAGTGTAGGTGTGGGTGGAGTGAAAATTTTATGATTGGAACCGATAAAGCTCATCAAGTAGTACTTGAAACCAGTGTTGGTTTGATTGGAACCTACGCTGAAACAAATCCGCTCAAGAAAATGTTGAATCCTGTCCGAAGGTATCCTACATCAGGTTTTCATGATCGAGAGGAAAATATTTTTCCGAGTAGTTTTCATAGATGGCATGCATTGCATGACAAAAGTAATTATAGAAGAGTAATCTCTCACGCTAGATGTCGCTTTGAGTTTATATTAATTCGTCATTAAATAGCCTCTCGTCATCTTCTATTCGACTTCGAGTTAACGTTCACTTTCAAAAGTTTTTCTTTTCGTCCTTTTCTGTTTCAATACATCATGGTTCTACAAACCTTGCTTCCTAATCAACATACATATGAAAAGAAAATACGCGACATGATTTCGAGAAATTCGATTGAAATTAGTCCTTTGCAGTATGTAAATCCTTTTCCTCCCATCCAAATCAAGAGAAAATCTAAACAATTGAAAGTGTATGACTGACGAAACTTCTGATAGTATTTAAATACGATGATGTCCTTATTTCGGAATAAATTTTTTTCAATATTTGTTTGTAGATGAAAAAAGGCAAAGTAGCCCCGGTTATTGTTGAAACCAAGGTTGGAAAATTTCTTTTCCGAGACTTTCGTCCGCCTATTCAATTACGAACATCACCACGTAAAATCAAAACCAAAATTAAAAAGGATCTGAAAAGATTGGACGAAAATTCTTCAGGACTATTAACGACTAAAACACATAAGAAGAAACTGAATAAAGTGAAAAAACAATTAATTTTTCAAGAAGAGATCGATAACGGAGAAGAAAAAGATGACGAATCTCTTCTATTTGTTATTTCAAATGATGAACAAGATATTCAATTCAATGAAGACGAATTAATCAACAAAAAATCAATGTAAACGAAACGTTTTTTTCATCTATTATAATTCCTCATTTTTGAAAACTTTAGCCTTTGTTTTGTTAATTCGAAAACACGTCGAGCATTGATCTTTTCACCTCGATCATGTCGAATAACTTTACTGGGAATCTTTTCCTTACGACAAATCTTCGGTTTACCTGCGAATCTTCATGGCTTTACTCTTGAATTGTCTGAATCTTATTCAATCTTTAATCTTTCCTCTCAATCATTGATGTCAATCGAAACAACAACATCTTCATCGAAACACTCGCTTTCAGAAAATCAAATTCGAACATTTTTCGACGATTACCATCTTCAATTATCATCACCCGATACATTTGTTAGCGTGATTCAAAAACTCTCGAAAATTCATCATGGTTTATCGGTTTTCTATATTGAACAACTTCAAACTACTTGGGTCGAATCAATCAAAGAATTTTGTCAAAATCATCCATTAAATCAATGGTTATTCAATAATAAAAACAATGCTGATAGTGATGAAGAACAAACACAAAATAGCGACAGTTTCAAACAATTGTGGACGGGAATGGGTGTTTTTAAACATAGTTATGTAAGTAACGGATTTAGAAGACGAAAGTTATGCCTGAGTTTTGCCTTCGTTTAGACTCAATCGATCAGATATTCAGATGATATTGAATCTGTGACAGACTCGATTATTTCTCGTCTCTTAACGAGAACATCTGATAGTCCTTTGATTATCTTTGTTTGTGGTGCAAAAGATTCGGGAAAATCCACATATCTTCGTTATTTAATCAATAAATGTCTATCACGAACATCTGATTCCTTAAAAATTACGTTTTTGGACAGTGATATTGGTCAAAGTGAATTCACGCCGAGTGGTTGCATATCATTAATCACGGATCTTCATCAGCCATTATTTGGTCCATCGGCATCGCATTTAACCAAACCGTTGAAATCATTTTACTTTGGAGATATTAAAGTTGAAAATGACAAACTTGTTCAGTATTTGAATTATATTAAGTATTTATATGATTTCATTCAACATCGTCAACAAGATTTATTAGTTGTGAATACAATGGGATGGGGTTCAGATTCTGGTCTTGTAATCATGAAAGAACTGATCGATCTGATCAAACCACATATCCTTATCCAATTACGTTCATCGAATCCACATTTTCGTCATACTATGCCTGATCTTGATTCCCAATGGACATTAAGTGCACCTATTTCTGAATCTTATCGTCAAATAAATCATATTCCATTGAATTTCTCATACAATCATTATGAATATCATTTATTATTAACACCTGTTCGTCAACATAGTCATGGCAAATCGAATTTAACTCGTCAAGCTTGTCTCTGGTCATATTTTTGTCAATTAGAAAACAAACATTTTCTTCTCAAGCCGTTAATCGATTATGTCAATCAAATTCAAGTTTTTTCCTTTGATAAAATTGGTATTGGTTTACTACATCGACAAATTCAACCAAAATATTTCTTGCAAGTCTTGAATGGATCAATGATTGGTTTATGTCGAGTCAAGTCAGATATGGTTTGTTGTTTTTCTTTAGTTGAATTGAATAAATGAGGTGTCAGATGTGTTCGAACCTACTTTAGTTCCAAGGGCAATGATGAAATTGTAGCCGGAGTAATGAAATTTTCAATTTATGATTCTTTGCTTTTCTGAGCCCAATTTATAATCGAAGACAAGTTTTTTATTTATTTATTTTATAGTTATATCATACATCACATTCATATCCAGCTTTGATTGATGAACGAGCAAATCTTGAATGCTTTGGATTTGGTAAAAGATGAAAAATCAAATATTGATTTTATTTTGAATGAGAGATTTTTTCAAGGTTTTGTCCGTTCAATTGATATGAATCGTCGGGAAATTCACGTGATTATTCCTGATCAAACATTACCGAAATCGATGGTAAATGCTTTAGTCAAAGGACTTGATGATTGTCCAGATGAGTTTTATTTCATGTCAATCGATCGAGTAAGTCATATTTTTACTTTTGTAAGATCTATTATAAAATTCGATGAAATTATTTTAGTGGCGAGGTCAAATGCCTCCTTACGTAACTGGTATAATCAATTCAACTGTATGAGAAAATTCAAATTTATGTATAGAAGACAAACATGCATTGTGCAATTGTAAAATCAAATTGAAAAAAAAAAGAGATTTTGTCAATATACAAAAGCATCAGTAAAGAACGTGTGTGTTTTTTTTTCCTTTGTTCACTCTTCAAGAACTATCTAATAGATATTGATGCACATTCGTATAAAATTATCATAGGAAATATTACAAGGTATTTAATTGTTTTCCATCAATTTTCTTTAAATTATTTCTATATTGGAGATCAGAGACCACCGGATGACGATTTTTCTGTCTCGTCTTGCCTACTACAGAGACTTTTTCATAATTCATTTCTAATAATCAAATATGAGACGAATATTTTTCATTGTATATAAGTTTGTTTTCGAAAAGTTCAAATCCATCTAGCGAATCAAAAAACAAAGTTTTCTTTTTGATATGAGAACCTCTTGAGGCATCTCGTGTACACAAATGTATAGCGTGTATATTGTTTGTAACTTATGGAATTAAAAAGGTTTGCTTTCTCAAAACAGACAACGTTATGTACCTCAATCAACACTCAAACATGTAGAAGACATCGCAATAAAAATTTCGATTTAATTAAACAATTACCTATATCATTATTTGAAACACTGGGATATATTTTTAAAAAAATCATTTTTCTGTAGTTTCTAGTGTGATGTTTTCCTCGTCATGCTAATATTCATCGTATTCTACCTTTAAACAATTTTCCTTCTACAGTGGTGAATGTATACGAATAGAAGTAAATGGATAAAACTAATTCTATAGTATTAAATGACAAAAAATAATCACATATGGTAATATATTCAAACAATTCTAACTCGGAAAACTTAAGTGAATTTGTAACTGCGTTGAAGAATAGAAAATAAGAGACAAAACGATGTTTAAGAAGGTAGAGTATATGATATAAACGTAGCGTACGAGTTCTATAGCACTTCGTAGTATTCTCTGTAAGATATCTTAGCGACCGATTCGAGTTTTTAAAGAGTTTATTCGATTAGCTATGTATTCCAACTGTGATCCCACTCGTTCCAAGTAGAACTCAATGTTCTCTACCGATTCCAATGATAAATAATTTCACTCCTATTTTCATTCATATTTTCAAGATTTTTTTTTCTGGAACAGATCAAATCATCATTGCACCACTTTGTAATTGACCAAATAAATGTCTTTCTCAAGTTATTGTTGAATTTTCTCAATCACAATCACTTCAAGATGGAAAATGTCCAAAATGTGGACCAGAATGTACAGCTAATACGTTTATTAACCAACACATCAGTAGTAAATGTGTTTGTTGAAACATAAACGAATGATATTAAAATATGTGTTCGGTTAACATTTGTTGCTTTACCAGGGAATGATTCAGATCATTAGTGTAATCAAATTGTGTTTTATTCGAAGTTGTTTATGAATCAACACAAACAGAAGTTTGCATTCAATAACCACAAATAAGTGCAATTGATATTATATCAAGCGTTGGTGGACAAACAGATCTTTAGATAGGAATTAGGTTTCTTTCTTTTCATTTGAAGTTATTGAAATGATTCATAGAATAATTCCCCCGCACTTTTAAGATTTACGAGAGCAAAATTAGGAAAACATTCTGATTATTTTTATTCGAATAAGAGAAAAATTTGAATGAACTCACTTCTCCGTGTAATATATCCATTATGTAAAAGCATATTTATACGATTTGTTGATCAATACCGCCCTTTACAAGTATTAGACAGCATAAAAGCATAATTGTATTGATTCGTAATTTAAGGATGATGATTTTTGAAGAGAAAAAAATCATTCATATACAGTGAAACAAATTTTCACCATTCGCATATCAATTGAATAAAATGACAAAAACAAGAACAGAATCTTCGATTGAAACTCAAATCGAAAAACTCCCTAAAAAAACATATCGAAGTCGTTCAATAATTCAAGAATTTGGTTTAAATACATCAACACATGGTATTCCGGGTATTGCACGAAGTACAAGTCATCATAATCGCATATTTTGGTCAATTTCCTTACTAATATTCGTTGGTATAATGCTCTATTTCATCATTAAATCAATCATTGCTTATTTTCAATATCCAACACAAACAAGCATTGATATTATTGTTGAATATCCACAAGCATTTCCATCTGTTACTGTTTGTAATTATTCTCCATATGTTTATTATCGTTTTATTGGTCCATTTTTAAATTATACAAATTCAAATAATTTAACCAATACAACTGATACAACAAAGTTCACTCGGCAATTAGCTTCCTATGTACCAAATTTTCTTCTCTACAATCTTCGACAAGAAAATTCCATTCAAAATCTTGCTTATCCACTTGAAACAATGTTAATGACTTGTAATTACAATGATTTACCATGTACTGTAGCCGATTTTATTTCATTTACATCACTTGGTTATGGCATGTGTTATACATTCAATGCACAAACAGAAAACTCAACTAATAGCAGTATCAGATACAGTTCGGATAACGGAGGTTCGGGAAGACTTGCATTAACATTCTACATTCATCGACATCAATATGTTCCCTATGTCACTCAAAGTAAATAATCTTTTTCAGAAAAATTCAAAATTTTTTTAAGTATAAATAGATGTTGGTATGATGGCAATGATTCATGATAATGATCAATTTCCAATCATAGCACCTGCTGGATTTCAACTTGCGCCTGGAAAAAATTATAAAATGAGTTATAAAAAACGAACGAATATATTTTTACCATCACCTTATACATCCTGTGAAACTAAAGTTAGTCTTGCTATGCAAGTATTATTTGAGCGATATCAATCTATAAATTATGCATATTCACAAACACTTTGTTATACAATTTGTATGCAAACATTTGTGTAAGTGTAAAATAAATGATTGATTTTGAAACAAGAAAAGAAAAAAGAACGGAAAATTTTCATATTTTAGTTATGAAAAATGCGGTTGTGTTAGTCCAAAGAATTGGGCAGCACGTTCTATTGTATTTCCTGGAACAGATAAAATCATTAATGCACCACTTTGTAATTGGACAAATAATTGTCCTACAGGAGTAACCGTTGAATTTTCTCAATCAGCATCATTTCGAGATACAAAATGTCCAAATTGTGGACCGGAATGTTCAGCTAATAACTTTCTGGTTAAATTATCATCATTAACAACACCTGTTGAATCACAATTCGATAGTATAAAATCATTTGTTGAATCAACATCGGTTCCATTAGCAGCCAATTGGTCAGAAGATTGGCGAAATGAACTTCCAAAGAATTATATTTCATTAGAAGTTGTTTGTGAATCAACACAAACAGAAGTTTTGACTCAACAAGCAGCAATAGGTGCAGTCGATGTTATCTCAAATGTGGGTGGACAAACTGGTCTTTGGATTGGAATTAGTTTTCTTTCTCTATTTGAAATTATTGAAATGCTCTATCGATTAATGCGTTCGCAGTGTCATTTTCTACGAGAGAAAATCAAAAAAAGGTCAAAACAAGAACATACGGATATGGGACCATAAATATTTCTGTTTTGCATATTATATCCATTGTCTGGAATGAATTTATTTTAGTTATGATTCATGTTTATAATCACAAAAGATTCAATTGAATGAGAACACTTAAGAAATAAAGATGCGAGAAAAAAAATGGGAACATTGTTCTATAAATTGTGTCTTCGCGTTCGAGTTTAATCGAATGAAAAGTTTGTTTTTCTCGTTTTAAAATCAATTTACATTCAAAGAAATAAATGAAAATCTTTCAACACATTTTGAAAATCTTTCAAATAAACTTTTCTTTGATATTATGAATAATTTACATATTCGTCATACTTGGAAACCATTCTTTGGTATCAACAAACTTTTAGATTCATTTATTACAATGATCAATGATCATTCGAATAAAATCACTTTTCAAACAAATTCACAAATGTTACAAATCTAATCAAATGTATTTCATCGTCTTAAATATTTCTTTCTTTCTTAGTATTCCAGAAGACGAGAAACATCTCATGAGAATTAATCAAAATATCTTCATCGGTTGTTTCTCTTACTTACAATGATATGTTGTACCAATTGAACCAGAAATTGATATAAATTGATCGATATTGACTTCGCATCGATAAATGCTGTTCTTGATCAATTACTTATTCGAACATCAGATCTTCAACATTTGTCTTTACAAAGTCTCTTATATCAGCTTCTACGTACTTTCTATCAACGTGTGTCCAATTTAAAAAAGATTATTTGTCATAGATGTTTAATTTTGGAAAATGTACATTATTCTGTTTAAACCGTTGTAAAGTTTGTGAATTATTTTCAATTCAGTGGTAAACTAACCTAAAATCAACAATATATCGAATTATCAACGTTATAATACAGATTATGTTCGTTCATTGGATTCCTACATCACAGTAAGACAGAGCACATTCCAGTATTTGGAAATTGAATCAACTATTACCATTAACAAATCAGAATATGTGAAAAATGGCAGCGACATTAACAAAAGCCATGAAAATTTGCACAGTGCATCATTACTTGAATGACAAACGTATTGTTCAACTAAGATGCATAGACAAAAAATTCCGCCTCAAGTCCAATCAGTTTAACTATATGAAGAAATTAAAATTTATTCATGCAGAAGAAATGAAAACGAAAAAGAAGAAGAAAAGCAAACAAAAGAAGCGACAAATATTCACTGTGCAATTGTAATTTGAAGTAAAAAGAGAAATCTTGTTAATATATCACAATAACAACAAAAAAAAATGAATGTTTGGTTTCGTTTTTAGTGTTGTTCATCTTCTTCATCATCGCTGTCTGGTGGATACATTAGTTGATGTTGATGTTGCCGATTTTGACTTGTTGTCGTTGGTTGAGACTTCTGATTGTCTTGATCATTTGATTGACCCGATCGATTTGTCAGCTCATCAAAATTCATCGGAGGAACATAAACTGGTTGTTTCTCATGTTTTTCGCTGGAATTTTGTGAGCCACGTCGGGTTTTTGGTCGTGGTGGAGGTGTACGTGGTTGTGAACCTAACTCGTATTTATTTTCTGGGTCTAATTTTTTGAATATTGTTTTGTAATTTGCATCATCATCATTCATACTTTCGAATGAATGTGATCGTTCAGGTTTACTTTCACGAACTGGTGGAGAAGGCTTTCTTGATTGAGTTTCTTTGTCATCAGAATCATTTGAAGATTTGCTTCTGAGATTAGTTGGTGTTGGTGTACCTGAAGCAAATAAAAGCTCTTGATTGTCTTACATGAGAAGTCTACTAAGATTATTACGCTTGCGATCTGTTTGCAATTCAAATGTTTTCTCTGCGCGATAATTCGTATTATCTCGTTGAAGGGTACGATTGCATAAAAATACAAATTCTTTGCGTGTGTTCATGTTGGTTAAAACAATCTTTAAAAAAATTTGACATTTTAGAGGAAAAAGAAGACGAAATTTACTTTTTCAATTTTCCATTGTTCTGCATCGGAGTCTGTATTCACATAGCCAATGGTTAGTTTCTTTACAGATTCATCTTGTTCCTGATTAAGGTCAACAACAAATGTCTGTTGGATACCCGCTTCAAATGTTGGACATAATTGATCATGATCTGTAGTCAAAATCGTTTCTTTCTTATGATCATTAAGACGTACAAACATTCGACTGCGTGGAGCTGGTATGAAATTTCCGTCAGGATCTTTCGATGGATGAATTGTAACACGGTACGAAACTTGAATTTCTAAAGCAAAACAATGAAGAAGTGTGAGATTGGGGGAGGAGTGAAATTTACCTGTAGATTCTGGTGAAGAATGACGAGTTGAATCATTCTTGATTGGCGATTGTCTTTGTTCGGCTCTTGGGGTTGATTGATCGCTTTCTTGATCAGATATCATTGGTTTTTTCGCCGTTGTAACAGGTTTAGTTGGTGTTGATGAACGCGACGATGATTTCGGTTTTTGAGGAGTCTTAGGAGTTGACCAATCACTTTCATTATCTGCTGATATACGTCGCGATAATGATGCACGTGTCGATGGTTTCGGTTTTGAGAGTTTACTTTCTTCATCTGAAGAACTTGCTCGTGTCGGTTTGCGTGAAGCTTTTGGCGGTTTTGGAGAATTAGTTGGTGTGGATGATCGTGAAGAAAGTTTTGGTTGTTGTCGAGCTTTTGCGCTTGGCTGACGCGTTTGCTGTGCTCTAGAAGATGCTCGGGAACTGTTCGATTGTGCAGAAGAAGGACGAACCACCTCCGTTTGTTTCTACAAAAGTTAAGAAGTATGAAACTCGAGGTATGAATTATTTTGCGAAGAAAATTTTACTCGAGAAAGCTGAACATATTTTTCTTCGAACGGAACAATCCAAGATTTACATGGAAATATATAATGAGATTGAGTTTCAGGGTCAATTACTTCAATCTAAACATCAAATGTCAGTTCAATTATTCCGCTATTCGAAGAGATCTTACATAATCTAAATGCCATTTGATATCTTGCTCTTCATCATCATCTTCGTCATCTTCATCTTGTGTTGTTATCATTTTTAGTGAAATTTGTACGGGTTTTCCTTGATTTTGAAGCTTTACCGGCATTGAGTATGGTTTTGCCGATTTGGAATTTTCGATCAATGGTTTCATATTAAGTTCATGCATTTCAGTTTCATCATCTTCATTGTCCAAAATAAACGAAAATTTCAAGAAGAACTTTTTCGATGAACCATTGGATCCGAGATGGAAACTGCCATTTGGAAGATTTGATGGATGAAATATGATCTGCCAAGTCTTTTTCGACGAGTTTTCTTCCGGTGAGATATCGAATGTGGAACCAGATTTCTCTGATGACGGTCTTTTGGAGATTCGCGGTGCTCGCGGAGCAACCTGAAACATCGATTTGTATAAATTCGTTTCTCTGCAATCAAAAATGAAACCTTCGGTGTTGAATCAGTTGATTTCGACGATCGCTTGCTGATTTTCTTGGCTTCTACACTTGAATCAGTCCCATAACCATCTTTCTTTGATTGATCATCGCGATCAAAATCTTGTGAATAACTATCATCTAAAATAAATCATCTCATCATTATGAATCATCCTTAGGACAAATCTTCATTTACTCGACATTGACGCGTGTCTGACAGGTATGTGAACAGGTGTTTGTTGATTTTTTGGTCCATCTGAAACAGATACTGACACTGTTAACGGTTTATCTTGTTTTCCTTTGGGTGATTCGGCGTATTTCTTCAAACGCGCTTCTTTCTCAAACCGACATCTACAAATACTTCAATCAAATCCAGCTGATTTTCTTCGAGTTCAACATACTTGATACACGGTTTTGAACCAGCAACTGAAACAATAGCGAAATGTCCTCGATCACCACCTAATCGAACACCATGTCGATGTTTGTATTCGCAACATGTAGATATTCGACTATCGATTAAACCTTTGACGTATAATGATAGACCAAATGGATAGTCTGACCGACGCCGCGAATTGAACGTGAATTCAGCTAATAAATCATTACTTTCAGATTAATTTCAGATTGAAAAGAAAATATTTTACCTCCAGGTTTTAAATAACCTTTATAAACAATGAGATTTTCTCCACCGCAATGTTGTTGCATAACCATGACTTCATCGACATCAGAGAAAACCATTCGATCATAATCAACTTTTGTATGTGGACCGTAGTAGACCATGGTGATTTGACATGGAGGTGAGTTTGATGTTGTATCTGGGTATTTGCTTGGTCGTTGCTTTTAAAGTAGAGATAAAGATTGACTTTTTTAAGTAGAAAAAGTATCAGTTTGAATATTTACTGCTGATTTTGGCCGTTGAAGCGAATGAGGACGACGTTTGCGAGTTTTTGATGAAGGCTTCGTTCGACGATTGGCATTCATACTAGCTGATTGAACACGTGGAATATGATCATAATCCTCGTCCTATTATTTGAAATCGATATCAATAAAAACTATTGAAATGAATGATTTCTTACATTATCGCTTTGATAATTTGCACTTCGGGGCCGTGGTTGTGCCCAAGATGAATCTACTGATAACATAGCCATGTCACTCGAATTGGACATATAACCTGATAGATTTCCACCAGCACGTCTTCTTGATTCCTTGAAGAGAAGATTAACCAGAAATAAAGATCTTCATTATCTATAGTTTTTCCTACTTTGATGTTATTCACTAACGCCGCTTTGGACATTGTTTCGAAATAACGTTTCATTTCAGCATTTCGTGATCGTTCCATGTCAATCGCTCTGAAAGAGATGTTTCTCATTCGACAAAATAAATTAGAAGACAAAGTTTTTCTTCATTACCGACTAACAATATTCTCTGCCAACATATGTCGAACATGTCTTCGATGTTCACGCTGTGCCAATCTTGTTCGATATTCCGGATCGGAAAGGATTTCTCCTCGATTGGAGATCTAAATAAGTCGTTTCTTATGCAATTCAATTGAAAGTTGTTTATCTACTAGTCCAGCACGTTTTAAGTGTGATTGCATACGTTCGTTACTAAAGTAACTTTGCAAATAAGGATCTGCCAAAGAATTGTATCGAGCTAATGTGCTGAAAAAGACAAGGATAAACCTAACTTTTGCATAGATATCCAATACCTTGTTTCAAGATGGCTCATAGTTGGTTCGATATTGTTAAATAGAGAGAATAGATATGATTCTCTTGATCAATAGCAACTTTCCGTGGATATTAAATAAACATAGGAATTGACGCCATTTATTTAGTTGCATTCAACGTGTCGTCGAGCAACTGTTAGTTACCGGATGATATTTGAATTAAGAAGCAAATCAGGACTATCGTGATTGTTTTATATATGATCGACTTTATCGGAATTTTCTACGAAATTATCTTCTTTTTCAATTTCATGTATGTGGCGCCATCTGAAGATCGTCTTTGGCTCCTTATGAAAATCAACTTAATATGACATAGGATGCTGAAGAGAAAAGAAAACGAAGAAATTATCGTACTTTCTGTCGAGGTCATCATGAACGTTTCATTTAGAAAGAAGTTTAATCGTTCTCTCTCAAACCCTGGATAACAAATTTTGTAATCATCTTCTATTCTAACATGATATTAACTATCATCAGTCGATAAAACAGCATAGACTGTATTCATGTCTATAGTAAAAGATGACTATAGACGATATCACCTTTATTCTTTCTTTGTTTAATCTCTTCTATAAAAGAAAAATTTCTATCGAAAGTGATTCTTTACAAGAAAAGCTAACTTCGTAATCGAATATTCTTCCGTTGAATATATCTTTTAAACAATTATGGCTTCGTCCATTTCTATTCTCTCACTTTTTGTATTGGTATTGATTAGCGGTTACTTTACCTTCCCTCTTGATAATTTCTCATCGGAATCATCACCATTATCATTCGAAAATGAATTAACAACTGAACATAGTTTCAATGCACGAGTAAGTCAAACTGATTACATTGTTTTTCGTGTTTCTCTACGAAACATTTCACCTATTAGGCTGCAGTTGGTGATGACTTCTTCACAACACCGTCAGAAGAATCAACATCATCAGTGACTGAGCCATTCTCATTGGAATATACAACAATTACAACAGATGTCAAACGTTCAGTTGGTGATGGATCTGATATCTTTGCTACTACTGTTGAATATGAATTCACTACCGATGCTGAACGACGAGAACGTATGACCGAAGATTTCTCAACTGTTGAATCATCGACATTCACCGACATAACCGAAAAAACACCAGAAGAAAAACGTGAAATGGAACCAGCATCAGACATCGTCGAAGAAGGAACCACAGAGCGTGTAGAAAGTGCTGGAAATAGCAGACGTGGATTAGATGTTGAACTACCATTTGGAAAAGAACCCAAGGAAACACAATCTTCATTGGAATTTACCACTTTCGCAACAGTAAATATTGTCGAAGACTTGTTGTTCTTAAATACAATCTTATTCTCCTCATTTAGACATTATTCGCATCAACATCATCTGATATCGCTCCAGAATTCTACACACACACATCAACTGAATTCAGCCCAATGGAATTAACCACCCAAAAATACGTTGGTTCCCTTCGTAAAGGTGATGACGATGAAGAACATGAAAGCGATCGAAAACAAAAACCACAGGAAAAAGCCGACGAAGAACTTAAACCCGAGAAAGAAGAAGTTCATAAACCAGAAGAAGAAGAAGAAGGACGCAAACCAGAAAAAGAGCACAAACGCAAACCTAACAAAGAAGAACGTAAACCCGAAAAAGAAGAAGAAGAAAAACACAAATCTGAAGAACATGAAACAGCTGTTGATTCAGACAAAGAAAAAGATTCCAAAAAGAAACTCTCAAAATCAGACAAGAATGATTCATCAGAATCCGATGAAAACGGCAAAGAAAAATACGCAACAGGACAATTACTCGATCAAGATTCATCGAAATCATTCCAACAACGACCAAAAGATTTTGCCATTCTCGTTGAACCCGATGTTTTCTTTACAAGCATGACAAATGAAGTAGCTAAAAACCAACGATTTACCACTGAATCAACGAAACTTGCTCAAGGTTCGACTCTTCTTCTCTTCCTTCTAGCTGGATTTCTATTTTGTGCGTGTCTAACGGCGAGCACGCTCGCCTTTGTAAGTTCGATTCAGAACGAAAGCACAAATTGAGAGAGACATTTTTCGAATCTTGAAAAACTTTTCTCCCGAACAGTTCAATTCACTTTCATTTTGTTTGTTTAGGTGAAAAATCGACACAAACTGAATAGAAAAAGTCGAATTATCGAAATGGAAGCTTATTTGGATGAACATTACACTCATCCATTTCTATTTCATCAACATTATGAAAAATAATCTTCTTTAAACAAGAACAGTTAGCTTTTCGAATAATTTTAAATTTTACGAATGATTTCCTTTTATTTGTTCATTTTTCTCATTGATTTAATAATAAAAATTGATTTCCATTCCTTTCAAACGTATTGCACACTACAATTTTGACGAATATCATCCGCACAATAAAATGTCATGACAAGAATCACCACTTGAATAACAAGAGCACTTTCAAATATCGACGAGCTTGGTCCGTTCAAATGAATTCCATATGATGCTTCAGTGATTGTTACAAATTGAAATATAAATGCAAGAAAGATCAATAATGGTGTTATATAACACATAATGGAAGGTTTCGGCGGCAAATAGATGAACGCGGTGAGAAAACAAAGAAAACAGACAATTAGTTGAATAAATACTGCAACAATCGCCAACGGTGCTGCATTATAAAGTCGTCCGGAAAATATCGGAGGAGAATTCATCTCGGAATTGCTTGTTTCATACTGATTCTTTGTACATTGAGAATTCAAACATGTTTGAAAGAGACCGATCGAATATAAACCAAGTTTCGACCCTTTTTAACAAAGAAAATCATCGAGTGTGAAGAACTTTCGACGAATGACTTACAATTCGCACTGGAAATACTATAGAGAGAAAGAATGACACTTGTTAAAGAAAGTACACCAGCAATAATCAAGATTATACCAATTTTTCTGTCAACCATTTCTGTTTTTGGATCGAATGATTGTTGACTGAATATAAAAATAAACATTTGCTCATCACCATCTGTGACCTCATGTTTTATTTATCAAAACTTTTTTTTAGACATTCTATTATTTTCTCATGTACCGATAAAA
Organism: Adineta ricciae; assembly: GCA_905250025.1. Lineage (NCBI taxonomy): Eukaryota > Metazoa > Rotifera > Eurotatoria > Adinetida > Adinetidae > Adineta > Adineta ricciae. The sequence continues at coordinate 105,440 of CAJNOJ010000196.1, forward strand.
ACAATGAGAAAGAAAAGTTACACATCAAGATCGGTCGCACTATTTCGAGACTTTTTCAAAATCGATCGAAAGACTTTCCACGGTTTGATGTCGACCTCATTTGAGATAATTTCGTAGTTTTTCTCTTGAAATTCTGCTTCCGAGAGAAGAATTGGTCTGTTAACATGATGTTGTAAAAGATAAAGCAAAAGAATTTCGCCATAGATGAACAGTTTTAAGATGATTGAAATAACAATTAACGACACATTTAGAGGTAAAAAATAATTCTCCGATGAACATGACGAACCGATCTGACCGATAAGTGTAAGAAAACTTATGATAATGATTGTTGTTGCGAACAAAGTCGAACAGATATGAAGGAAAAAGGTGAAACAACACGAAACGACGTTCTGTTTCCATAGAAGTATCCAAATACTAATTGGAGCTGCAAATAACGACGGAAATGACCAAAAGCCAACTCCGATCCGGTATGAACACGTTTTCGTTACTGTTAAAGTGATTTGTAAACCCAAGATAGCAAAAACACAACTTAATTGAAGAATTGAACAAGAAAAATGGGTTAAGACATAAAAAATCGATTGAAAGCGCTTTTTAATCGGGATTGTTTCCATTTCTTACCGAAGTTGTGCAAAAGAAGAAGAAAGGTCATCTGCACGACAACCAAAGAAGAAGTAACAATGATTTTCACTTTTTTTTTCTTTTCCTTCTCATATGTTCATACGATGCATAGCGTGAGATATTATTAAAGAACACGACTTGACAACAGTCAACAAAAAAGAAAGAAAAAAGAAGCTTCGAGAACGAGTGAAGAAGAAATAAAATACTTGAGTTATACGATCTGTCGAGCGTTCATATAACCGATGATTAAAGAGCACGATAATACTAAGTGCTTCGCGCATGAAAATAAGCTCGTATTGGATAAATATTGATTTTCTACTGACTCCGTTTCTTTTTTTTATTAATTATACACATGAAAGAATCTATAGAACGAATAAAGAACAAAGATTGAAATGGAATAAAACAAAAACATATCTGGAAGAGTTTACTGATTTTCGATTAGATAATCATCGGTTGAAAGACATTGACCTGCTTTGATTGAATCTATACGAAGACAAATCAAATTTGTCGAGAAAATTCCGAGCAGAAGTCATACCGATTGCCCATTGTTCATGAACTTGTGGATGAATGATTACCTGGAGAGTTTTGGACGAATGACCAATAATAATTTTCGCGCGTTCCCGATGAACAGTGATCTTGAAAAGAAAATCTCGGTTTGAGTTTTATTAGTCTTTTTTTTTTTTTACATTTCCGCCAAGAATCGTGATTAATTTGAGTAATAAATCACGTTGTTGTACGAGGGATGTCAAATAGATTAATCCGCATTGATGAAAGAATTGATTTGAAGTTTTTTGTCGAGGAAATTTATGATAAATATTCACTGAAGGATTTGAATTAAAGAAATTTTTCGGTTCAAATTTATTTACACGTAACCATTCACCAATACGTGAGGATGATTTTAACCATTCAAATACGACAAGACGACTAAAACAAATCATCAACGAATCCTTAGTTTTCATTCTTATGAAGAATCCATCAAAGTTTGAAAGTGAGAATCAGCATCACGGTGTGAAACTTACCATCCATAGATTAATGCGAGAATAAGATCGAGAGTAATTGTCATTCGGGGATCGTCATTGGGTAAGATAATGTGTGTTGTTGTGATATCGATGATATCCGATGTGAAACAATCACCCATTCGACGAGTTAATCGTTTGGCTTCTTCGATTTGTCTAGAAGAAAGAAGAGTCAGTTTTGTTTGGGATGAATTACAACTACGAACGTTGATGTAAAACTGTAGAAAACAAATGAATAATTCGCTGGCGAATGTGGAAGATCTTTGATGGATGAAAATCGATTATTTAATTTACTATCTGTTAACTTTTCGGGATGTTTTGCTTGAATACTTTGAGATAAGACCATAAGTGGTGGTGGACGAAGGAAATATCGATCTTCTTCGTCATCATTTGATGTGTCCAATAGAACGGGAGATTTAATTTGATTGTTGATATTCTGTAAAGGCGTTACATTGGTGACTGACGAATATTCAAATGTAGTCAAACGTTGTTTTTTATTATTTCGTAAAATTGCAAAGAGATTTTCATTGGTTTGAATGGAATTTACAGATGTTCGCGGAAGTAAAACAGGAGAAGAGACTGGTGTGGATTGAGGACGAGTTAAAAATGCTTCATATTGATCTTGACTATCATCCTCAATGGAAGTATTTGGAGAAACATGAATTGGATTCATTGGACTTGAACCATGACGAACAGTCTTGGAAAAAAAACAAAGAGAAAAATAAATAATTAAAGAAAAAGATCTTCGGAATGAAATTTACATTGGTAAAATGAACAATTGGCGAAGATTGAGATTGAGATGGAATGCTCATTTTCTATGATGACACAGTTGTTTGTTTTCCTTAAACTGAACGAAACGATTTATCTATATAAATTCATTCTTTAGCATAGTTATGCATTTTCTTAGTGTACAATCGAATTTATTTCAAAGAATTTTCCTAGTAAAGAGGAACAGAATCATTTCTCAACAGAACTAAACGAAGATAAAAACGGATTTGTTAACGTATTTTATGAATTGGTCGATTATAGATTAACCAGTATTTGATATTCCATGGAAAAAAACAAGAAAATTTGAATGGAATGACTCGTTTGTACGATGTTGGATATCGTTGTTTGACAAATTCCATTGGAGGATTAGGCGCACGGACAAAACCATCAGCAAACGGAATGCTCACTGTTTTCTCGAGAAAACTTGCATTGAAATCATTGAAAACTTCTTCAATCAGATCGAAATCTCGATTACTTCCTTTGATATATTTGTAACCACCTTTATCATCCGAGATTTTCTTCCAACTGAATATATCCGTTTGTAGACCTTCATAAATGATAACCGCGGCATTTAAATACATATTATATCTTCGTTTGGCGATCTTGTGTGCTGGTCCACCATCATGAAGTAGATATGCATATTGTCGATCATAAGAAACATCAGCATCGTGATCCCAAATGATGATATTTTCATATCTCAAAGCACCGAGAAGTGTCCCATAGTCAACCCAATGAGTTATATTCAATTCAGACATGATTTCAGAATAGGATTTAACCATATAAGCCAATCTCTGACGATGAGTTTCCGGAGTTATGCACGGATGAGTCGATTCCCAGATATTCATTAAATGTACAGATATAGTTATGATGATCAAAAGACAAATAATGATGGTGAGGAAACATCGATTACATAAAGGAGATCGACGATGACACGGACGACGTTGACTTATTGTCATAATTGAGGATTACACAAGAAATGAAGTTGCCGCTATTCTAAATGAAATTTGGTTAATGTATTCGTAAATACGAAAATATAGATGGGTTCAGGGTGTACATCGTATACCTGTCCTTAAAGTGTAGACGTACTCAAAAACGAATGACAAGAAAAGGTAACTTAATTTCGATAAATTAGTATTTATCTAACTGAAATTTTTTTCTTTCCATAGTGAGAAGTACGATCATAATTGATCTGATTTTGTTCGATCTGTCTCACAACGAAAGATTATAAAACCATAAGATAGACTGTGATAAAGTGCAAACAAAAGCATTGATGACGAGAAAAGTATAATAAGATATATATGTTAATATTCAACAGAGCGAAACTAAACGAGAAAAAGTAACACAAAAAAGCGCAAGGGAAAAGGAACAACGATGAGTCACGTGTAATCTACTCTTTGAATAATATTCCTATTAAAAATAGTCCAACATATCGTCGGTAATTTGACGTACGATAAAATAAATTAGTTTTTTTTTTCTATAGAAAATTCTTGTTACAATGAAACTTCGTCATCGAGATGAACGAACCGACGAGACACTTTTTATTATGCAGTCTTTTTTTTTTGTGTTGTTATATAAACGGAACTATCGATAAGATATGAAGCAAAACGAAAGAATAATTATTTCAAAGTACACTTATATGATCATTTGCAAGATATGACAGTTGAAGGGAAAGCATTTTACATCGTTATATACGCAATTGGGAAGAGAATTACAATGTTTTCTAATCATCATTTTATGTCCTTCAATTACTTTACTGATGCAAAAATCATGATCTATTCGTAAATTACTCAATGATTGAATAACGTCCTGTGACTAAAGATACTCTGTTCTTTAGACAAAACATATATGAAGATCTATTCTTTTATTTTCATCCTAAATATGTTTTCAACGTAGCAAAACAATCGACTTCAATCCAAGGATCACAAAAAAGATGACTTGTCGAATACAGAGCAAGAATTGTATACATCCATCTAATAACAACTGGAAATAAAGGTTTTCGTTTAAACAATCCTTCAAGAGTTAATTCCAATCCAACTAAAAGTCCATGAATCAAAAAGAATAACATATATTTTCCACCTGACCATCGATCCATTGAAACAGTGTACATAAATTCATGTAAAAGACCCGAAACAAAGAACGCAAAAACACCTGCGGAGATAATTCGTGCGTTGGATTTGTCTTTAACACCAGTTAATTTCGGTAGAGCAATAAAAGCAATTCGATGAAGAATTGTTTTTATGTAAATATTCCATCGACGTGACCAAAAATCATGAAGACCTAATGGTAAAAATGGATAACCTGGATAAACAGAACGTATAGGAACATTCCAAACGAAACCCATGAAACCAAAAACAAGATTAATAACCATTCCAAGTGCAAAATAGAAAATAAAACCATAAAGTGCGTAGATAAAAAAATGAATGATTGAGAAAAAATGAGAATTTTGACTGTGAAGACGAAGAACTGTGTAAGGAGTAGAATGAAGAAGAAGACGTAGACATAGTAATTGAGATAAACCACGAATGATTATTAAAAGATTCTTTTCACGAGGTGAAAGTTGATGTTCATCACGGCCGAGAATTAAATAAGTGAAATAAGTTAAAAACGTCGGAGAGATTGAGCTTGATCTGAAAAAATCCAGCGAATCGAAGAGAAAATTACGGATAAGAAGTTTTTACCTGATTGAACGTGGTTCAACTTCATATTTATATTGTGGAAATGTCGAAAAATCGATGAGAATCTGTTTCAATGTGATTTGTTTTTGTACCGACCATGGATATGTAAAGATTAATTCGATAATTTTCAAAGTAAATAAAAAACCTGTCACTGCAGAGAAGATACTGACTAATGCATCAGCGAATTCAGTGTATGAACAATGATATTTCAAAAATATTGGAACATATAACGCTAAACTCGCACAAATTATCCCGAGAATATGTAAAATTTTCTCCGATTGGAGAAATTGAGCGATCGACACGGATAAACAGGTGAAAACGATGATAAAACCGTAAATGATATAAAGATGAAGAAATGTGATAATGATCATTGTTAATCGGAAGGAAGAAAATGACGTTTAGAGTGTTGATTGAAGTAAATATTCGATTGATTTCATTTGACAAACATAAACGGTTACTTTTGATTAATCATTCTTAGTTTTTCAAGAACGGATACTCATTCGATGATTACCTTGACAAATATTTGCAAGAGAAAGTTCGAGATTTATTGATACAACGATTCGACTATGAGATATCAAACCTTTTCAAGAATTTCTTGGTATTCTCAAGCATAATCATTCAAGTGATATACATCCCGAGAAGAATTGTAGAAATCATTAACCTTTTTCTCGAGAAAAATGCATTTCATGATATGATAGAAAAGTCATTTTTATTTATAATTCGTTTTTTTTCTCTATATACCAGAAGAGTATTCGACACTGTCTGATGTCATGAAAGGTAAATATTTATGTTTCAGACATATATCGAATTCTTCATACGTGACATTACTCGAAGATTCTTGTCAGTAGAGAAGAGTTTCTGTTTGAATACGCTTAGACATGTGAAGTATCTATTCGTGTCATGGTTTTGACAAAAAAACAGTCGGAAGAAAAGAAAGTCAAGCGCCCTCTTTTTCGTTTTTCGTGTCAACTTTCATTGGTCATTGGATATTTTAAGTAAAAGAATTTCATCGCGATGATAAAATAAAAGTTGAAAGTAAACTTGTTTGTTTGCCGGCATGAGTAATGTGTCTTGAGAAGCGTTTAACGACCTTTTGTTTCTTTTATTCTAGAGAATGTTTCCATGGTTGACCATTTCCAACGAAATATAAGTAGACTATACACTTCTTTATAGATCATCGAATGACTCGAATAGACACGATATAATGGGTTGTTGTTTTTCAAGACCGGATCTTCTGCCACGTGAGATTACACTTAACTCTATCCCTGTGACTGATGAACCAAACCTTAGATCACGTGAAATTTGTAAGTTGAATTGATTTTGAATAAGAAGTTTTATGTGAGGTTTTTTCCAAGTAGCACCTCCTTCGAAACAGAGAAGAGTTTCGCATAAATACGAGAAGATTTACGTTGCTATTTATGATTATGAGGCACGAAGTAAAGATGATTTGACTATTCATGTTGGCGATCTGTTAACAATTGTGGATGATAGGTATGGAAAAAATCGTTTTTACAAAGGAAATCTTAACAGATTTGAACTCTATTTTAGTCAAGGTGATTGGTGGCTTGCGAAACATTGTCAAACTCATGTTCAAGGATATGTTCCTGCACTTTATGTCACTCCGCATGATGGACTGGATGTTAATCAGTAAATTGGAAGACTTAGAAAAGATCAAATTTCAAGGTTTGATTTAGGTGGTTTCACAAAAATATTGCCCGAAAAGATGCCGAACGACTTCTACTAAATTCAACTAATACTCGAGGAACATTTCTTGTTCGAACTTCCGAAAATTCTCCTGGTAAGGTTTTTGTTTTGAAATCACAACATTTAGAATATCTTTCATCAGGTCCTTTTTCACTATCGGTTCGCGATCATGATGAACAACGCGGTCCACATGTTAAACATTATAAGATTCAATTTACTGATCAGAAACTCGGCTATTACATCGCACTACGTCGAACGTTTCCATCGCTCGAAGAATTAGTTAATTATTATAAAAGTACGGATGGTCTTTGCTGTCGATTAACTCGTCCATGTCCACGAACGAAACCATCGACATATACAATATCGAAAGATGTTTGGGAAGTTTCAAGAGGTTCTATTCTACTTCTTCAAAGACTCGGACAAGGAATGTTCGGTAAGATTCCCTACTCTCTTTTGTTCTTTTGATTTCTTTCGTTAGGTGAAGTATGGGCTGGTAAATGGCAAAATAAAGTTGATGTTGCAATCAAAACAATGAAGCCCGGAACAATGTCTACCCAAGCATTTCTCGAAGAAGCGAATATAATGAAGAAATTACGTCATGATAAACTCGTTCAACTAATTGCTGTTTGTACAGAACCAAAAGATGAACCGATTTATATTATCACAGAATTGATGTGCAATGGAAGTTTATTGGACTATCTGAGACAAGGAGCTGGAAAAGAATTGAAACTACCCGCTTTAATTGATATGGCCACACAGGTAATCGATCATTTGAGAAAATATCATTTGGTAAGGGAATGCCTTCTGTAGATTGCATCTGGAATGGCTTATCTCGAACAACAACGTTATGTAAGTGAATAACGAAGGAATCTTCGAAAATATGCTGTGTAATTTAGATCCATCGTGACTTAGCTGCACGAAATATTCTTGTTGGAGAGAATGGCGTAGTTAAAATTGCTGATTTTGGTTTAGCACGTATTATCAACGAAGACATCTATGAAGCGCGACCAGGTTTGTTGAATATATCGATTGTACTTTTCCAAGAAATACGTTCTCATTGTCAGAAGCCAAATTTCCAATCAAATGGACAGCTCCCGAGGCAGCATTACGAGGTAGATTTACAATCAAATCCGATGTTTGGTCATTCGGTGTCTTACTCTATGAATTGATCACGCACGGTCAAGTGCCTTATCCCGGTAAATTGAAACGGAAGGAATTCTTTTGGAATGATTTCTTCTTTCAGGTATGAGTAATCGAGATGTACTCGAACAAACCCAACGTGGTTACCGAATGCCTCGTCATGAAAGTTGTCCTGAGGAGATCTATCGTTATATGTTACGCTGTTGGGATGCCTCTCCTGAAAGTCGTCCAACCTTTGAAGTAAATCAAAACGAACTCCTTTTTGTTTGTCTAAATTGGACATTTCATTTAGCATTTACACGCTTTCTTCGATGATTACACAACTTCCACCGGTCCGCAGTATCAGAGTCAAAATTAATGTTTTTTTTATTTTCTCAGGAGATCTTTTGTGTTTCGTTTTCTCTTCCACTACTTCGAATGATTATCGGAACGAAAATCAACAAAACGAATGATTATCGTGTTCTTTGTTTTTTCTTCTTACAGATATTGTCCTGACCACGTCGGTCGCAAATTTTTGTTTTCTTTCTGAGTGCGCAATATGCTTCTAAGGATATTCTTCATAAATTTCCTTTCTTTGCTGTTTTCGCCAGATATATTTAATCAACAACGCTTTTTTCACGACAAATTTTCATTCTAATTCCTTTGTGTTAATTCTTCTTTACGAAAACTATTTCTTCATATGTTTTGTTTTTTTATGAAAAAATAATCAGAACTTGAAATGAAATGAAATTTATCCAAGAAACATATGCTTTGTTTTCAGATGGCGTCAATGCCGTCCACATTAGCGTCTATCACGCAGGAAAAGGTTAATAAGGCGAAAATGTCAATTGAGAACTTCTACGCAAATTTAGTTGCTCAATATGAAGAACGAGAAGAAAGGTATTCAAGCTGAACTTTACTCTTTGCTTTTAAATTCTCCGTTGTTTTTCAATAGATATCGACGATTAGAAGCGACAATGATCACTGAAGGTTTAACGGATGAAGAAGTAGACTTTCGAATTGCTCTTCATCTGATTTCCGATGTTTTCGCTTATAGAAATCGGAAAAACGTCATTTACATGCGGCGAAAGAAACAGAATATTTACGTTTAAAACGTGTAAAAATGAGTGCGAGTGATTTCCAACCGTTGAAAGTCATTGGTCGTGGTGCTTTCGGCGAAGTATAAATTTTGTCTGCTTATATTTGCAAACATTGAAAACGTTTTTCATTCAGGTTCGTTTAGTACAAAAACGTGATACTGGACATATCTATGCAATGAAAATTCTTCGAAAAGAAGATATGTTATTACGTGAACAAGTCGCTCATGTCCGTGCTGAACGTGATGTTCTTGTTGAAGCTGATCACACTTGGACGGTGAAGATGTTTTATTCGTTTCAAGATGCGATAAATTTGTATTTAATTATGGAATTTCTTTCCGGAGGTAAAAATTCGTTTTGTTCAAAGACAATTCGACATTTCTATTATTGTATAGGTGATTTGATGACTTTATTAATTCAAAAAGAAATCTTCAGTGAAGATATGACCCAGTTCTATGTGGCTGAAACAGCACAAGCAATTGAATCAATTCATCGATTGGGATTCATCCATAGAGATATTAAACCTGATAATATTTTACTCGACGCCAAAGTACGTTGTTCTCTACATGAATTTGCAAAAGAAAATTGAAGTTTGTGTTTCTTTAGGGTCATATTAAACTATCGGACTTTGGTTTATGTACTGGACTGAAAAAAGCACATCGGACAGAGTTTTATCGAGATATTCAAAGTGTTCGACCACATGATTTTAGTACGAAAGATACAAAACAATTGTCGAATGGAATTCTTCATATTTGAAATGTTTTAGCAACGACAGCACCGATGGATTCGAAACGACGTGCTGAAACTTGGAAGAGAAATCGTCGTGCATTAGTGAGAAATTCTTTCGATTAAATATTTCATTATCAAAGATCAATATCTCAAATAGGCTTATTCGACTGTTGGAACACCGGATTATATTGCACCTGAAGTTTTCAAACAAAATGGATATAATAATGTAAGATTAAATTGTTTATCATAGAAATTCGAAGAGAAAATTGAAATTTAGAAAGCAGATTGGTGGTCACTAGGTGTGATTATGTACGAAATGTTGATTGGTTATCCACCATTTTGTGCTGAGAATGCTCAAGAAACATTTCATAAAGTAATGAATTTCCGAAAGACACTTGTCTTTCCTCCCGAGATTCCAATATCAAATTCTGCTAAAAATCTTATTTTAAAGTATATACACGAGTTTTTCTTAAAACAAAATTTTTCTCAATCAAGTATTCGATTAGATTTTGTACTGATGCAGAACGACGTATAGGTTCTTTGGATGATATTCGCAATGATTCGTTCTTTCTGGGTGTTGATTGGGATCACATACGTGATCGACCTGCTGCTTATTTACCACGTGTCAGATCGATTGATGATACATCGAATTTCGATGAATTTCCTGATGTTGATCTCAAATTACGTATGTTTCCTCTATCAAATATTTTTGTTCTACTTTGTTTCTCTTTCTCTTAGCATCACCAACAAGAGAAAGTGATGTTCAAGTACACGATTGGCTTTTTATTAACTATACTTACAAACGTTTTGATGGTTTAACTGCGAAACCTAAATTAAAAATGTCGTCATCGTTAGCATCGTCATTTAATTGAAAGAAAAAAAGAGAAATTTAATCTCGTCTGTTGAGATATAAGAACAATTATTGCTTTTTTTTCTACAATGAAATATTTCCACAAAATGAGTATGACAAAACCCGTTGTTATCCTTTCTTTTTTTCTTTTATACGAATAAATGTGTTCAAATTTTGTACAAAGAAAGAGTGAATAATTTGCGTGTCATCATACAAAATTGCATATTTCTCTAAACGATTCGATGACTATAAATAAACTATAATTTACTTTTTCGTAGCTACATTTCTTATAATCATAAGAGAATAAATCTTTGTGACTAACACCCATGTCATATCGATAATATCTGAAGAATGTCAATAAACGTCATTAGTGACAAAATATAATGTAAAGAAATGTATAGTTAAAAATATCACTTTCATCTTATGCAATATCGATAGTCGTAGAAAATAATTATTAGATATATAATGTTTTTGTTGACAAGTCATTTTTTCAAAGATCTGGACAAACAAATGACGATGTTGAATAATTAAGAAGACAAAAGCATAGTTTTGGTATTCTAAATAGGATAATTATACTATCGTGTCAGTCAAGTGTGTTCGTCGTTGCTTGTATATGTTGATAAAATCAAGTAGAATGTGTTTTCAGTTGATTAAAGGAACAATTAAGCTTTCGTTTAGTATTGCTGATAATATTTCTGAGATTGGGTATTTCGCTTTTGCGTCATTATAATCTTTTGAACTTTGATGTACTATTGACATTCTCTTTAATTTGAATAAATCAACAAAAGTTAAGGTATTAAAATTAGAAAACAACGAATACTTTGCATTTTATTTGATAAGAAGTTTTCATTCTTCGAAAAACAAAATTCTCGAATTACAGGTACATCATCAATGTACTGCGCAGGGACGATTCTTTATTTATTTTAGATGTTTTATTTGCTTTAAGAAAAAAAAAATCTTATGCGACTCATATCTATGCTGTTTGAAGACAAATTGAGTCATTAATGAAACATTGAAGAAAGAGAATAATACAAACATCACCAATGACACGCTTGTATAGGTACAGTCACACATACGTCATCGATACTTTGTATTGATGGATCATGCAGGCGATGCATGGTTACTATTCATGTACTTTATGACATTATATATATATAGAACCTATTACTATTTACAGTTGTGTGTAAGTTGAACAGAAAACTATACTCATCTAGTGTTTGATATGTCCACTGAAGATGTTTCTCCAACGACTTTATCTACGAATGGTGCTGATGAACAGAAAGCGAGACGGAAGATAACTGGAAGACAAATACGGACAGTTTTGGTATCGTCAACTGGATTTTTCATGGATGCATATGATATTTTTGTTATCAATCTTGTCTTGCCAATGCTTGGTTTTGTTTATTATAAAAATCAAAACAATACTGTTCCATCGGATATTCAAGGTATATTAAAAGGAATTACCAATGTGGGAAATCTCTTTGGTCAAATTATCTTTGGTATTTTGGGTGACAAAAAAGGACGAAAGAGTATTTATGGAATTGAATTATTGATTATAATAATTGCTACACTTGGCTCAGCTATGGCTGGATCAGCTGCAACAGGTGTTGGTGTACTTGGATTTCTTGGATTTTGGCGATTTTTATTAGGAATTGGTATTGGTGGAGACTATCCAATGTCTGCTACAGTGTCAAGTGAATGGTCAAGCGAAGGTCGACGTGGACAAATGCTCGCATTGACATTCTCTATGCAAGGCTGGGGACAATTTGCTGGTGCTCTATTCGATATAATTCTTTTAGCAATTTTTAAACATCCAATCGAATCCGATCAAATAAACATTGATTATGTTTGGCGTATACTCTTTGCACTCGGTATATTACCTGCTATATGTACAATTTATTCTCGATTTCATCTTCCAGAATCAGCACGTTATGCAGAAAAAGTTCTTCAAGACACAGAATTAGCTGAAAAAGGCAAAGCCTATGCACTGGGAAAGAAAAATCAGGATTCCAATGGTACTTCGCCAACACAACGAATCCTTCCATCGGATAATCCATCCAAAGAACGACGACATTTCCGAGAATTTTGTTCACATTTTTCACATTGGTCTAATTTGAAAATTCTACTTGGCACTTGTTCAACTTGGTTTCTACTCGATATCGCTTTTTACGGTTTGTCACTCAATCAATCGATCGTTCTTTCTGCAATTGGTTTCGCACCAAATTCCACTGCCTCACCATGGGAAGTTCTATGGAAACAAGCAATCGGAAATTTAATCATCACTTTCCTTGGTTCATTGCCAGGCTATTATGTCACTGTGTTTACAGTTGAATATCTTGGTCGAAAAACAATTCAAATCATTGGTTTTACAATGGAAATCATTTTATTTACTATTGTTGCTGCTGCTTTTAATCCATTGAAAGAACATGCTGAAGCTGCATTTATTGTTTTGTTTGTTCTCATACAATTTTTCTTTCAATTTGGTGCTAATGCAACGACATTCATTATTCCTGCCGAAGTTTTTCCAACACGGTTTCGCGCGACGGCTCATGGTCTTTCCGCTGCATGTGGAAAAGCAGGTGCGATTCTCGCGGCATTTGCATTTAATGTTCTAGTCGATCACGGAGGAAAAAATGCGTTTCTACCACAAACACTCGGCATATTTGCCGGTGTTCAATTACTTGGTTTAATTGCAACAATCTGTCTTATACCTGAATCAAAAGGAAAAAATCTGGATTATTTCGAAGGAGTACAAACTTCAAATCCCGAAAGTACAGTTCAATCGTAATGCGAGTTTTTTTGTATATAATTTTCATGTATTATATGGTTTTGATTAATCGAAGCGCTTCCGAATCGTTTTCATTAGTATTTTTGCAAGTAAACGAGTGAAATTAGACAGGAAACATGTTGTTTCCTGCAAGAAAGTATCTTTATTTTAATATAAGAATAGCAATCGAAAGAAATGAATGAGTTTTTCTCGTAATTCTCATAGGTTTATCATACGAAGAGTCATCTGAGAATGTTGGATCAAAAATATCTTCTCAAGTACAATTCAGATCTTGTTCGAAGTTAATGAAACAGAATTTGTGTCCCATTTTTGACCCGATATAAAGAAACTTTTAACCCTTTTCACATTGTCAAAGTATAAATGAGTTAGAAAAGAAAAAGGAAACTACAAAAAATTGAATTGTTTGCTTCTTGTCAAGTCTCGGCAGTTGCGTTTTCATTATTTCTTCATTAGAAACGAGACTAATTCAGATTCGCACATGACTTTGTTCTTACTAAGTTCTAAAAATGAGTTCCTTGTGGAAATTAAACATATCCTCTACCCAAACACACCTGAAAATAGCACCTCCACAGAATATCATCGGAATTAAATCATGAAAAGATGAACATTTCTTTGTTTAAGATGTGAAATATGCATCTAATGAAGGCGGAAGCCACGAAGTTCAAATGAGAACCTCTACTCTCTAATTTTCCCTGACAAACACATTTCATTTATAGAAAATTATGTATTCTTAAGGTTAAAAAGTAGTATTTATTATAAAAACAAAAATAATCGAGATTTTAATATTCCTAATAAGTCCGACATTCTCTATCCCAACAAATGTTGTTTTTTTCCCTCGATTTATCTAATTCATACGAAACACGTTGTTCGCTATTCGATATTTTATGTTGATTTAGCTGATAATCGGTTTCACTCGAATGAATATTAATCGATTTGGTCAAGCAGATCTATCTCAACAAAAAATTATAATTATAACCGATCAATCAGATAAATATCTATGAGAAACGATCGATTGTGTCATTCTTATGATAATATTTTCTTTTGAAAATCAAGATTCTTCAGGTACGATCATTATAATCGCATCGCTTTTCTTTACTAACATGACAATTAACGGATTGATTGTTATTATAGAACGGATATCTTTGTATTCGATCGCATAATCTTATTTGCCCTCAGCGTTAACATTGTCTTTATGTTCTGTCGAAATACAAACAGATTTTGCTTTCGAGAGGAGAGAAAATTCCAGGTCAATGAGATACAGTAAGAAATCTTATTATCTTAGATGAAAAAATTCCATTAGAGATATAAAATATCATTAATCGATGTTTACAATTTAAAGGAAAAGTAAAGCATTTCTTTTGAAGACTAGACAATCTTTACAATAAATGAAACCCCAATGAAGTTAGTTGATGAATATTCTAAAACATAGAAAACGGAAGAGATGAACACATTTTCCGAAGAATTCTTATAAAATTGGTAAAGATCAAAACAGATAATTCTGTTCCAATACACATCAATGCCAGATTTTCTGTTTACGAATAATAAATATCAAGTTACCAATACGATATTCTTAACTATTTTCAGTATATCAATTAGGTTGAAATCGATAAGCACTAAGAAAAAGAAAATATTTGACAATAGAAAGAGAACAAACTTTGTCTATTATTTTCACTATTCGATTGCAATTTCTAGCTGAAAACATAGTTATTTTCTACGAATTTAATGATCCATAGTCGAACAAGGAACAAATGTTTTCTTCTGGAATATCTCCGTCTCTCCATTCACGCATTAGCATAGCAAAATATAATAAATATGTCGCGTAGATCGTTTGACTTTGTTGATTAATAATGATATCTTAACATTATCAAGATGATTCACAATTACTAATGATCTTGTCAAGAAAGGAAAAGAAATCTATTATTGTACAACAAAATAATAAAAGACAAGAAGAAAAAAAACGAGTCAGTACTGTGAGATTAAGTCAAGAATGTGATTTTTATTCAACATGCATGGTTTAATTATAGATTTTATCAATTAAAAATTACTTTTTGAGAATTTTCTTTCAGATAAGAACAAAAGCTGCTTATACACATTATTCAATTTTTCGGACCAATCATTTTAATAGAAGAAAAACGCTTTTTTTTCCACGTCAAAATCATTCTAATCAGAATAAATCCAGACAAAAATCGACAAAACAAAATAATTCATTACAAAATCTATTGAACACTGACAGATCACATATCTTTAATACGAAATAAATAAATCAATTACACTATAAACATCTCTTTCATTCCAAAGATCAATTATAATATAAGAAAATATCAAAAGAACAGTTCTTCGTCGTTAGTTTTTCTTCATAAATTCGTCAATCATAAAATATAATAAGAATCAATAATTCAGATCGCGTTTCGGCTTGTTCACTAAAGTCAAAGATTTTCTTTGAATTGACAGTTTATCAATCTTTGTGAAAACTACTTAAGTATTACCTAGATTGTTTCATCTCGTTTGTAGTTTTCTTCTTTTCATAGAGTAGAAAAGAAACTAAATGATTTATTTGATAAGGAAATTTATTCGTATGTTTTAACTAATGAAGGAATTCTTAAAAGTTTCTTTCCTTCTTTTCATTTTCAAGTCGTTTAATCAAAAAAAAAAGAATAACAACATTTGGCTAATATCTTTTCCTAAGATTTCTCATTCCTTCTCTTTTCTTTTTCTTATTAAACGATACTTTTGTTCTATCACAATAGGTAACTATTGAAAAATCATTTACATCAAAGACACCAGTTGAACTTAGTGTTGTATTTCTGTTGAGAAAAAAAAAACAAGAATATCCTTTTTTTACATGTCACGTATCAGTTTACACATCTGTGATGTTTTCGTACAGATTCATTAGTCTATACAACCTGCTACTCTAATTTTAGCACTCAGTAAAGAAAACAAAGACAGTGCTCGACTTATTTCCCGTCATCATGTTACGTTTTTTCATAAATTCAATGTTACACCATCTGTTGTTGAAATTCGAGATACAAATATGAAGATATTTGTTCGTTGGAAGTCGAATAAAAGAATTTGATTGTGTAATTCTTGATTGATTGTGAGATTAAAAGTTCTTTTTCTTTTATCTCTTCTCTGGTTATTATCAGGAGAGAAAATATGTGTTAGTAAGCGAATGTATCTTCTTTTTCATCTAGACATCTCTTGAAGTTGATGGGAAAAGAGAGAAGAAGAATAGAAAGAAGCAAAATCAGAAAATAATTCTTCTCTTCCTTTTTTTTTTTTCTTCTTCTTTATTCAGTGAAGAAAAGAAAATGAATAGCAGAAAAAACAACCTTACGCACTCTTTACTAACAATGCCGATCATGTTCATAGTTTTCCCGTATGAAAATATCCCATAGAGACATTCACGATCGTGTTAATAAATCTAACCATAGAGAATTTTCTTGTTTAAGATTCGAAAATTTGCAAATATGACAAATTCGAATTCGAATACGAACCAAACGACAAGTAGAATGTCAACTTTTGTTATCATCGAACAATACATGTCTATCTATGGTCCATTTGTATTAACAACTCTTGGAATTATTGGAAATATTCTTTCAATCTTAATTTTTTTATCTCCACGTTATCGTCGTCAATCTTCGCACTTCTATTTACTCTCACTTGCGCTCTCCGATCTTTGTTTTCTGATTATTAATCTAATTGAAGATACATTTCGTAATCATAACCAATTATATCATTCGCGTATAAATATTCTTGATCGAAGTTCAACTTTAATTTGTATATTTGTTCAGTATGCACGAAATACAACGCGATTGTTATCATCATGGATTATTGTTTCATTTACAATTGAACGTCTTCTCGTTGTTTTCTATCCATTACAACGAGCGATTATATGTCGAAGGAAAATCGCACGTTGGGTTGTTATACTTCTCTTTCTCACATGTTTATTGATCCATATTAATGTTCCATTTCATTATGGAATTATTAAAGTTTCAGTGACGGATGAAGATGAAGAGACAATCTGTGATATTTTACCACAACATCGTCCGATTTACATGAGATTTGCTATAGGTTCAATGATTGCTGTTTATTTAGTACCCATGTGTATTATTAGTATTGTTAATATGCTGATTTGTTGTAAATTATGGAGTAAAAGTTTATTAACAGAAAAAGATGAGATGAAAGAATCTTCTCAGCGAAAGTAATTCGACTTGTGAACTCGTATTCGAGAGAAATTCAACTTTTTCTTTCTTAGAATACAATTGCAACGACCTCGTTCTCGATTTTATCTATCTGATTTCATATCCTGTTTACGTTCATCTTCATCATCGTCATCAACTGATCTTCGAAATCTAGAACAATTCAGAAAACCACGTAAATCTTCATTAAAACAACATCCATCTAGTCGGCTTTTACTGCTGACTGAACCTACAACGTCACAGGTAAAAGATTTCGTCAGTAGATATGAATATTTGATAGAAGATCATGATATTTATTATAAGATTAAAACACAGACACACTCAAATGACATCTGGCAGCGTTCGAATTCTTATTGACAGAACTTCCTCGAGGCGGGTCATACACTTTCCGAGTTGACAGAGGAAGGAAAGACCGTATTCTTTCCTAATAATGAACTAAAAGATTCTCTACAAAATGACAGTGAAATCTTTCATGATTCGGAAGTAATACAACGCCTACATATTCACAGATCTCCTATGAAATTAAAGGCTTGTAAATCCAAAATGACACAGATAAGACAATATCTTTTCTTTGTATTCCTGATATATTCGAAGTTAACGAGTCATTCGGAAACAGATCTTATAGTATTAATCGTTTTTTGATTTCTTCGCTAACCTTTATTCAAAAGTATTTAGACAAAAATACTTTTCCATTTGATGAAATAAATATAAAGGTTAGAGAAAAGGATAATGTCTAAATGATTTCTTAAAATAGGCATATGGATGTTCGGTGGTCGATGAAACAGGAAATCATTCGATCTCACGCTCACTATCAAATCCCTCATTATCAATACAATCATCGACACACGTGAAAACTTATATTCAAGCTCGAACAAACCGCGTTACCCTTACACTTTTACTCGTTTCCTGCTCATTTTTATTATTGAATTCTCCATATTGTGCTATATGGATTGCAAATTATATTCATTCATTTGGTAATACAACATTAAAATCAATTAAAGAAATCACCGAATTGTTCATGTTAACTAATTTTTCCATAAATTTCTTATTATATTGCGTTAGTGGACGAATTTTCCGTGATGAATTGATGTTTATTCTTCGATGTCAATGGAAAGATTTGTATAATAAACAAGAAGTAAAGAAACCTATTCGTCCAAAGTGTATCATTCAATTACAAGAATCAACACCGAAACATCGTTCAACACAATACACACACAAATGTCCATGAAATCAATAAATTAATTTGCATATGAAACATTTCTTTAGTCTTTGTTTTTTTTAAAGAAATAAAAATCTTGAAAAATACTTTTTGCAATGTAATTTGATCAAGTTAATCAAACTTGACTTGTTCGAGATTTTGTATTTATTATGACATTTAATACTTATTATCCAATGAATGTATATTAGATGAATCCATTTGTTTCGTTGGATATGTTAGAAACTGAGTTTTTACATAAATATTCGCTTCAATTAACATTTGACATCGTTCCGTCAGAATATTTGTTTTCGATGTCTGTCAAGATTTTCTACATGAATTAATCGAAAACTGGCGCAATAACTTTTGACAAAGTCTATGTTTAGTTCTTTTATATAATTATGTCAACACCGAATTCTCGATCATAATTTTCCTTGTTGAGAATGTTAATTAAAGTAGACAAGATGTATTTTGTTTGAAACGTATTCTCCTCCTCTTCATAATGACAAGTTTATTGAGTTTTAGAAAATCATAAATGAATTAGTTTTGATGTTTCACATCATAGACAACAAATAATAAGTAATACTATTCCTTTTTCTCATCGGAATTTCAACAAAACAACACTATTGAGAAGAATTCTTCGAAATATTTTCGTAATATACACATTAACAAACGTAAATGTATTGATTATTCTATCAATTTTCCTATGTGACGTGTCACTTAACATGTGAAACTAGAAGTTTTCATTTGTAAATTGAAATCAAAGGAAATTCATAAGAACTAATGGTCAATAATATGAAAAGAATATTAATACAATCTTTCGAGAATTAAGATCTTTATCTTTATTTCTACGAACATTAAAATCAAAATTTCACAAGTGAAAAACAAATTTGATTAGTTTCATGTACATCCATTAAAATATATTTGTAATAATCGAGTCGAGACATCTACGATGTACGAGAATTGCAAATGAATGGAATATGAAATCAAGTTAATCATCTTTGTATGCAGAATCAGTAAATCAACATTGACTTTCTAGGAAAAGTTCATCAGGATGAATATGAGTAGGTTTTGTTTTGTTTTCTTAGTATTCTGATTACCATAATGAACATGAAGTTCGTAGGTACATCGTACGATGTCGATGGAAGATGAAAAAAAACCTTTTAGTTAATCTGTGGAATTCTTCCAAATCCGGAAGAAAATTAGACGAAATAAAGAAATTTTTTATCAAGAGACAAAATATATTCTATTCGAGTAGTTCAATCTATCTGTTTTGACATTTTGATTATTTTCTATAAATATTAGTTAAAGTATTTCTTCAGATCAAAGAGACATAAGAAAGTCCACAATTTAATTCCGTATGATTTAGTACTCAAAATATCTCCACAACTGGTTTGATAAGTGACGCAGAGATATATATATACACAATTCCAGACTTATAATTAAATACTAAGAAAAATTCATTACTAAGTATCACAATTGAAGTATTGATACAGAATATAAATATACTTTGTTGTTAACATATTCCTCTTTAGAAATATCTCATAATTTCACATTTTCCACACTTCTTGGATTGATGACAATTGAAGATGTAAGAGATATAATTGCAGTGAACATAGGTGTAGACTAAAGTCTTCAATATTCCGTAAAGAATAAAAAACCTTTAGTATGTGTTACTAACATAGAAAATATGAAAACAAAAATCGTAGATTCATCCGGAAAGATTTTGGAAATCTTCGAGTTCACTCGATGAAAGATGTGAACTATTTCATAAACAATCCACATTTTGAAAGTTCCCACAAGGAAACTTAAAAAAATCTACAAATTTTTATTGATATGAATATCGAAATAATTCAATAGTGTCAACATTAGTTTCTTCTTCTCTCGTTCTTTCACATGAACAAAATCAAGAAGCTTCGTCATTTTCGTAATTCAAATCATTACAAGATAATTATAACTTACAAGAAAATAAATCAGAGACGATTAATTATTACCGAGATATTTATAGAAAGTGTCCAAAACCATTGACTGTAGTGGATTAGTATAAAAAAAAGATTTCCTTCTAGTCTCAATAATTTTCTCGTACATAAAAGGATATTTCTTAGACCTGTTGGTGAGTATAGCATTACAAACACCCTCATTATCATCCCTTTTATACGAAGAATATGGGATTATGTCTTAAATTGATAATTACGGTTTTGCTCGACAAATCTTCTTTGTCAAATTAACATGGAAATATTTTTAATCTAAAAAATATTTCATTGAATGAATCCTCCAACGCAAAAGTTATATAAACTTTCAATGATCTAATTGATTTTCATAAAGACTTTCATTTCGATGACCCAAACACCAGACAACATTGATCTATCATTTGCCATTATTTTCATTCTTCATTTTTGTGATCTAAAAGAAATAAATATCGAATTTGTTTTAATCTACAATTGTAAGTGTGAGAATGATGATAATCATACTGGACAATAGATCTGTCTACATCCTACAAAAAGGGTAATGACCCACCGATGGTTTATAGTGTTTTTCTTCTCAATAGTAATTCACATTAGAGAAAATGTTTTTTTTTTGTTAATGAGAGTGACTGTTGACTGAAATATAGAATTCATGTATCTCCTATTGTCAGAATGTATTCGAATCTTTGAAGAGGATATTGTCGTGTGTAATAAATCGATGAAGTCGAATTAATATTAAATTTATTCACGAAAATTTTATTGAATAATCATCTAGAATTTGTGTAACATGAATTTTATGTAGATTTACAAGTGAAAGAAAAGAAATTGTTTATTTTTGATTTAAAACTCATTCAAATGAAATCATCTTCATTATCCGTCTAGCCGAAATTGAAATATTCGGATTTCGAAGATATTCTTTTCTTATTATCAAAGTTTATTGATCGACAATGTAGTCGATGATTTGTAACTTGTGCATATTCAATGTATCATTAATAAACAATTTCATCCAATCTTACTCGATAATTCCAAATATTCTTCCACCCTCAACTACTCGATTATGTAATTTTTTCTCTGTTGCTTTCAACTGTGTACAATAATGTCCGACACAAATAATTAATAAACATTCGATACTTTGATCGGATTCTCCTTGTAAACAATGGGTTTTCGGTGTTTCAAACTTCATCCTTAAAATCCATTAATCATCAATGACTAATCAAATAAAATTCATTTATCGATCATATACGGATCACCGTGGAATCTTGAATGGTCATTTGATTATCTCATTTCAATGGTACACATTGGAGACAAATAACAATATAAGTCATTGTTGTCAATTAAATCTTCAATCAGAGTTAATGCTAAACGAAATTATTTCGATTTGACTAATCCAGATGTGAGTTTTGAAGATCGAAATAACGAAATGTAATTCCTAGAAAAAGGAATTCTTTATTCTTATCCTTAAACAGATCATTTCGAATAAGAATCCTGCAGAACAACGTTTTCTCCCTTAATTGATCATTCGGTTTCTATAAATAATGAAAACATCTCAAAATTATGCACATGTAACTTATTCGTTCCTATCAGAAATATCATTTGATCAGTGTTAATAACAAAATCTATTGACTTCTCTTTCCATTGTGAAGAATCTTCTATTTTGAAAATGTTATTTCACTCTGATTGTCTTGACTGTGACATAAATTCCGCATTATGAAGAAAATTCACAGTAGAAGATCTTTCCTACCAATAAGAACCTGAACATTTAATTATTATACTAAACAAAAACGAAACTAGTAACGTGTGTTTGTTATACCAGATTAATTCTTAGATTGATTGTTGATATCATACTACTTAAATCAATCGATTGTCCAATTTAAAAAAGCAATGACGACTGATTGTTTTTTCATAGTAAATATGATTAATCATTGTAAAATTACGATAAGAACGAAATCCATGATAAATTTCTTACAAACATTTAAAATTCTTATTTCAATTGAGTTGTAGTTTTTGTTTTCATTTCTGTTATATGCGTTGCGTTATGACATAACACAAATACACTATTCATTCAGATAGGATAATGCGATGAGTAATATAATGAGAAATGTATCGTGCAAACAACACAAAACATTGGAGAGAAGGGACCCCTATTGGAAATTTTTTTGATATCATTGAATATGTATTAAGTGTTTCCGAGTGAAAGACATATTCAGAAGAAAATGTGATCAAACGAACAAATATGAAAGATTTCATAAGAATATGAATAAACGCAACGAATTTCATTGTTCCGATAGCTTGAACAATTATCAATTTGAAATTTTCTCGAAAAAAAATTGTTCAGTGGATTGTGCATCTTTTCCGTTCTCCAGCCATTGGTGGCGTGTTTGTGACCCGTGTATTTATTTCTCTTCTATAGAAAATAAAACGTTTTATACTGAATGTTCGGGTCTGCGCGTCTTTCTTGTTCTGTTTGTCCATCGACCAATCATCAGTGAACGACGTCGTTAGTTAGCTTTTTTTTCTTTATATTTCCTGTCGCTGGTTGCATCTGTCGAGAAAGGATTCTTTCCTTTTTTTTTCTTTCGTTCTGCGTTCTTCTTTCTAGTCAACAACAAATCATTGCAGAAGCACGACACTCGGTTGAAAAAGTGTATAATTGTTTATCTTGTATTGATAAAAGAACTTCTTTTGCTGTATTTTCGAGTACGAACAACGATGAGTAGTGACGATCATCATCATCATCACCATTCGCACAAACCCAAAGTTCTAGACAAAATTTCCCATAAAATTGCCAATCTCAAGGAAGATATTGTCGAAGCTGTTCGTGATCGAACACATTCAACATCATCCGACCGTCGAAGTTCAATATCGAGCGATAATCTTTCTGTTAACTTAAGTAGTGTATCATCTATACTACATGGCGATGTACCACCGATGAATTCCGACACGGGATCAATGTTCAAAGGCTACGGTATGTATCGAGGTTATATAAAGGTGTGTTTTTTACATTGCGCACTCTGTGAACCGAAGAAAGAAAAAAATTCTACTTTTTTACAAGATCAATAAAAAGTAAAAATAAGGATACTTTTCCATTTTGTAGCTGAGTATGCAAATGTTCGATTACAAAACGTTTAAGACGATTTATGTAAAAATCATAACTCATCCGTTAGTACACAAATGCTAATCTTGGGCGGAGGTATCTTATGTAGATAGTTCAATTTTCAACTAACCTTCCGATTTTTGAATTTTGTGGAAAAAATGTGATTTCACTCTTATTCGCTTTCGTACAGATACAACATCGTTATCGTCAATTCATTCATCAGTATCCACGACTTCAACGTCGGCTAGTGCTGCACCTGTTCGTCATGGTATTGATCAATTAGCAATAAATATGGGTTTCGGTGGAAGAAGATCAAGTATTGTGAATTCTGCAAATGTTTCAACAGGATCAACGACTTCGTCATTGGTGACTGATACATCAAATCCTGTATTTTTACCTACATTAACACCTTCGAATTCAGTTCAAACATTTAATTCATCAGATAATATTTCATTAGATCGAGAAATTTTCAATGAAACAAAAGATGAAATAAAAGAGCGTACAATAACAAAAATCGATCCAGTAGAAATGGTGGCCGAACCTGCTGTTGTTGCTGTTCCAAAGGATCCTGTTCGACGAGCAGCTATGCTCTTAGCTGGCCCAAAATTCCAATTGAATTACAAGGAACTTCCTAAAGAGAAATTACCAATCAATACTGATATGATCTATTCAGTTGCAGTGAGTGTTTTGATTTAATTATGAAAAAATTCATATCTTGATTTTTNCAGTAGAAATGGTGGCCGAACCTGCTGTTGTTGCTGTTCCAAAGGATCCTGTTCGACGAGCAGCTATGCTCTTAGCTGGCCCAAAATTCCAATTGAATTACAAGGAACTTCCTACAGAGAAATTACCAATCAATACTGATATGATTTATTCAGTTGCAGTGAGTGTTTTGATTTAATTATGAAAAAATTCATATCTTGATTTTTGACAGATCGTCGTTGGATTAATTTCGCTTATCTTTGCAATGTGGAAACCTGTATCGTCGTATTTCTCTGGAGCAATCGTTGGTTGTTTATTTGCGGGTGCATTATTTTATATATTTGTCCGAACATTTATCAATGCAAAAATCGAGGAAAATGGTATTGAAGAATGGGTGGATTTTCCCGCTTTAGAAACGATGTTAGCCAAATGTGACAAAGAGGACAAGAACACGAATATTCAAGTTGGTTTTCATTGACTTTTTTTTTCGTTGAGAAATATTTGCATTTGTTTTCTTTTAGGTCACAGGAGCATCGATTGCGTTTCAAAGTTATGATGCGGATCGTGACGATGATTTTGCACGTTACCCATGTGATATTCGTCTGGATGGATATCGACTTATCATTCAACTTGCAAGTAAACCTTGGGGTGAAGATAAAAAAGCAGATAAAGATATGAAATTTATTGGATATAGAGAATACTTAATCAAAGGTGCGTCTTTACCATTCGAAGATCTTATTTTTATTTTTATAATTTGTTCAGAAGCACGAATGATTCTCGTCCCTGAAGCAACGTTAACACGTGCAAAATATTGGATGAATGACTATCCAATTGTTATTCAAGATTTACAAATTCTCGACAAACAGATTCATAACAAACAGCTACTTGAAAAATCAAAACTTGATGCAAATGATTTCTTTACAAACACTGCAACGATCCTTTCTATCTGGTTCGAAACTGCTCCACAAAAAGAAGAATGGTTTCATAAGTAAATTTTAATCAAGCGAAATTTTTCATTTCTTCGATTTTACCTTTCGTTTAGACTTTCATTAGTTTTACGAAAAGGAAAAGAAGAGATCGAACGAACGAATATTCTCACTGGAGGATCAAATCCTTCTCTCTTATCATCAGTTTCTAGTTCATCATTATATCGTCGTCTAGCGCAAACTGATTCGGATACTGAACTTGTACCAGGTCCTGTAATGGAATCTGATATCGAAGCTGCAATTACCGAAACTCAAGCCAATGCAGAAGAATTGCAACAAAAAGCTAAAGTATGTTGAACGAAATTACATTCTCTCTTCGGATATCTGAACGAATCAGAAGGTTTGAGTTCGAATTTCCTACAATTTCAGAAACCTCCTCTTTGTAAACCTATTAAATCGCCTTCGGTATGTAAAACATCACGAAATCCTTTCGTTAGTCATTCAATTCACTTTGTGATATGTAAATTGTCCTTATTGTCTTGTGCACATTGAATATTTCTTTGTAGATCATCGAACCCGAGAATGACGAAGTTGATGCCAGTGGAACACATCGAACAGCAGCAAGAAAATCGAGGAGAACAACTCCAAACAATGCTTGTTTACAAAAAGTTCTTCAATCACCAGAATGTTTAGACGAAGCTGCAATAACAATCAATTTTCTTACTCGTCGCTTACTTTGCGATATGTTTGATATTCCTGTTTTTAAAGATTTGATCAAAACAAAAGTCGAAATGAAACTAAAAGAAGTCGCTGTATGTGTTCAAATGAGAAAGTTTCATTGTTACGAATTGATTTATTTTGTAATAGGTAAAAATTCTCAAAAATCTTCGTGTTACATCGATTGATATCGGAAATACATTTCCCGTTATTTTAAAAATCGAACCCATGCAATGGAATACTCAAGGAATCTGGTTTAATCTATTTGTTTATTATCGTGGAAATTTCAAGTAAATGAAAAAGTTGAAAAAGCAAATTTATATTCTGTTTTGTCTAGATTATCGGTACGAACAAATGTTTTACTTCAGAAATTGACCAATTACGATCCAAAGAAACATAAACCAATCTTTGCTCAACATCATTCAGCACAACTTGTTCATAAAGATGATGAACGAATTGATGAAAATGATTTAGTTCAACGACAAAAGCTTTTAGCTAAAGAGCCCGAAATTCCCGAAATGTAATTTCAAAAACAAAATCATCATTCTTCTCGAAAATCTTGATCATTTAGGGCAGTAACACGAAAAGTCGGTTTAGCATTGACCAATTTGGCGTTAAACAAATACTTTCAAATGTTTGCAAATATTCCATTCGTTAAAAATTTATTTGAGAAATTCTCGGAAAAAGAAGTCGGAGCTGATGTTGAAGTGACCGGCTTCAGTGGAATACTCACCGTAAGTTTCAAAACCGAATTTATTTTTACATTCATTTTCGAATTTACATCTATCAGTTAAACATTCCTCCACCACCAAGTGATCGAATTTGGTAAAGACAGCAATCGTTCGTTTGAAGTTTTCATTTTTTATTTTATTTACAGGGTGGGATTTCCAGAAATGCCGGATATTAGTATTAAAGTCGTACCTGTCTACGGTGAAAATCAATATGCATATACATTACTTCAAGATTTCTTATCTGCAAAAGTTCGAGCGGAATTGAAGGTTTGAAAATGTCAACTATCTTTTCATTTTAAACACGAAATCTTCTCATATTTTCAGAGACTTGTGGTCCTACCAGCAATGGATGATCAACTTCTTCCGTTCTTTCGTGATTGGGCCATTGATATCATGTAAGTTAAAAAGCAATATCTCATCAATAATCTCATTCTTTTCGTGTTATATTCCAGTGGTCAAATTGTATCTAAACCAATCAATCCATCAACAGATAATTACAAAGAAAAATTGAATGCTCAAACATCAGTTCGAGCTGGATTAGAAGAATATAATAATATGAAAGAGACGAAACCTTCAACATCTACATTATCAGCTTTCGAGTCAACTCAACTTTAACAAATTTTATGTTTCATTAGTCTTTTGTGTATTTTAATCCAGCCATTTTTTTTTCTTATACATGTACATAAGTGTTAATTATTATTAAACAGGCGAAAAAAAAGTGTTGTAAGCGAATAAAATCAGTCGTTAAGAGAACCCATCTATCGAAGAGAAAAACCGATGGTGTCAGTATATAACAATGTCGTTCTCTATTCGATGATTCAACTTTCCTTCGGAATACTATTGAGAACCACATAAGAATATTCTTGTATTTGTTATTTGGTCGGACCAGTCACATTGCTTTCGACACGAGACTCTTCATTTGTTCTCGTTTGGTAGTCGTTGTGTTTTTCTTCTCTCGTTCTTTTGTCGATCAAAAATACATGAATAGCAATTGTGACATGTAAATATGAAAGGGACTGTTTGAATCTCTCATTGAAAAGTTAGTCATCATTATGATTTCACAGTTATCTTGACGGAAAATTGCATTTTCGTGTTTTTTCTCTCAATAATGTTCGATGTTGATACTCGTCAAGATATTTATACAAAAAAAGATATTAAGACACAATCAGTCAGCAGATCAAACATTCGAATTAAAAGATTTTGTCGAAGATTACCTACACAAGTTAACCATACAGATCAATTTCTGAAAATATCTACCGTACTGACATGTATTTTCATAACAATGATCTTTTCGGTAAGTTTTTCTTCATTTTCTTGAAGAATGTTTTATGATTGTATTTATTTGAAGTGTTATTGTATTATATATGGTCCTATTGGTTCTATAAACAAAGGATTGTTCATCTTATTATCGATTTTATTTTGGTGTTTTTATATGATTCTATTTATTCCTCCTATTCGTTATTATCAATGGTATCAACGTGTTGCTGATCGACGCTCATTATGTCAAATAATTCCTACATTTGCATATGTAAATGTTCCAAATGTACTCAATGTCTTATCAAATATTCCATTGATATTTATTGGAACATTTGGTATTCTTTTACTTTCATCATCGAAAAGCATCGTTCGTCAAAATACATTCGAACAATTTACTTGGATCATATTTTTTATATGTGTTACTTTGACTTCTATTTGCTCATCTTATTATCATTTTCGACCAACAAATCGTTCTCCTCTTTGGAATCATTTTCCGATATCCATTGGATTTTTATCACTGATCACCCTGCTCATTGATGAACGTATTAATCCCGTTCTTAGTCGAATTCTCTTTCCATTTCTAATCATTTCTAATTTGACATCATGTATTTACTGGTATTATCAAGATGATCTTCGTCCTCATCTTCTTATTCAATTTTTCCCGATGATTTATATTCCATTCTTATTGTTAATATCATCATCAGTCTATAGTCAAACATCTTGTTACGTCTATGCGTGTTTTCTTTGTATATTGGCACAATTGAGTGAAATAGGAGATAAACAAGTATTTCGTTTTACATCGAAAATAATTAGCGGACATACGCTGAAACATATTCTATCTGCGTGCAGTTTTCTCATTATTTTGTATATGTTAAAAGTTCGAGTCATTTTGTAAAAGAGATGTTTTGTTCGTTGTGTATGTTTATTCAAGCAACTTGAAAAGTTATTTCGTTTCTTTTTCTTCAAAATAAACATAGGTCGAATATATTTTTCAGGATTAATCTTTTCATTTTCTATTCATCGTGGTTATTCTTCTCTTTGTTTTTAATGTAACTATTGGTTCGACTGATATGTGATTTCGATGAAAAATTACGACCATAAATCCCTGTCCTCGATGTAAATCACGCCATAAACCAAAGAGACAAACAAAAGGGCAGAGAGTGGTTGTCAAATAAGGTAAATAAACAAAATATTCCAAGAAAAGCATTAAGGAAGTCGGCGATTGCATTTGTGTAAAAGAATTAATCTGTCCGGAAACTAAAAATGGCATCCAACATATGGTGTAAAGTGATGCGACGCTAATCAATTGAAAAAACATTCGAGCATTTTTCGACCAAAGTTGAGTTTGCTGCATGCGATGTTTGTGTCGCAAGATTCGAATAGTCAGAACAACATTTGCAATGACAAGAATCAACATCGGTGTGCCATGATCAACCAACCACGAGAAAACTTGCCAAAATGGAATATACATATAACAAGGTGCACCACACCAAAAAATAAAATAGAAAAATTCATTTGTACATGGAAATAAGAAGACGAGAAATATATAGAAAAGTACAGGGAAAACAAAACAACATGTTAAAGGGAGATAATGAAGAACAAGTTTGTGTTTGTTTAGAAAAGCTGAATGAAAGATAAACAGGTGTCTTTCAATACTTCCGACCGCTGTTGTCCATAGACTCATACCGATGAGTGAAGCACTCATGAAACACCACCATTGACAAAACATTGGTGAAGCAACAGCTGCGAAATTTAAACGAAGAAATGCCAATGACAAGGGTAACTCAGCAGTTGCCTATAGAAAAGAAAAGTAATGACAATGAGAAAGAGAGAACAAGTGAATTAATGTAGTTAGTTAAACCTGAATGAAATTGATGATGATTATACAAATGATGAACAAGTTTGTATCACGACGACGAACTTCCGGTGTATGAAGGATCCGGTAGAAGAGATATATTGAACAGAGAATCGATGGAACAAGTAAAATTATTAAAAAATTGAAAATGATCATTCGACTTTGGGGAATTGTAGATATGAAGTCATTGGTCGGTAAAGAAGAAATTGTTGTATTGTCTAACTGTGACGACATTTTCAACGATGCAATTCAGTGTATAGCTCAGAATTTTTCCATCTCAGCTTTTATACTCAAAAATCACGCGCCGGAAAACTATGAAATTAAGAGCTATTTACTTATTGGCAACAAACATGAGAAGCCTCTTGAAAGGGATTTTCATGCTGCTTTTAAATTCACAAGAAAATTTATGAGATTAAAAATACAGATCAAATTGACAACGAAGTAAACTCATTGCTCCTAATAGTCTTACGTGTGTAACATCAAGTCACGAGAAAATCTAAAAACAGAGTGACTTTCTGTGAGAAAAGAATCTGCTTGTAATCTGAACAATTAAATAATTATATTCAAGAATAAGAAGTCTAACAAAGTTGAATTGTTTGTTTGGCACTGCTTGGTCTCGTCTGGAATTCATTAGTTTGTGAAAAGTTCTTTTGTTTTAATGTAGTTTTTATAAGAACGAAGGTAATATTCGCATCTTCAAGTGAGAATTCAAATATGTTATTTTAAAAGGAACAAAGAGTTTAAAACAAGACAATAAGTTCTTTTTGTTAAATATGAAAAGTCCTTAAAGTTGAACGATGTTTTTCTTCCATCAGTCGGTAATCTTCGCTGAAAGCCATTGAATATTTAATGTCACAGTTTATTTTAAGAAGTAAGTCATTCTATAGTCAGCATGATATTGAAATTGCGAACCGATTATAATGATGAATTTGCATTTTTTTTTTCGGATTCGTTATCTTGTGCACATATAAAGAATGAGAAAATGGAACATGTTTTATCATTTCACAACGATTATTTTTGTCAATATGCGCATATTTCTTATCTTCGTTGCCATTTTCGCTGTTTCACAAGCGGTAAGTGAAGATCAACATCGAACTCTTTGGAATTCCTTCAAAAATGTTCATAATAAAGTTTATTCGAATAAACAAGAAGAAAAATATCGGTAAGTTCAAAAGTAGACACACATTCGGATCATTTTTCACACATTTTTTTCAGTTTCGGAATATTTAAAACAAACTTGGCTAAGATCAATAAACATAATTCCGAAGCCGAAATCGGTTTACATTCATATACACTAGGAGTCAATCAATTTGCTGATCTGGTAAATGATGAAGTTGTTTTTATCTTTCTTATTCATTGAATCGTTTTAGACACATGACGAATTCGCTAAGAAAATGTTAGGTGGAGTGAAAATTCCTGCTGATCCATTGAAAAGACCAACTGGACAACGATTTAACCCACCAGCTAATGTTGAAATACCAGCATCGGTCGGCAAGTTGACGTGACATTCATAAGAATTCAGCGATTCATGTTGAATATGTTTTCAGATTGGCGAACAAAAGGTGCGGTAATTTCAGTCATTGAAAATCAAGAACAATGTGGTTCATGTTGGGCATTTACCGCAACAGGTGCTTTGGAGGGTCAACATTTTCTCAAAACAGGACATTTAGTTCGATTATCTGCACAAAATTTAATGGATTGTTCCGGTAAATTCGGTAATATGGGTTGTAATGGAGGCTTGATGGACGCTTCATTTGAATATATCAAAGCCAATGATGGTATCGATACTGCAGACAGTTATCCATATGAAGCCAAAGATGGTAAATGCCGTTTCACTCGCGCAAATGTTGGCGCAACTGATACAGTTCGTATTGTGATCGTTTTCTTGTCTTATTATTACAATCGTTGTTGACTTTAGGGTTTTGTCGATCTTCCCGAAAAGAATGAAACAGCGTTACAAATTGCTATAGCTACAGTTGGTCCAATTTCAGTTGCAATCGATGCTTCGCACAGTTCCTTTCAACTCTATAAATCAGGAGTTTATTATGAACCAGCTTGCTCATCAACAAACATCGATCATTCATTTGTCTTAGTTGGTTATGGTACATTGAATAACAAAGAATATTACATAGCCAAAAACTCTTGGGGAGATACTTGGGGTGACAAAGGTTATGTTTTAATGAGCCGAAATAAAAATAATCAATGTGGTATTGCAAATATTGGTAGTTATCCTCTTGTTTAATAAAATCAAGAAAATCATTTATTGTTTTGTATTTATTTTCAATGAAATTCAGTAGAAAAATAATCAAAAGTGAACTTTTTTGTTTTATTATTGAAAGAAGATTGAAACAACATCCGGTTGTGTAACGGCGTTCTCTGCGTCCATCTTCCGTCGTTCTGGACCTGTTGGAATTTTACTCCAATCAAACTGAGAATATTCCGTTAAACTTCTCTGTGATGCTCGTTGACGTACCGCATCATTGAGCCAATTTCTATTCGAAGAAAAAAGAAAATCAAACAGATTCGAATCGATTCTTCTCATAAAACTTTTACTCTTCCAACTTTTCATTTTCATTCAAAACTTTCTTGATCGTTTTCGATCCTGTGAGTAATGGTTTCTTCGGTAAAATTCGTTCTTGTTTAAGTACAATATGAGATAAAAATCCGACTTGATTTGCGACACGTTGTCGGTCAGGATGACAATCACTGTACGCCTGAGCACGTTCGATACTCGAAATTGCTAAACAAAAAACATGATTTTATATTAAAATTAGATTTGTTTCACGAACTTCTTCGATCCAGAACGCGTAATTTAGGAAATAAATCTAACATTGTTGATTTATACCCTTGAACAAACGTCACTGAATTATCGAAAAGATCTAAATGAAAATTTCATTTTTCTAATATACGTAACAATTGTCCAAGACGTACTGAGATCTTCCAATGCACTTAAATGTCGTAATTCATAAGCAAGAGTAGTTAAATTCGAGATTTGATTATTTTGTAAATGAAGAACTCGAAGATTTTTCAATTGTCGAAATGTTCCTTGAATATTCGATATGTGATTATTTCCTGCATAGAGTTCAGCTAATGCGTAATTTGTTCGAATGAAATCTAAGTTTTGAAGATGATTTCCATCAATTGAAAGACTTGTTAAATTTGGAAATTGATCAAGTGATGGAATACTTCGAATATTTCTATTAAGGCAAGAAATTTTCGGCCTTTTTTTTTAGGAGAAAATCAACGTACCGATCGTTGAGATGAAGTGTCGTCACATCTTTTTTAACTAAAACTTTCGAATTTTGTTGTTGTTCGGATAATTTCAAAGTCTTAAACGAAGAAAACTGAGTTCTAATGAAAGAATTAACGAAATCTTACATCGATTAGTAAAGTTCCTTGATCTTGCTCACCATCGGTCTTGATGCGAAGCATTTTGGCAACTAAGCGACGTGTTTTCTTGTTGTATCACACAATGATTTTCATTAGTTCGAAAATAATTTTCCTAACAGACAAATCCGACGAGAATTTCTGAAAAAAATCTCGATTTGACCGTCGGAAAATAATCCAACGAAAAAACTTTTATTGAAAAGCGACAACTACCGTGGAAATTCGTCTTCTTACAAAGACAATTCACCAATAAGAAAATGAGATAAAGTAAAACTCCAATAGAACAAAGAAAAATTCGCATTCATTGACCGAATTTGAATGTTTTATTAATGAATTCAATCACACTCTTCGGATATAACTCTATCGCATCTCATCTCGCTCGAATCTTCTCTTCCGGCGGCCTTCAAATCTATTTATATCCATCCGAACATGCTTCGTCATATTCATCGCCATATTTTACGGTTATAAACGATGCGAATGATATTCCATACTTATCGTCGATATTGATCAATTGTCAAAATGATTTTCATTTGGTTAAGAAGCTTGTCAATTCATTTCCGAAAGAATATAAACAACGAATGGCGTATGTGGAATGTTCATCGACTTGTCGATTGAATCAATTGGAATTGTTTTTTGAGGAAATGAAATTTTCGTTTTATCTTTTTATGAATTTAATTGAATTGGATACGAGCACGTTGATTCAACCACATTTTCACCTGATTTGTAGTGGCGATGAAGTCGTTTATGAGAAATTACTTCGACAAAGACATCTTTCCGTGAAAATCACACTTTTATATCAAACGAGGAGCCCATTCGATGCATTTTATCTCTGTTTATTACATCGATATTCTCAGGCAATTCATTTACTCATTTACGCAGAAATTATGGCCATTCTCAAAGCTGCGAACGAGGTTTATCCAGGTAAATTCTCATTTATTTTTTCAAAAGAAACTCGACATTCGAATTTACAGGTAATCTTCAATATTTATTCGATTGGTCTTATATCAAACGTCCATTGATGCGTCAGATCATCCTTGAATCTTCCCCTTCATCATTTACATGTACAACAATCAATGATTTTCAAGATCTTCTTGAATGTCTTATTGATTATTTTCCGAAACAAATGTTCAATCATCATTTACAACAAATCACCTATAAACTTCACGGATTAATTTCAAATTTAGATTCCAATCAAAAGCAAATTCCCCTTTTTCAATTATTTACACTTTATTAAATCAATGTTTTACATTTAGTCTAATTTGATATTGTCATAGTAATAATCCAAATAGTAATTCGATGTTGTTTTGTTTCTTTAGATAAAAAGAAACTTTAGAGAAAGATATTCAATGGATGATTATTCAACGAAAATTAAATTATCTGCTGAACATTTAATACGTGTAGAATTTCCGGAGAAAGCTTTAGAACTTGATACACTTGTTTCTGTTTGTATTCAACGAATAACAACTTTCCGGACATAAATGAACTTTTTTCTCTTTAGAGTCAAGTTTTATCATTCAGTGAAGTGACTAAAGTCCGAGCAGAAATTCAATTACCAACAGCTGAAGATTTGGTCGCACATAGTAATAACATCGGATCTGGTGATGTACGTTTCAATTGACTAAAGTCTTTCGAACTTGTTTTCTCTTTGTCAATGATTACAGGATCGTCATAGTACCAGTTCAGCATCGAATAGTAATGCAACAAAGAAACGTAAAACTGAATCGAGTGATCATATCAATCATGATGTTCTGAGTGGTACTCCAATTTATGTTTTTCATGGTGTTGTTCCATCGAATCCATTGATAACAACTCTTGAAGAAAAACTCAAACCATACATCTTTCATTTTCTTGATAGTGTAAGTTTATTTTGACTTTCAGCAATGATTTATCGATTCGATTGTGTTTAGATCGCGATTATTAAATTGTGGATCCAATTAATGATTCCAAAAGTTGAAGACGGAAATAATTTTGGTGTTAGCATACAAGAAGTAAATATTAAGAAGTTTTTATTGGACACGAGAGAAAAGATGTGACTTTGTTTAGGATTCATTAGCGGAAGTGCGAACATTGGAAACGGATGTGACACAATATTTGGATTTGACATATAAATATTTGATTTCGCGTGGTGAATTAGTGAAGAAAGTAGCGAAGTATCCTCATGTGGATGATTATCGTCGAAGTGTTCAATCGTTGGATGAAAAACAATTCGTTTCAATGCGTTTTATCGCTCTTGAACTTCGAAATCATTATGTAA
Source organism: Adineta ricciae (assembly GCA_905250025.1). Lineage (NCBI taxonomy): Eukaryota > Metazoa > Rotifera > Eurotatoria > Adinetida > Adinetidae > Adineta > Adineta ricciae. Next base: position 141,085 of record CAJNOJ010000196.1, read on the forward strand.
CGTTAAAAACACTTGTTAAAAAAATATTTGTAAAATTATTTTCTCGACTTAGACGAGTGTTCACGATCTTTTGATGAAGAATTTGGAGAAGATCAAAAGACCAAGATCAGTTCAAACACATTCAATGTATTAAAGAAAAATCTAAAGAATGTTATTTCATAAAGATCCCATTTATTCTCTAAATCGTTCATTTTTTTTTCGTGTTCCTGTTCTCAATAAATTGTTACCGTTCTTCATTGAAATGACAGATAAAAATTCATCTTTTCAGTCGACAAATACGATCAAAATTCCATCTTTTTGAACTTGGTTATATTCGTAATCTAATTAAATAAAGAGATGACGCACGGTAAACAAGTTTGGAATATAAAAAACCAGCTTACGTTGAACCGATCGTGACAGGTAATTGAAGATGGATTTGCCGAAGCTAATCGTCGGAGTTATTTCTGGAAATACATGAACACTATGAAGATTTGTCGTACATTTAAAACTAAAAAGCCTTTAGTTGATTATCCTTATGATTCCATTGTTTAACATTTCTTGAATACCGGTCGTCATAGTTTACATTGTTATGAATATATATATCTATGTATTAGCATTTTTGTAGACAAAAAATACGATTGAAACAAGAGCTATACTCTTTCTTTTTCCATTGAAACGAGAAAAAGAACAATTATTTTTTGCTCCTTAGCAAAAACTGACAAGAGATATTCCCTTTCTTACTTCGATTTCCGGTACAATTATGCAATTTCCCGTGATTCTATTGATTGTCTCCATTTTAATGATTCCATCATTCCATGCCATCGCCATCGATGATTTTCATTGTAAAGTGCCAACTTGTCGTGATTTCCACTATGTAAGTTCACATAATAGTCTTCTTGGTTCTTTGAAACATATCATTCTAGGGTTTAATCGGTCATCGGCATCACCAAAAATTTGTTGATGTTTGTTATGAGACTGTCTATGCTCTTCAAAATATTCCGAATCAAGATGGAAAATGCATCGATGATCGAACAGGCAAAGTTCATCCACCATGCATTTGTAAGTAAAATTCACTTCCACAGAATTGTCAATTGGATGTCTTGATTTTTCTTTCAGATGCATTGGCTTATACAATTAAGAAATGTATGTTTGAATTGAAAGAATTGGGCGTAAAAGAAGCAAGTTTCTATTGTGGATTTACGTTGATGAAGTATTGTGCAGTGCATATTGGTCTCGATCATATTCCTTTGAACAGAGACGGAAAATATAGATAGAGATGATTGATTTCCGGCATCAACAACATTGTTAAGAATTGCCTGATTCGAAATTGAATATCGATCTTATTTATTGTTCATGTTATGTTGATGCATTAGGAAAACGAAATAAAAATTGGTGAGAAAAAAAGCGAGTTTTTTCAGGTTTTTTTTTCTGTACAAATTCTTTCAGGAAATAATATTTTCGTACAATATTGCTTGCGTCTTAATAAAAGGAAATTTTCTTTTTAATTCATATTTCCGGAGTAAATACACAGAGTCGATTTATGACAAAGTATATCGTATAAACGGATTCAAATTCCATGAGAATCAAAGTACCGACTACTTACTTAAACATAGAAGCAATAGTTGCATTGACAAATCAAATTCACTTCAGTATTTTTTTTAATAAGAAGGCATTCTCTAAAATTTGATAAACAGACCACATACATATCGTTCTTTTATTTCAGTAGGCACAAAAAATACCATTTACTTTTGTTTATATTCATATAAGGTATTTCGGGTATTTTCATGTTTATCTTTGGAAAAATTAGAAAAAAGAGCCCTCTATTTATTGTGTGGGTTGCTTATGGATCATGAGTTCTATTTGTGGATTATGGATTCGTAATCCTCTTCTAAAATTTAACTTCAGTCTCATGTTTCTCATTATTCAAAACGAGATTCAAGTACATAAGGACTTCATCTTTAATGTCACAATCATATCAGATTTCTCAATTGTGAATCAACTCATCAATGTTCACAAATTTCTTTTTCAAATAAATTTTCACAGAAAAATTGTCAATCAAAACTGACAGTTCTTCGTTCTTTTGCTAAAAATAAACTACAAATTATTTTCGTCTTGACAGGAGCTTTTCTCTGATAGAAAGACAATCTCCAGACGAATATTTCGAATAGTTTCGTTTTTCACACGTCGACTATACGACATAAAAGCAAAGTATTTATAATACTCGTAGTATTAAAGAAAAAACGGACAAGAATGTAAAAAGAAGAGAAGTATTTCGTTTGACTTCGTAAAATTTGTATCCAGATAAATATGAAGAAATCAACTCTTTTGTTCATTGTGATCACATTGATCAATTCATCTCTGATCAATTCATCTCCGATCAATTCAGTGCTGTTGGAAAATTTTCACTGTAAAGTGGCAACATGTCGAGATTTTTATTTTGTAATTCCTTGTGATCATCTTGTCAATTGTGTTACGACCTAATGATTTTAGGGTTTGATAAACAATCCACGTCGAGAAGAATACGTTGATGTTTGTTATGATACAGTTCATGCTCTACAAAGTATTCCGAATCAACATGGAAAATGCATCGATGATCAAACAGGAAAAGTCAATCCGCCTTGTATTTGTAAGTCAATATAATTGAACAAAATTAGCAATTAATAATGTCAATTTTCGTTCAGATGCATTAGCTCTTACAATTAAGAAATGTGCGTTGGCATTACAGGAATTGGGCGTAAGAGATGCAAATTTCTATTGTGGATTTACCTTGATGAAGCACTGTGCAGTGATTATCGGTCTCGATGATATTCCACTGCGTGTAGGTAGCAGATTTGATTAAAATTTTGTTTTTCGAAATCAGTAACAATATTACTGATTTGTCGTTTTGAAATTAAATAGAGATTTCTAAATACTGCATGCTTTGTAGAAGTATTGGATAAATCAAATAAATATTGGAAAAAAACTGTGCTTTATTTTGATTGTTTTTGAAATCGTATTTTCAATTCGACTTTATATGTGTCTAACGGAACGGTCTAAGATGAAATTGTAGCATTTTGTTCTGAATAGATCATATGAAAATTCAAACGTAACAAGTCATATGTTTTAATGTTTATTATCGGATTTGTCTGGTTTGTATCTGCTAAAAACAAGTTTAGGAACCTACTTGGTATTGTTGATAGACATGATTTATGATAAAACACACCCTATTAATAAATTTCCGACAACTCACGCAAATATGAAATGAATAATAAGTTTAATCTGTGTGCTCCATTCGAGTACTTACATATAAAAATAAATGAAGAGAATATATGAATATGATTTTTCTTGAGCTAAATAAGAATTAAATGAAGTTAGTTTGGAATATTTCGATTATTTTCATGACGAAAATCGTCTATGAATGAAAAAGATGAGTTCTATTATATAAATTTTTCAAAAGTCTTCGATTACATTTGTAATCCTTTTCTCAAATTTGAATCTGATAATTTCATTTTTTCCATGATAGAATCCGAAGACGAATACATCAAGTTCTTTCATTTTGTGTTATTAACAAATTCTATCTATTGATTATAGATAAAGTTAAACATCACTCGCAAAAAGTCTGTTTTCTCAACTGTTCTTCTCTTACTTACACATTGTTTTTATTCATAGGTAATTTTCAAAAAGAATTTCATATTCAAACTGAGAGTTTTTCCTTTTTTCACTAAAAATAACTTTAAATTTATATTCATCTGCAAAGTACTTTCTTTTATATCAGTTTTTATTCTTTTCGTTGACGAAAGTACTCCTTCGAAAAGAATTTTCTTGGAATATTTTGAGTTCCGATCATCATCCTATCTGAAGGCCGATTCCAGACGAATATTTCGAATAATTTCGTTTTTCACACGTCGACTATACGATATAAAAGCAAAGTGTTTATAATACTCGTAGTATTAAAGAAAAAACGGACAAGAATGTAAAAAGAAGAGAAGTATTTCGTTTGACTTTGTAAAATTTGTATTCAGATGAATATGAAGAAATCAACTCTTTTGTTCATTGTGATCATATTGATCAATTTATCTCTGATCAATTCAGCGCCGTTTGAAAATTTTCACTGTAAAGCAGCAACATGTCAAGTATTTTACTCGGTAAATCTTCAATTACATTCGTTTTCGTTCTAACAAATGAATTTTCGAATAGGGTTTACGAAATCATCCTCGTTACCAAGAACATATGGAAACATGTTACGATACAGTCGCTACTTTCCAAGCAATTCCACGTCATTTTGGTAAATGCTATAACGAAGCGACTAGACAAATTAATCCCACTTGTATTCGTATGTTCTTTGATTGAAAAGGTCAATGCAATGCATTGATATAAATGTTAAATTGTAGATGCTGTAGCAAAGACGATTAAAAGTTGTATTGTAAAAATGCATGATGTGTCTGATATTCATGCACGATATTATTGTGGTTATACATTAATGAAACATTGTGCTGGAAATGTTGGTTTGGATCGATTTCCTTTGAATTTTCCATTACGTCGTTTAGTGGATGAATAAGAATTTCAGAAGCAAATTAGACATTCGATTTGGTTTTTTTCTCTCTTCAGATTTCGATAGTATAGTTTGAGTTGGATATCTTGTCTTCATCGGTTAAAATTCATATAAAAGAAAGTGTATATTATACAAATAAAAGATCAGTCCTGTGTTGTCTTATAATGCGAGTAGCATTTGAAAATATTTATTAAGAAAATATGTATGTTGTATGATGAAGTGAATTTACTTTTAGTAAATATTAAAGACAAATTCACAGTACTGGATCATACATTTAAGATCAGACATATCCTTTATATTGGATACTAATTAATAAAGTATTGAGTTATGGTACTTTTACCTTTCTTATTTAGTTTCGTAGATAAACATTCCGATAAAATCTTTTTCACTTCATCAGGAATACACAACACATCATTACATTTGAAGTACGCACAACGTTCAGATTGATAGTCCAGTTTTCTACAATCAGTTTATTGTTCATTTAAAGATCTAATAATTAACAGTAGTACTGTTCATTCCTGAGGTCAACCATCTTATTACAAGGACGATATAGTACTACTAGTATATTTTCCTCCAGATAATAATTTATCATTGTTTTTTACATTAGTGAAGATAGTCATTTAGATGTAAAAACTATACACATTTCTTTTTCAAATGAACAGTAAAATAAATCCGGATGTACCATTTGAAAATACCTCAATTCCTATAATCATCAATATATTCTCGACCGAAGTTCTCGAATCCAATTAGAATGAGAAAAAATGATACTGATCATGATGTAATATAGACTTATCAATTAAGTGCGGATTTCAACACACTATACACGATCTGTTCATAAATGATATTGATTGTATTAATCTGTGTTTTGAGTTTTGTGTTATCTTAGAAGAACCTTATAATGGATACACTGCACCCATGATCGACTTTACCACAAGACCTTTCGTCAGCCTGTTCATTTTTCTCACGATTATTTCTACAGACGATCTATTTGGTGTACAATTCTCATTTTGTTTTCCTTCCAGACACGTGGGCGACTTCGAATAGTGGAAGATAAATCGGAATATCGTCCGATTACAATCATCATTGTACTAGGAACACACAATCATATGTATTATACAAACCATTCTTCTCGATCCAGGGAGAAAATAAAAATAGTTCTTATGTGACCGATCGCTATCGAGGGTTACTTCTGTGTTTGTTATTGTTCACGAAACAAATACAAAAGAAGTAATACACGATTGGTCGTCGTATCATATAAACAGAAGTGTTCATGAAACAAATTCTATCATTTATCCATCATTAGATTACTATCTGTTAACTATACTTGGTGACTTGATAATCATGCAAATCTTCAACTTTTATTGTTTATTATTATGCAGCATGGTCATCTTTGCTGTACACCAAATCAATGCAAGTGAACGTCTCGAAGAAACTAAAAGTACTATTTCATCTGAAATTACTGCCACAGGTATGTTGAGAAATACTGACCAACATGAATGATTCATCTTCTCTTTAGATACTCCTGAAAAGACACTGACACTACGTGATGTACTTTTTCAAGGACAACAAGATGTTTCTGAAGGTGAGTGTGATTTTCGTTTGACTATGGGCATTGTATTGCGAATGAATGCATGAGTAAATATGTGTTAAAGACGATAGACGATGATGAGACGTTTCATGATGAGTGAATGTACTAGATAAAGCTGTTACTGTGATTTTGGAGATCAGTTTATTAATCAATACATTTTTCTTTCGTTTTAGCTAGCGGTCCATTAAGGACACGTCAATTTGGTCAAGTAAGTGTTTCAAATGGTCAAACAAATCTTTTGCTCGTCAGTGACGGAAGTGGTAAATATTAAATAAATTAGTTTTTCTTCGTTTCTCGTATGCATAACTGTACTACTTTCACTTTAGTCCCCCAATGCGGTAAAGGCCAAGTTTCACTTTCGCAAGCCGCAATCATATGTAAATAAATAAGACAGTTGGCGATTGATAAATGTAATTTGATGAAATTCAATATTCTCTTTTTTTTCTACATTACTAAAATCTTGAATCATTAATAAAATATTAAAACGTATTTTGATTATGTGTTATACTCGAGTGAATTTTGTGTGAACAGATACAATTACTGTTTGTTACTGAACCAAATATCTGTGAAAATAATCATGAGCAGTGATGAAACAACTTAGTTGAGCATCGAAGATAAAGAAGAGTGGAAAACGACTCTGAATCACAAGATAGATAATGAAATACGAGAATTGCAAAGCTATCTTATGACTGTATGAACTCTTCATTTCAATATCAGACTTCTCTAACGAATACTGTCGAAAAAGTCCAAACGCATTCAGAATGTAAGTATGATGACATGCTAAACAAAGTAGTTAAATGTATGGGATACTAGTGCGTCAATTGACTGAAAGTAATGTTCATTCGATATGTCATAATCGACTATTCACCAAACGAAAATTCCGTAAAAGTAAACATCATTCACAAGTTAATAACTATTCAGTAGTATTGAAAAATAAACTCAATACTTTGTTACCATGACAATTTTCTCTGATTAAATTATATAAAATGAGAATACAGTGTCTACATGTGCAAAGATCTTTATTTATGTTTTTTTAAATTTGTTTATTTATTCAAGTTTTTTTTTGTATTGTTCGTTTGTAATATTTTTTTGTTAAGTTACACACTCATACTGATAAAGGCAAGAAGTGTTTAATGCGTCGCACAATTAACTTGTGTTGGTCCACCACGAACGCGTGGATCATCTTCGTCATACATATCATGTCTTTGCGATCGTTGTGATTGTCGAGGATCAAATTCTACCAAAACACATTCTTCAGCATCCATGGGTATTGTAACTTCTGAACGTGCTGGTAAGACGTTTTCTAGTTGTGTAATAGCTTCTGATCGTAATTCATTTTTATTTGGAAATTTCACATCGAAATGCAGAACCAATCGACCTTTTTCCATTGGATTTCGGTAAACAGGCATACCTTCATTTAATACACATTTTATATCTCCAGGTTTGACGATTTCACCTACAAAATAAACGCAATGTTCGATTATGGAATGAGAAAGTCAATTGTTTGTACCTGGTAATGACGTTATAACTAATTGTCGATTGTCTAAAGTTTTAATAACTTTTTGAAATCCACATAAAGCTTCTGTTAATGTAATTTGCATTTTCATATGCAAATCGGTTTTGTCTCGTTTAAATGTCGCATGCTCTTTTTCATCCAAAACAACGATAATATCTCCTGGTTCGAGTCCTGGTTCTTGATCTCCTTCACCACTAAACGTAATTTTCTTTCCATCTTCCATACCTAGCCAAAATAAGAATCCTTAGAAAATTTCTTCGACTTTCACATGAAATTTACCTTTATCAATATGAACTTCGATGATTTTTCTTTCCCGGACGATCTTTTTTCCATCACATGTTTTACATTTGTCTTTCTGATTGATTTTTTCTCCTTGACCATCACAATCTGAACAATGGGATCGCATTTGTTGGATCATTCCCGGCGCTATTTGATTAACTCGTACGACAAAGCCACTTCCATTACAAGTCGTGCACTTCGATACCGCACCTTTCTTTCCACCGCGGCCTAAATATTGAAATATTTCTTCTCTTAATCAATCAAAACTCTCTTCTTTGCTCACCTTCACATTTGTCGCACACAACATTTTTCTGTAAAGCTAATTTTCTAACGGCTCCATTGTAAAGTTCCTCTAATGAAACAGCAAGTTGATGAACGAGATTTTTTCCCCGATTATCTTGACGACCGCCGAATGGACCGCCACCACTGCCGCCAAAGAACATATTGAAGATGTCGAATGGATCCGATCCGTGAAATCCACCAGCGCCTGCGCCTTCTTTCATTCCTTGTTCGCCAACTTGATCGTACAAAGTTCGTTTCTTTTCATCAGATAAAACTTCATCTAAAAACGAAAGGTTTTTTCCAGGAAAAAATCGAAATTTTTCATTCAATGAAAAACAAACTTACATGCTTGGGATAATTGTTTGAATTGTTCTGGATCATTGTCCGGATTTTTGTCTGGATGTAATTTCAAAGCTAATTTTCGGTAAGCTTTCCTAATTTCATCCACAGTTGCAGTCGGTTGTACACCGAGAATATCGTAATATTTCGTATCTTTAACCATAATTGGCAATGAATTTGAATTCGAGAAGCTTCTAGAAAAGTCGACGACTATGAAGTTACTAGCAGTTGAATAAAAACACTCTACGTTTGCTTATATTTATATATATACGGCAAGAAAACGGATGGAGAAGGAAGAAAAAAATTCAATGGGGCAAATATGACTCAGACCAATCAGATTCTAGACGACAGAGAACACACAAAAAAAAACAAAATATAGATGGTTGTTCTTTTGAAACTTTTCTTAGAANAGGATCGGTTGTGAAGTGGCTGATCGATGACGATGATAGGTTCGTGGTCGTTTGGTGACAACGGGAAAACGATCGTTTGTATGTGTTGATGATGAAGTGGTCATGTCATGATGAGTCTCTTCATCGTCGTGATCATCGTCGGCAGCAAGAAGAAGTGCTGCTTTTTCTTGGTGTCCTAAGTGATGCATTGAGGCTTTATTGAAAGTTTCAGTTAAACAATCAGCATAATATTTGATTTCATTTCTATTCTGCACTAATCAATAAATTGTCATGAGTAAAGGATGAAACACGAATCGGATAGCGGCCGATACTAGATGGCGTAGGTGAATGCGTAAAAATTGAAGCGTGCTGCTGTTCGTTTCTGAATTTCAGTCTTTTGTGGTTTTATCTAAATTAACATCATTAGGATGCAAATTGTGAAAAAAAATGAAAGGAATTTTGCGATTGTTATCAGTGTTTGGGCTCCTAATGGAATGTTTGTCATTCCATACGATAGGATGGGAGACACTGGATTCTCCCATCACATGATGATAACAAAGAGATCTTCCATTGGGGTTGTCAACAAAGTTCTGGCGTTCTTTTCTGAAATCTTGTGGAATAACCTAGGAAGTTCTAGAAGTTTCCATCCTAAGGGTATATATAGGACATGAAAGCTTTTCGAATGATAGAAAAAAAATCATCGATATAGATGTTGATGTCGAACCAAAAATAAATCCTTCTCATGAGGAGATTCGGGTGCTTTTACTTCATGAATTTCGTTTGGGTCACGAAGCAACGGAAGCAGCCAACAACATATGCAGTACGCTGAGCCAGAGTGTAGTCTCCATTCGTACCGCGCAACGTTGGTTCAATCATTTCAAGAATGGGGATTTAGAACTCGACGATGTACCTCGATCCAGTAGACCAATAGAACTGGATATGGATCTTTTAAAGCAGCTTATCGAAGAAGATCCTCGATTGACTTTACGGTGTTTAGCAGAGCAGCTTGAATGTTTTCATACTACGGTGGAAAAAAATCTGAACGAATTAAGCAAGGCCTGGAAAAACGGAGTATGGATACCTCATGAATTGTCATCACATCAACTGCAATAGAGAGTTGATACATGTATGGATTTAATCACATTTCATCGCAACTATCAATGGCTAGCCAAACTGATTACTGGTAATGAGAAGTGGGTGTTATATGTTAATTACACGCGTGGACGTCAGCGATTGAGCACTGGTCAAACAGGCGTTGCAACACCGAAGACTGATCCACATCCTAAGAAGTTGATGCTGAATGTCTAGTGGAGTATTAAAGCAGTTATTCATTGAGAACTTCTACCAAATGGTTACACCATCACTGCTGATCTATACTGTCAACAATTGGATCGGGTGGCTGAAAAACTCAAAGGAAAACAGGATCGAGTTTATTTTTTACATGATAACGCAAGACCACATATTGCAAAGTCGACTCGTGAAAAATTATTAAAGCTTGGCTGGATCGCCGTTCCTCATCCACCTTATTCTCCAGACTTGGCTCTAACAGACTACCATTTGTTTCGTTCTCTTTCGAATGATCTACGTGATAAAAAGTTCAAGGACGAAAGCGACGTCAAAACGGAACTTATCAAGTTCTTTGATAAAAAAATCCCAAGACTTCTACGAGCGCGGGATCATGTCTCTGCCAGAACGTTGGCGACAAGTGGTAGATAGCAATGGTAAATATATATCTGGAAACTAGTTTTAATTTTGAAGTGAAAAAATAAAAATACAATTTTCGAAAAAAAATGCCAAAACTTGGTTGACAACTTAATACTTTAAATAAAATTGATGTAAGACTCAGATGAACCTCGTCTAGCTGACATATTCAAACCGAAGAATGAAACACAAACCGAAATGTATCCGTAAGTTTGCGATCGCTTTTTCCATTTTGATTTGAAAAATGATTGAATTATGCATATCAAAATGTTCGTTTTTCTCTCAACTCTTTTGCAAATATCTTTGTTATTCTTCTCAGCTTTCTCACTTTTCTTCCTCTATCACGTTTTCATAAAGAAAATATTGCGTATATGTTGTATTAAACACGATCAAAGTCGCAGATTTCAGTTCAGGAGGCTTTCTAATTCTGGTACAACGCCTTTTTGCTTCCCCAGGTGATTCAATCCGACTGGCGGATCGTGTCGGGTTATATAGAATTACATCGGAAAAATAACTGGATTTTATCGGATCCGATGGGATTCCGTCGGAGTTTGCCGGCGTCCTAACCACAGGATTCCGATAGGCGGTTCTGAATGTCGGAATGATCACGATACTGCGGAATTCTGGAGAATCCAACACTTTCCAACATCTAGAGCCGCCTGTCGGAATCCTGTGGTTAGGTTTCCGGGAACTTCCGACGAATTCCCCATCGGATCCGATGGGCTGAGTTTGAGCTGGGATCTGTAATGTTTCGTTTAAATACAGATCTAGATGATCTAAACCCATTTATCGTTCAATTCACCAAAGAAATACTATCTATTCATTTTAACCAATGTTTTTTGAAAGATCGCAGAGCTCAGTCGTTGAATCATTGTAAAGTAAGTAAAAACCTGGTTGACAATTAAGAGAATGACATCATACACTTTTTGTTAACGGTTAATGATAATTTATCTAGTGTATTCATTGTATAGTGTGACACACTACTGATGAAACCCCGCACAAAACTTAAACCATAAAGAAAAAAGAATTAAAACAGATGGCAGAAGGATAACCTGCAATTTTTCTAAAGTAAACAGGAAGAGCGAGACACAGAAGAGTATGTGACATGAAAACATGACATTGCAACAGTTATAACGGACGTCAGATGAAATCATGAGCGATAATAAAAGTACCCAGAAAGTGATTGCATGTTTCTTGCTAAGTAAATCTTCGAAAACATAATCTCCGAAGAATATAGATTAACACAGTTAAAATGCGCCATCTAGTCACGTCAACTTTGTCATTCGTCCGAATTCTTTTATAGATCACTGTTAACTTGTTGAGAAAGAAAAAAGCACAATTTAGCTACTATGGTGATGACGATCGTTTAGTGTCAGAAGTTTCTCCTACTCATTCCCAATGCCACGTTAATAAACCGAACGGAAAAGTACGCATTACTTGTCGTACTTTGTACTTTGATCGTAAACGACGCATTTACGATGTATAGTTTCCATCATACTCTCTTTTAGATTTCCATCAGTAGCGTCTGTTAAAGCAAACGATAACCATTCATGCTCCCTTTACGTAACGAAGAAAAAGCAGCACTTCTTCTTGCTGTCGACGATGATCACGACGATGAAGAGACTCATCATGACATGACCACTTCATCATCAACACATACAAACGATCGTTTTCCCGTTGTCACCAAACGACCACGAACCTATCATCGTCATCGATCAGCCACTTCACAACCGATCCTCTGTTTTTTCTTTATCCTCGCAGCTTTTCTCCTCGGATCTGCAAGTGCCGTTGTCATCATGCTCTATCGAATGTCTCAAGATGCTGAAGGTAGTCGACCATCGATCCCAAACATCAACCAACAACGTTTCAATGTTGACTTATCTATCCAAACAAAGCTGTCGGAATCTCTCACAACCAGTGACTTTGTCAATGTGAGTTCAGTCGATAATGAAGATAATGCTGCAAACAAGTTATTTGACATCTGGCGATCGCTTTCGCCATCGTTGGATCGTGTGAATAAGTTTTCGTATGATGTTATGTTGTCCAAATATGTAGAATCGTCTCAGTGGAATGGCATTCAATTACTGGATGGTCGAAACGATACAGAACTTCTCAAGATTGATCGCTTGCCAACGAATGAACTCATCTCATTTTCATCGTTACTGAAGTCGGGAACAATTGATGGCAAATTCGTGTATTATGTGAACTATGGGCGGCAAGAAGATTTTGCTCATCTGTTTAGCAGTGGTATTTGGGCCACCAAACGGGCAGAATCGATTATTTTTATGCGACGACGATCATCGATTATTTCTCAGACTGAACAGATTCATCAAGCAATCTATTATGGTTTTGGTGGTTTAGTTCTCTTCGATGACCATGTTAATCAGCAGATAGCAACCAACAATCGACATACATTTTTCGAAGAATGGAGACGATATTTAGCTATGCAGGGTAACCTACATGAAAGGCACGAGATGAATTTTATGTTTTTCATATATAGACCGTGATGACTATCTGAATGGAAGAATGAAGAATACCGGTCATTCGATATGTGTGTTGACTCTTTCCTACGACGACGTTCAACGTATCTTTGGCTCTCTTCAACCTGATTCAAATCAGTGGCCAACATCTCCACTCGAATGGCACAATCAATCTACACCAATGAAGATCGGTGGACCACTCACAACTATTAAACTCAGACTTGTTGTCAACATGCAACAAGTTAAAGTAGAGCTACCAATCGTCATGAGTTCGATTCGTGGTTCGATCGATGCTGAACATTTTGTCATGATTGGACATCAACTCAACTCAGCTCAACAAAATCATATTGTCAATCAAATCGTTCAAACTTATGTCAATCAGATGAAAAATGGATGGAAACCAAAGTAAATGTGTTGTCATACAACAGTTCATGTTGTTGTATCTCTCATTTTGTAGACGATCGATTTTATTCTGTGGTTGGTCTGGATTGAGCTATGATCGATATGCAGGTAGAGAGATTGTGTTAATATTTAAATAAATATTTTCATTATCTATGTCATATGTAGTTCGTCGATGGATTTCAGAGAATTCTCTTTTGATTGATCGACATATGATTGCTTATCTCGATTTGGGTAATGATATCAGTGGTAATTCCATTCTAAATCTACATGGATCACCATTGTTGGAACAGATAGCATTTCGTGCTGCTAATTATGTTATTAGTCCTCTCGAACATAATCGCACATGTCATCATCGAGAGATGACAACAACGATGACAAATGAAGAGAATCATCATCATGATCACAATCGAAGACGACGACAAGATGGTGATAGTCATGGTCATGAACATGAGATGAAAACAAAACAAGTAGAAGAAGAGAAATGTGAACAACATAAATTGTTAGATGAATGGATAAAAGCAAATCGAAATCGAAGTTTAGGAATTGTACAAAGTATTGATGTTGAATCATCAGCATCAATATTTTTACTGGAATATGGTATTCCATCAATTGTAATCGAAATGACAAATGAAAAGGTAGTTTCAATAAGCATCGAGTATATTCGAGAACATTCTTTTCTTTTCTTTTCTTTTCTTTCTTCTCATGAAGATATGGAAGAGATGAAATGAGGAATATTTGGAAACAAAGATTAGATTAAAATTCGACTAATAATTGATTTGTTTTTATTTTGTATAGGGTTTATCAAAGGATACATTTTATGTTGATCATGAACGACTTACATTTTCATATGAAAATATTCAACCAGAAGTATTTGTTGCGTATACACAATTCATTATCGAATTCATTCGACAGTTAATCGATGAACCAATGATTTCATTCAATTTAACAAATTATGCTGATCAACTTGATAAATTAGTACCAGATTTTGTTGAACATCATAAGAGTGGATATGAATCTGTCGCTTATCATATTGGTGAATCAAGTAAAAATATGTTAAGAAGATAATTTATGAAATGACATTTTGATTTGTTTTCTAGAAGTGTTTATGAAAATATTAAATGAATTAATAAAATCTATTCGACAAGTTCAATTACATATTGATGAAACATCAAAAACTGAGTATAAATATCGAATTGAATAAAGATGAAGATGATTTAATTGTTTTTACTTTTAGTTATTTTCTATTACAACTTGTCAATGAACAATTAATTGAATTCGAACGTTTATTTATCAGTAAGAATCAATTATATGGAATGAATTCAGAAAATAAAATCTTTAAGTAAGTTGATTTCGAATTTTAGAAAGATTAATTAATATTAATATTAATTTAGACATATTTTATTTGGTCCAGTGATTGGTTTAACAAATACAATTGTTCCATTTCCATTATTATCTAATATTATTTATGGATTACCAGGTGATCCACCTACTGAACTTTGTGATGCTTCACGATTTTATTGGTTGAAATTAAAGGATCATATTTTACTTGTGAATCGAACAATAAATGGATTTGATGGACTTTTAACAAAACACAACTAACTGTGATGAGAAACAGGTGATCATCTTTGTATTTTTTCCATTTTTTTGTCAGATGTTGCTTTTTCTTATTTTAATTATTAAAAAAATTCATATATTTTACGTTTTTTGCCTGCAACCAAATTCTCAATTTAAGTTCTCAAAGAATAAGTATCGATATTACTATGCATGAGTACGGCGTTTAGAAACGTAACTACGAAAGAGTAGAAAGTTGATTTCAGTTTGATCAGGAAAAGTGCTCATAACATTTTCTTCTCTGTAACATAAAGAAAAGATTTTATGAAAAACAATACAAGATTATGATTTTATTCAATTTATAATGAAATCATTTCGAATTGAATAGTTGAGAAGTTTGATTTCTATAGTTGTGTTTAAATAAAATGGCAATATCTTATTTGACGTTTCGTTTGTTGTATACAGAATGAATGGATCGATTGACAGTTTTCGCATGAATAGTCTTTAGTTGCACTATTTGAAAACAATTGGCTTCGCTTTTCGAAAGGACGAACGGAAATTTCGATAGGTTGATTGAATAAACAATGTGAAAATCGGTGTTCGCTGGATTGCAAGCATAGTCTAATTGTTACATATTCGAACTGTCCGAATGTCTTTGAAATTCTAGATAATTTCAAATTATTTTCAGTTTTTTAAATAAGTGTGAGACTGATAGATGTTTATTATGTAAAAAATAGAGTGAAACTACATTGATAAAACAGAAAACGATATTTATTTTTGTGATTGCACTGAACTATGACTTTGAATTAAATTAGCATAGATTGGTAAATGATCACCAAGTATTTTTCCAAAACCTTCAACATCATTTCTCCAATCACGCTGTAATTCAGATCCAGCTGCAAACCAATTAATTAATTGTGCACCAGCATTTTGCATTCTTAACCATGCAGCATCACGTACAGCTGCATTAAATGTTCCACTACAATCTGTAATGACAAATACTTCAAAACCTTCTTCTAAAGCTGATAATGTTGGAAATGCAACACAAACATCAGTTACAATGCCAGCAATGATCAGTTGTTTACGACCAGTTGCTTTAACAGCTTTCACAAAATCTTCATTATCCCATGCATTGATTTGTCCTGGTCGAGCGAAATAAGGTGCATCAGGAAACATGTTTTTCAATTCTGGCACCATTGGTCCATTGGGTCCTTGTTCAAAACTGGTTGTAAGTATCACTGGTAATTTAAAGTATTTTGCAATATCAGCTAATGCCAAGAGATTATTTTTGAATTCATCTGGACTGTAATCACGTACTAAAGAAAGAAGGCCGGATTGATGATCGACAAAAAGTACAGCAGCTTTGTCTTTATCTAATCGATTGTATTTGAAAGACATGTCGATTGTTTTGATTATTGTGGTTATTCAGTGAAACGAGGAAAGAAGAAATACTTGAGAACCTCTGTTAGAGGCAAGACATATTTATACTCACGCGAACAAGTAAACATTCATCATATCATGATACGTCACAACGGGTATATTTAGATTAGACAAAAGAAATGCTTTGTCAGCATGAATACACATTCTTCGTTTTATACATTGTTTGGAAATAAAAATAAAATCGCGCATCTATTTTTTTGCTACATATACGAATGAAAGGACATTTTTTTTCTCGTCCGTTTCTATCAGAATTTATTATTTGACTTGAATTATATAAATAAATAAATAAATAAATTTTCTTTAGATAAGAATACGTCTCTCAGCATCAGATAATCTAGTTGACGGTGTTGATGATGAACTTGTAGAAATATTCACATCATGAATAGGAATATCCATTTGATCTTCTGAACTGAACAATTTCGAAGTTAAATTCGATATTTCATCTAATTCTGGATCACTTTCATTATTATAATTTTCACGATATTTTGTTATTTTCGGACAATTAATATTGGATGAATGATTCAAACTTGGTAAACTGTTATATAGATTATTCCGTTTTCGTTGTGGATAGCATAGAGAGATTGATGACGATGACGATGTTAAAGTTGAATCAGCATCATCAATTGTTGATGACGAATATTGAGTGATATCAACAGTTGGATCTCGATGATCTCGAAATTTTGAAAGAACATTTGAATCATTCAGAATTGTTGGAGTAACAAAAAGCGATTTCGGTCGAAATTTATTCGTTGTTTTTGTTGAAGATACATGTGTACGATGTGCTGCTATTGGTGGTTGAGATGATCTGAGAATCACATTGGGTTTTTGAGGAGATGTAAAATACAATGGAGACGAATTTACAGATTTTAATGGAGTTACATGAATTTGATGTACAGTACTGAAAAATACGAATGATTTACGTAAATTTTCTCTCAAATGAGATGTAATGATAATTAAATTGGTAATCAAGTTCAGTACATTCTATTCGAAAAGCAAAAGTGTCCTTCAAGTCTACCTGTCACTTATAAGAGAAAAAAAAACAAGTAATTGCCTTTTACCTTGGAGATATTTTTGCTTCATGTTGATCATGAAGAATATTATTCAAAAATTGTCTCATTTTATCTTCAACCGATCGATTATTTACATCATGTAAAAGACATTGAGCTGATTGTTTTATATTTCTAAAGAACAAATACTAAAATTGAAGATTTTCTCATAGATAATCGAACGAAATTACTTAAACTGTTGTTCATAATGTGATAATTGTTTTTTCTGTTCTTTTATATTCGATTCTAATTGATGATTTTGATTGAATACTGTGGCTAGATCATCGTAAACATGATATAACTTTTCTTTAAGAAAGATAATTTCTTCACGTAGGAGAAAATGATTGTCCGTTGAAATCCATTCTGTTCGTTGTGCGACTGATCGAATATTCTTTTGAATAAACAAAGAACAAAAAGGTTTAATGAAAATATTCACGTCTTTCTTACTTGTTGAGTTAATCGTTGAATAAGTTGTACATGATTTCGTTGTAAATGATCGAATTTGTCTTGTAAATTCTGACATTTACTTTTTAATTGTTCATTATGCAACGATAATTGTCGACATTGAATTTGATTTGTATCGAATTTCTTTTGTAAATCTACATCTATAGAACATAATCATCTATATAATAGAATTCGATCCGAATCTTGAACTTACATCGATCGTCATTTTGACGGATTAGATCATTTTTATAGAGATGAATATTTGTTGTTTGTAATTGTCTTGATAAATGAAGAAAGATGAAGAATAATAAAGAAATTGAAAAGAATTTTTTACCTTCGAAGTTCGAGTATTTCGCTTCGTAATGGAACTAAAGATAATTGAAATTGAATATCAGTTTCTGCATAGGATATCGCTACTGAAAGACAATTTTCAAGTTCATTCCAAAGGAAAAGACTTTCCTTATCTAAACAAATAAAAATGATTAGAAAGAGAAAAGAAAATCGAAATTTTACCATTATGATGTGATCGAATTTGTTTCGAAATCATTCGTATTCGTGATAAATAAGTCAGGAAATGTTCAAGAACGGAATGCGTCTGTTCTTTTTGCATCAGATTAGATTTTAATGAGCTAAGATCACTACACGATGAACTACGGATGAGTTCGTCTTTAATTAAACTACGCGAACATGATTTTGTCGAGTTTTTATTTGTTGGTAATGATGATATTAAATGTTGTCTAGTCGTTTGACATGGAGAAGGCTGCTTACGAGATTTATTTGGACTGAGGCGATTTTTTGATAAGCCGGAATCCTAGAAAAGAAAAGAAAAGAGAGACTCATCTTATCTTTGTCAAAGATTTTCATGTGACATCTGAGAAGAAGTTTAATTATATGCAAAATGGAGATTTTTCTTTTCTTAATGGATTCCTTTCAAGTTACGCACAACATCTTTTAAACAAAGAAAGAATGATTTACTTCTTTCTTTTTTTTCATTTTCATTTCTCGTTCAATTCACACATTTAGTATTCTTTTCTTTTTTACAACAAACCTCGACTGTCGGATGGGAAGATTTTTGCGGTGAATAGAACGATCGTCGTTCATGCTTGTTTGTTCCATTATAATTATCTACAAATCGGATTATGTATTTTCATTCGTTTTCTTCTTGTTAAGCTTTTGTATTTTTAAAGTGGATAAACATACTTGTTTTAATGAAAGACGTTTTCGTAATCGTTATTTTACTACTTTGTTTTTTTAGTTGCCTATTTGTCGACGAATTTTGCTTTTCTTTTCGATTGTCTTTATGAACAATTGGTGATGAAGAATCACGACGTGATTCTTTAAAGAAGTGTGATTCAAAGAAAAATGTTCTCACGAAAATAACTTATTCAACTTACTTTGTGCGTTTACGATACTTCGTAAGAGTTCAGCACATTTATCAAACTCTTTATTTGTTTGATAAACAAGTGTTTTCGACATGAAATTTGCTGACTAGAGAAATCGTTTGTGGCAATTTCTACTGAATTATCACGATGACATTCTATAAGAAGAAGAAAAGATTAATCTCAATGTTACCTCTTCAGACAAACGGAAATCTTCAGTTTCATTTCCTTCGTTCTTTTCAAACATATCAATTTTCATTAATAATATCTATAATTATTCAAAAAGAGAGAACAAACCACAAAAAATTATTTTATTCGAACATGGGTTCAGTGATTTCCGCGATTGAGTAGAGCGGATTCAGACATGAGAAAGCACACTTTTGAAAATTTAACGATGTGAAAGAGAAATGAATCAGAATTGATTTGTGAAATTAGACATACCTTTGCCGCAGAATGAATGATGAATAGAACACTTGTTTGATTTTCCTTCTTTTTCGGTTTTAAGGTAAAGTTTCTCCGAATGAATGCATCAATGAGAGTGTGTGTGTACCGTCTCGTTAACAAATGTGAAGAGAATTCCAGTTAATATGATGAAGAGAACACTTCATTCATCATGTTAAATATTTGAAAAAAAGAAAAATGACGATGGAAGAGAGAAAAACGTATAATAACGAGATGTTTGCTGCGAACAACATGTGTACGAAGAAAGAAGAGAGAAACCGAGACGATAGACCATTGTTTATCTTCATTCTCACTCTCGTTTTGCATACTGAAGATAAAAAAATGTGTGTTCACAAGTAAATGCTCGAGGCGACTATATGTATAAGTACATAGGACATTTTGTTTCTTTGATTAAGTACAAAACGAATAAGTAGAGGCAACAATGGTAGTCATACAAGTGCATTATATACACTACTTGACGTCAGTTTGAATTCAAATCCAATATGTTCAAATTGATTGTTAGAAAGAAAGAAAGAGAGAGAGAGAGAAAGAAGAACAATTTATGCAAATGTTGACACGTTTTTTTTTCTTTTAGTAAAAATGAGTTTTTTTCAGGAATATGACGAAATTCATCTGTTGTTGTGAAAAAATGAAGAATATAGAATTGCCTTTTTGAGTTTGAAAAAGATCATATATCGTTCTACATTTCCTCGAAGTTTTTTTTTTTCATATCAAATAGAAGTATTTATATCCAATCGTAAATAATCGAAATCATAATGAAAAAAGATTTATTATGCGAATAGACGTTATTAGAATTTTTGCGGTCAGATGGAAATTACATTTATAAAAGTTAGATTCTATTGATTGTCTGTTGTATTTTGACGAATGGTAATCAATTTACGACGTTCATCTTTCGTATACGGAGGACGAGGTCCATTACCATACGCAAGAGAGACAATTGCACTTTGCCCGTCGTTTAATTCAATCTAAAGTAGAAGATAAACGAGAATTTCGAAGTAACCGATTCGTAATTCTATACTGGAAAGTCAAGATCGTATCCTTTGACAGTTGAATGTTCAATATTTGCCGGTTGGATCGAATGTTTTGAAGGTAAATTTGGATATTCATCTCGTAGTTTTTCTTCAATTACATCGCGATACTATAAATAGAAAAGATTATTTTCAAATGACAAAATACGTTAAAGAAATAACCAATTCAAATCTTTGTTGATACCACGGATTTGTTGCTAATGGTGATGTCGGAGTAGTTGGTAAAGTTGTTGCGCGTGTTATTGGTGGACGCGACGGTTTACTTGCCGTTTCATTCATTTGATTATCTTTAGTTGCCGATGTTTCACTCATTATAAGATTATATTCAAAATGAATAATTATTCAAATGACGACATTTGTATCTTTACGACCAGATGTAATATGCGTGAGAGAATACAGTAAACAAAACAAGAGAAAAAAAAGAGAAAAAATAACTTCTTTGTTATTCTTAATTATGCACACCTTTCATGCTTTGTGAATATATTAAGAAAAGAAGACAACAAATGATATTTTGTTTCTTAGACGTAAAAACAATTGCGATTCGATCATTTGAGAATATTGTTGTTTGACCTTATAGAAAATGATGATTAACGAAGGAAAGAGTCGATCAATTAGTTAGTTCATCTAACGACGCGCGTAACATTTCATTGTCTCAATGTATATTTCCACCATTTCTATCGTCATTTGCATTATTTTATTCGATTTACAATTCATAACTACTGAAACACTCTATTGTAGTATTCATTTCATCGTTGATTATCCACTATGGTCATTGGTATTCCCATTTCTTACAAGTTCAGCTTTCCTAAGACGTTATTTCATCGTTTAGACATACACGACACGAGCAGATCGTGATTATTTTCGAACAAATACATTACTTTCCACTTATATCTACCGAAATGTCGAAGGTTTAAATGAACTTTACAATCAATACCGATTTCCATATACATCAAAAGCAAAGAACACAACTATCCAATTCTTTGTTCATGGAATAACAGGTAGTTGATGATAATGAAAACTAAAGTTTTTCAATTCAACTATTTGACTTTGAAGTTGTAACACAACATGTTTGCGATCAGAAAAATCCGAATAGAAGTCCAAGAGACAATCCTTTACAAGAATTTTGCTCATCGAACATAGATAGCGATGAAATATTAGATCTAATCGTTCGTTACAGCGATTATAATAAAAAACAGAATGATTATCAAGGAGCTTGTCTTTACTATGGTTTAACATCACGAAAACTTCGATTACAAAACAATAAAGGCACTGCATTGGGTAGAGATTTCTTTTTTTTTTATGTAAAGAGAAGATTTGATATTTTGAAAATGGATGTGAATAGGATGGTCATGGAAAGGACATCTTTGTGCAAATATGAGAGAGTTGAATGGTTGGTCACCAGGAAAAGCGAAGTTTAATCCTCGATATTCGGGAAATGTTGGAATTGTCACTGCAAGTTTTGATGCAAGCGAGTATGTAAGAAGAAACATAGTTTATGAAAGATTTTCTTTCGTGTTGAATATATTTTAGTTATAGTTTGAATAAGTAAGTTGGAAATCTTTGGAAAAATGATGTCGATCGAATGATTAGAGGTGAAATGACGTTTTTTCATGAGATTGGTCATTCAATGGATGCTAATCATGATGATGATAATGAATTTAAAAATCGAAATAAAGAATGTAATCCAACTGATGAAGAAGGCGGTAGTTATTTAATGTATTCAACTAGTACTGAAGGACTTCTACCGAATAATCGTGCGTATTCTCATTGTTCATTGGATACGATTTCGTGAGAATTGATATTTTCCTCATGATTTCTTTTTTATCTATGTGATTTATTAGAAAATATACTCGAACACTTGGCCAAGGAAATCCGAATTGTTTATCAACAGATAAAAAAATCAAAGGAAAATGTGATGGTATCCTGTCAACAGATGAAGTTTGCGATGAACAAGGAACAACAAGTAATTGCTGTACAAAAGATTGTAAATTAAAACCAAGTGCTGTATGTTCACCGGTAAATCAAACTACGGTCAATGAAGGAAACAACTTCTGAATCTTTTCTTTTTTGTTTTTTTATTTTCAACTTAGTCAACTGGTTCTTGTTGCCAATCATCATGTCAACTTCATTCATCTGGTCACGTATGTCTCGCTGAAAGTGAATGTAAATTGGCAATTCCATGTTCAGGCGCATCTTCTATTTGTCCCGAAAATGATAAGAAATACTTTAAAGTAGATAATACACCCTGTCGTAATGGAACGTTACTTTGTCAAAATGGTTTATGTCAAGCATCCATTTGCGTCTTACATTCCCTTTTACCATGTCAATTGAAAGAGCCTGAAGATCAGCTATGTATAATTGCTTGTTTAACTAAAGATGAATTATGTGTACCTTATCATACTATTAATCAAACATCAGATTCATCAAAAATTCTCTATTTACCATGTAAGTCGTTGTGGGTTGATCGATGTGATTTGCCATTTAATTTCTTTTTTATTTTTATTGATCTAGATGGATCATTTTGTGATCAAAGTCATGGATTTTGTGATCAATCACATAAATGTTTGCCATTGATAGTCGATCATACAGGAAATTTAATTAGTGTTGGATTTAGTACTCTTCTTCTAACGAATTATTCAGCAATTATCAAAGAATATTGGTGGACATTTGGAATATTTCTGCTCCTCCAGATTATTCTTATTCCAATTGTTCTCTTATACTTTCATAGTCAATGTATTCCTTCAGATAATCCTTTTCTTCAAGTAAATAGACAAAAGCATTGAACACACTTCATAAAAACAAACATTCGACGTCACGATCTTTTGTCAATGCAAATGAATGTAGTTAATAGCAATGGATTGTCGATCTTTAATATTTTACTGTTTTTATTGAAAATAAATGTATATTTATCAAATAAAAACAGTTCAGTAAAAGATGTGAAAATAGAAAATTTGTAGTGGAAAAGAACAGATGCACTAATTGATGATCTCTAGAAGCTTAAATAGTAAGAATAATATACAAAGTACAATATTTCATCTCCAAATCAACGAAAGTAATTTGAGATAGTAATGTTCTTTATATACTTAATAAACTATCATCGGAATCGAATGTCAAAAAGTAGATCACAATTGTTACAAATACAACTACATTTGCTCCCATAACGAAACCCATTGAACCAAAAGCAATCTGAATAATATGTTCAAAGTAAAATCTTCTTCAATTTATCAAATCAACTTACCACACCAGCTCGATGAAGAACTACGGGTAAACTAAATGCCGAGACAACAATTGCACTTGTGATAAACCACATCAGATCCGAACATGGATTTGTATCACTTGTACTATAACCATTAGAAGATGTACATTGACGTGCGATGACTAATGGAATTGGGCAAAGTACATAAAAGATAATGACGAATGTGGGCCACCAATTGCTAAAGATAAAAAGCGAATCGTTCGTTCTTATCATTGAAAAACTGATGACGTACTAATTCGATAACGCACAACCTAAGATGAGTAAGGTGAAACCAATAGCAGCCAAGAATGCCAGAAAAACAACGCTAAATTAAACAAATATCTGCAATTATTTTAGTAGAGTTCATGCAGTTCTACTTGCCCTAGAAAGTAAAAAGAGTTTTCATATAATAAACAAGAATATTTTCTTAGTCAAACCTTACCTCGAATACCTTGAAAGAAACCCATGATTAATTCGTTGCAAAATCAAACTTAATCTACAAAAGGAAAACAAACAAACAACCGATGATCATTAAAGTCAACAGAAATTCAAAAGGAAACAAAAAAAAACAATTTCATTAAACTAAGGACATCCTTTAATAAAAGGTATTCCGACAGGTACACGTTTTTGATAATCTCGATAGAGATTTCCATAACATCTGATCAATGTAGCTTCTTCATACACAACTCGTTCAGCAAAGAACCGCCAGGTCGACTAAAAGAAAAGAGGAAATTCACAAATTTATATTTCTGGTTTGACTGAACAAAACTTACGATTAAATAAAGTATAAAACATATAGGATTGGCTAATAGTATCTGTGTTCCACATGCCCACCAAAACCATCCAACATACGATGGATGACGATACGTTTGATAAATTCCGTGAGTAATCAACTGATGTTCACTATTCGGTTTGTCTTCAATCAAATGTGAAAAACTTTGTTGAGCTGTACACATCGATAATTTACGTAAATATTCTCCACCAATGACCATACATAAACCAAGAATTATCCAAAGCCAATAATAAGGAACTCCATTTGAAAAAAGAAAATATTTTTCAAGAAAATACTCGCCGTAGGCCATGACTATTGCAGCATGATATTGCGGTGAATGATTTAACAGAAATGAATCGATTGTTAATGTTCGAGGACACCAAAGAGCAACGGATATGTATTCACTTATATGGAAAGTTGCCAAAATGATTGTAAATAAACCGATCGGGAGTGAGAAAAATGACCCGAGACAACCAATGGTAAGTACAAATGTTAGTAAATGAGCACGAAGAAAGACTTCTTGGATATAAAAACGAGTGAAAACAAAGAAATGAATGAGAAATAACATGATTATGAAACCAATTGTACTATAGATGGACAGACGATTCAGAAAATAAACAAATAGAAATGGAATTGAAAGGAAAAATGGAACAAATGATGACAAACATGAAGAAAGTTTTTTCCGACTAGTTAATTCCATAGTAATTAAGACCAATGGATTCTGGTTTTGGCTTTTTTCATATCTCGACATTTCATATAAACGTATACTTCTCTATAAAAAAAATCAATTCAATTCTCCGACATATTCATTTGACACATTCTTCCAAAAACGAAAAGGGAAAGTTGCTACGTCGTATTTGTATTATATGCGTTCCTTGAAAAGTAATTAAATAGTTTGGCTAAATTCGATGAGTAATGATAAACTTGACAAATACAGATATTTTAACAAAACAAGCGCCGTCTATGATGACAATGATAGTAGGAAAGGCAAAAAATCTCTAGTTGGCCCGTTTTATTAACCAGCAAATACATATCAGTTGGTTAGATGGCGTAAATAGACATGAACATTTGTATAATTTTTCTTCGATTATCACATGAAGAACACTTCAACTTCGAAAAAGACATTTAACATTTAATGAACATATTTATGTCTGAGATAAACTTGATATTCAACGTGACTGAGAGTCACATATTATATACTTCATATATAGATCATTTGATTATGTTGAACTTTAGAATTAATTTAGCAATGATGATATTTCATGAGTCGAGTTTCTTTTTTAATATATATTCTTCTTCCTTCTTAGCGTAAATGCATTTGATTATTGTTAACACGAGAACTGTTCCTCTTTTCACATTGATATGATCACTAAAAATGAAGATCTTTAATTGGTCCCGCTGAACTTCTTCTAAAGAAAGAGAACGATTTTGAATCTACTCGGTTACACCGTGCAGGGGAAACTTGACGTTTTTTATTGCAAAATATAAAGCAAACAAAGATATCTTGTTTACAAAGGACATCTGGATCTTTTGTAACAACCACAAAACTTGTCCAAAAGATCATTTCATCTTCGGTTTCGTATGAGAATTGCTTATCTCAATGTCGATGATTTGACAAAAAAAAAAGAACAGAAAACTCGATTTTTCTTCTATCGAAACATTCGTGCCACGGTGACAAGTCCTAAAGTAACAACACTTGCGTATAATGAATATTTTAACAGAGCATCTGTATTATAAAAGTCGTTGTTCGAATTTGCAAAGTAATTCAATTTCGGATAAACACATAGATATCCAAGTCGAACATAAATATCATCTTGATGACGTGATTGTTCACCTCGAGGTGAATATGGTTCTAAACTTCGTGTAGAATTGTTTTGCGAACGAAATAGTAAACTTGTAAACCAAGATTGTGACATATGTTCAGTATTAGTTGTTAATTGTTGATTATTATCTTTAGGATTCGTGTAAATTGATACAGCTGTAATGGCTGAATAATCGATTGGTAAAGGAATTTTATGTTGACGACAAAAGAATTCGATGGGTAAAGGATAATCTTGTTTAACAGATGGTTGATCAGCTTTGCTTAAGATAAATAACGAGGGTAAACGAGGATAATCATGTTGTTGAAGAAAACTGGTTGCTGCATTTGAAAATGCACGTGGATGAGTACGATCAATAAGAAAACAATTGACATTGGCTGTTTTAAAAAGAACTTTTTCATCTATGTCATTCGAATGACGTTCTTCGAGAATTAAGCATTTTGTTTCGTTTAATACACGAACAAAATCAATTGCATAACTTTTAACAGGTTTATATGTAGATGTCGAACGATAATCTGATGAAAGAAAAGCTTTGGCTTTGTTATTTAATTTCTCCGCTAAATCTTCAGTATGATGAATTTGATAGATCGTTGGTGAAACAAAACGTTTCAGAAATGAACTTTTACCAGATTCGGACATACCGTAGACATGACAAATGTATGTCATACGACATGGTAAACGTGTATCATCAATGTTTGATATCGCGTATGAGTAACCTAATTGAAATAAATACGAAAATGTTAATGATGGTTGAGTTTGAGCGAGGAAAAACCATTGAGCAAGAAAAGCCGATAGAGTGATTAATGGAGATTTCGTAGATGATTGAGATAAACGAATATAAATACAATGTTTGATGTTTGATAAAGTAGATGACATTGGAGGTATAATATCAATCAGAGATTCGAATAATTGATTTAATTCTTTTAAAGTTAAACACGAATCTTTATCATTGTCAAATCGATGGAACAAATGTGTTAAATAATCGATTGCTGATGGAGATAATTCACCGGCTAAGTCTAGAAAAGAGATCATTTTGTTGAAATAAAGAAGAGAAAAGTTCAAAATCATCGAATTAAACTAATGAAATTTTACCTTCAGGAGCATTTGGCACACACAATTCCAATTTTCGATTATAATTAAATCTTTCCAATGTTGTATAAATCGTTTCATATTTGCCTTTGTTTAAATACAATTCAAATAAACATTCAAAACCTTGATAGGTCAAGGCACTTGTAATTACACCTCGATGTTCACTAATAATCTTAATTCCATGAATAGTTCGTCGTTTTATTTCCTTCTTTAACTGTTCAATCGTTTGTTTTTCATCATTCGTTTGAATTTTTCCAAAACAATAGTCTTGTAACATAGTTAATTCTTGATCGTTTAATAATTGATCATTATCTTGATCAGCAATTGTGAATATTCGTTTTAGACATTGTTTAAAACGTTTTGTTAATTTATTTTGTTCTTGGAGATAGTTGATAGGATAAAGAACACATTTTTGTGCAGAATAGAACAATTCTGAGATATTTTTCATCGTTCTTGTTGATGTTTCAATACACGCTTCAATACGCGAATATTTTGACATACTTAGACGAAAAAATTCCCGATTTTCCTCATTAATATCATGAGGATTTTCGTCGATTAAATCACATTTATTCGCAACAAGAATTATTGGAATTGTCGTTGCACTACGATCAATCAATGGAAGCCAAACAGTCAGTAATCGATCCCGAGATTCTCGACTGTCAAAAGCATAAACAAGACAAATAACATGTGCTTGACGAATACATGAATAAAGTGAACGTGATTGTTGAAGAAGTGGATTTGGTGATGGACATTCCATTGGTAATAACAAATCATCGATTTCATCAGGTGTCATTGGCTGACGACCACAATAATCCATAATAACTGTTGGAACACGTGCTCTTGTTACTTCAGGTGGGATTGATATGTCGTCTGTTGTCGGACGAATTGAATCATTTGAATGAGTTGAAGATGAAGGAACAACATCTTCACTAACAAGAGAATAAATTAATGAAGTTCGACCGACATTATCATCACCTAAGAGAAGTATACGTATTTCAGATATATCCATCTAAAGAAAAACAACGACTGAAGTTTGTTTTTTTCAAAGTTATTTTCGCCAGTAAAAGATTTTTCTGCTAATGAAAGGTTCACTTGCCTGTACTTCTATCCTACTAAGATGTTCTTAAGTTGATCAGTAATGAGCAAATATTCAGATAATTTACGAAAATGAGAACTATTGCACATACTTTCCTTCCTAATCAAACAAATCTAGAAAGAAATGAAAATGTCAAATCGATTGTTTGTCTTTTGTATTCTTTAATATATATAAAAAAAAAGTGACGATCAATCAAACGAAAACAACCGATGTTATTGTTGGTTGTTTTATCCATTTGCATCAACTCTAAGATAAACTACTGTATAGATAAGTAATGATAGAAAAAAGAAAACAAACGGAACAAAAAGACAAACGAATATAATCTGCATGAGTTGTCTCCATTGAAGAGAGAATTCCTGAGCGAACAAGAAGAGAATTACATACACATATGGTACAACAACAAAAAAATGAACATTTCGACTTTGTCAAAGAATATACAAATATATGATATTCACAAGCGTTCGTCTCTCGCATGCGCTCAGATGGTTTTTATATACAAAATGAATAGAAACTATCTGTTTTTGAGGGGCGAATGAACGTATCGAGAGAAAAACAAGAAAGAATATATATTACAAGTGATAAAGAAATAAAATGAAAAATATTGTGTGTGTGTTTGTGTGCTTTTGGAATTATTAGAAAAACAAACGCGATGTGATTCGAAGTATTCTTTGCGATTTCTATGGATGATTAAATTCAATATTTGATTGATTAACTGTTGAATTCTGTTCACTGTTATTTAAACATATTTGATCTATATCACTTGGAGGAAGTGACGGTTGTTCACTAGAAGTCATTGCTGGTGAACTTGTTGATATAGAATGAGTTTGATCCGGAGGACAAGAGGATCCTAAAAAAAGATATGTGCTGTGTGGAAGAATTTCAATTAAAAAGAAGTTTGCCTTTCTCACCTTCAGAGATTTGATCATGTAAACATTCTCCAACCTTCAGAACTAAGTCATCATTCAGCATTGGCTCTGTATTTGACTCGAAATCTTCTCCATCATCTACATCGTCGGTATCTTCTTCCGTGTTTAAAGATGAAATTGGTTGAAGATAAGATGAAGAAGAAAGAGAAGGAGTGACTTCTGATTCAGTTAAAACCGAATTTGACGATGATGATGTTCGACCATTCTCTTTTTGTTGATTTGTTTTAAGTAATTTTCGACGTGGAGTATTAACAAGTAATGTCGCGGCATCTTCTGATGCTGGTCGTTTGGGAGTCTAAATATATGATTCATTAAAAAATTCTTCTTCCTATGAGAAATACAATCATGTAAACACATATCCGATCCTATGAAAACTAATCTATACTCATATGGTTGTCAATGTCAAAGATATGTTATCAAAACAATTCTCTGATGGCCATATTATCTACCTGATATAGCAGAAAAGAAAATATAAAGAAGTTTTACCCGCACTGGTGTAGGACCATTTGAAATCGGAGTTAAAATATGTTCGTTTCGTTCTAAAGCTGGTTTTCGTTTCTGAGGAGTGATTGCTGTCGATGACGACGATGACGATGATACTGATGCTACTGATGAAGGTGCAGGTGATAAACCATCTAATTCAACTGTATCATCTGAACACACCGATGCTGTAGCTAAATGAAGAGAAATGGATTTAAAAAAAAAAAGAAAGTTTTTGTTGAATATATACATGATGACATCGAGTAACTGAGTTTTTCTTTCTTCTTTTTCACAATACAATCACTGAATGGTGGTCCGGGTGGATCGAGCATAACAGTAACACAAGTTATATTATCCGAACGTAACATTCGGTCACGCCAAAGTGTTAACGCTTTTTGTACAAGTTCATGAGATGGATTACGAAATGGTCGATGATCATCATCCTAAATGAGATTATTTTGAATTATTCACAGAAAGATAAAAATGAAACTTTACATCTGCTTTTAAGATCATTTCTTCAGTTTTGACATCACAATTTCTCACAGTTTCTACTGCTGCTTCCGGTGTAATCATGTTCCAAAGTCCATCACTTGCTAAGATAATACATCGATGTTTGTTTGAATCGATTTCAATCACCGCTAGTTCAGGTTCAGGTGACACTGAATATAAATTCGTATGCGCATTCAAACTCCATAAATCTCCGAGAGCTCTCGAAACAGCAAGAAACGGAATTTGTTCATATTCAATCGTCGTTCCATTCGAAGTTGTTGTTGTTGTCGTCACTACTGAATGTTGATGTCGATGACGATACGTGTGTGACGACATTGATGTTGTAGATTTCTGTCGATTCCAAACAACACGGTGAACACCAGCTTTACAAAGAACATTCCCTCCACTTTCATGAATACGTTTCAATTCTGATGGATCTTCGGGTTTATGATCACGTGTCAAACGATTTGCTGTCCAAGTTTTATACAATGTTTCACCTTCACCTAGCACAATCGCAGAATCACCAACATGACCAATATATAACTTATTCCCACGAACAAAACAAACACTTGCTGTACAACCTAAAGAAGAAATTCATGTTTATCTCTACAATTCTTTCGCTTTTCTATCAAACCAGATGTGCTTGGTAAGCCTGAAGATGTTTTCGGCCATTTTTCAACATGATTCCACATGTCTTGATGACAAGCAAGAAAACCTTTGCGTATGGCTGAAAGAATCACTTGATCATTTTCGTTTTCATCCGCACTTTCTGGCCAAAATTCCACTTGCTCGAGAATATGTTGACATAAATTTTGCCGAGCAAATTCAGCTGCTTCTTTTCCTCCATGACCGTCAAATATACCAAAATAAGCAAGAGAGATTGGACTTTCTTTATCCGATTGATTTAAACGTTGAAGTGCAATTGCATATGTATCCTCTATATTAAAATAATTTGAGATTTTATCTTAGACAAAGGACACATTTGTTTACCCATGTACTTTCGACCACCTGTAAATAAAACAAGACGTTCAGAATAGAACAGAACAAAACAAATATAAAAAGTTTACCTTGATTACTGTTTGTGGTGATTCGTAGATTAACCTGAACACAATCGTTTGGTTTGTTCGTCATAACTGATCTAAATTTCATTCAAAAAGTCAATACTTATTCCATTTTATTCGCTACTTCGACCGTGAAAATACGTTCCGAAAAATCTCGCGATTTGGTTCGCTATTCTTTCTACTGATTTTTCTTTCTCTATTTACATTTATGTTGAATCATTCATTTACGTCAGAAACGGTTAAGATAGAAACGTTCGGTTCGATTTGCCTGCCGTAATCACTAAATCGCCATTACGTTGAAATGCATCTGACCTTCTCCGTGAAGAATAACAGAACAGATGGCGCTAGTTTATAGTCATATACTAGACGTGAACTTCTAAATTTCAGTTTCTCATACTTATCTTGAGGACGAGAACGGCTGTTCTCGTATGAGTATTGTTAATAATAAATAATCGTTTATACTGTGACCATCAGCCAACTGTTTAAGAGCGTGTCTCTGATATTTAGTTCAAAACATATGGTAATCGAAGGCATAAGTCGAGTGGATGGGTTACCGTGAAATAAATATGAATGCCGTATCTTTAAAGATTCTCAGTACTCAGAACGAGCTTTGGAATAAAGTTCCCTATTGCAGCATCTTAGAGCTTCGTTCTTCATTGTTTTCCCTTTCATAGTTTAACAGAAGAAATTTTGAATATCAACCACTAATCAAAGAATCGACTTCCACCTATGCTGACGATCTGTGTAAGTACGAATGACTTTGGTATTATTCCTATTAACACAGTTTTGCTGTTTGTTATTCCATCGCTCTGTTCTTTTGTACTTTCTACTAAGTACATGTGACTAAGCTAGGACTGCCATATTTCATACTTTTCCGCTTGAATATAACCTTAGTTAGTGTAAAATCAAAGTTAGTTGCTTCAACTTCTTGAAAATCGAAATTTTCCACGTAAAAACTCGACCAATGAGATAATTCTCATACCTAATCCATCAATGCACTTGCAATGCAGTCGATTTTTCTCATTGGCTAACTATGTGTTCTACTTTCTAATAGAATTGAAGTCTAAAATCGAGTTATGTTACCATTTGGGATCTTGTTTATTTTCGATTATGATGGACAACGAAGATAAAACTTCGTTTGATAAGAACATGTTCCAACAGGTATATGATCTTTGCTTATCTTTAATCAACTGGCATGGTTGTTATTTGATATAGATGTCTTCGTCTCATTCTTCATCGACATCTGATCAAGATGAAATCATAGCAAGAAGAAAACTTGAACAAAAACGTCGATTTCAGCAGAAACAAGGCAATGCACATAAAGATGCAGATTCATTGATGCAATCGATGTTTTCAGATTTCAAATTACAACCAAAACCTCTGACACAAAACACTTCAGGTATGATCGAATCTTTCATTTCCATCTTCAGCTCGAACTCGTTCTTTCATTCAGAAGAAAATCGTTCAATTCCGCATATATCAGGTACGAGTATCAATTGAACCTTTTTGACACGACTTATAATGATTTTCGAATTAGTACTGAAATCTAATACAGTAACACAACAATCTCAACCACATGTATCAGCACCTGGTGCAGCTGATTGGTCGAAAATCGTATTTGATGACGAATTAAAAACGGTTTTTCATCAAGAAGAAAACATTCCAGTTCAGAATTTAAAACAATCCATTACATTTCATCATTCCACTGAACAAACACTACCTGCATCTAGTTTTGGTAAAGCTTGTTTTTTTTCTTCTAGAACAAATCGAATTGAATATTTTTCTTTTCTAGTTTACCCATCTTGGTGTTTACAACCGATTGTCTTTCTTCCGCTTGTCTATCAACAAGTATTCGAAGCATCATGTGTTTCTAATGTTATTCAAACATCAGTTCTCTATCCAATTCTTCTCTTATCTGGTCTTCGGCAAGATCAATTAAGTCAAATTTGGTCTCAAGTGAATTTAACACAACCAGGGACATTATCAAAAGAAGAACTGTTTATGGCCTTAGCTTTAATTGCATTAGCACAGAATACTAATGGACAAATTTATCCAAATGAATATCTTTGTCATTTAACTGACATCCCAGTACCACATTTTCAAATTCAACAGGAACAAAAGCAAGCACAACCACCAGCACCAACACCGCAATCAGTTTATCATCAAGATGACTTTGCTGATTTTACATCTTTCGAACAAATCGAACAAACAAATGAGAGTACAAATGGTGTCACTCTACTCGATTTCGAGGAAAATCATTTGTATCCACCAGATATGAAAACTACATCATCTGAAACACAATCCATTGCAAGTTTGGAATTACCTATGCCAATCACAAATATCAATCATCAAGATAATACTAGTCAAAAAGGAAATAGTGATAATGTCTCCTATTCATCTTCTTCGAATACAAATGATGTTGCAGCAACAATTGATACACAAAGTATACATTCAATACCTTCAACTGAACCGTCAAAACTGGGTATATATTCAAAAGTATATTTGATTTTCTATTGATGATCTTTTTCTTTTTAGAATTAACACAATTTTCCTTTTTCTCGGACGATACTTCTCATCTTGATTCTCACATGACTGTATGGTTACGTTGTTTTGAAAAATGTCGTGATATTTTATCTCAAGCGAATGAAATCTTTTCGTCAATTGAAAGTCCAACATTATGTACTGAAGTTTTGCAACAAACACGTACACGTGATTATGTTCAACATTTGCAAGAAATATTTCATGTTCATAAACGAATCTATACAGCAGCAGTTGTCGAACCAACGACAACAAATCAACTTACATCACTTTGGAAAGAAATTATCGTTCTATGGATGAATTTACAATCATTCTTCTCCACTACACATCTTCATCTAGTAATGAAAAGGTTTTTTTTTCGTTCAAAATATAGTTTTTTCGCTTCTTTTAGTTAAATGGTGATGATATTGATTATTCATCATTATTGATGAATGATACGTCATCATATTGTTCAATTTGTCTCCTTTCAACTGTTGGTCTCGATTCAGTATTACCAAATTCTTCGTCTTCACTGTTCAACACTGCATGTTTAACATTTGCTGGTCGATTATATCATGCACCTTGTGCCAATTTTTATTTGAATCTCATCGATGGCATTTTACCATCCTTAAGGAGATCATCATAAGAATAGTTTTCTGTTTATTTTTTGTTCTTGTTTGTATTTTATCATTTTTTTTCTCGTCTACTCTCTATGTACAGTGAACGTTTCTCTATTTTGTGTTGGATTATGGATATATACATATTTATTATTTTCAAGTCACATTTAGTAGAAAAAGGAACGATAATTTGAGGAGAATTTTGTTTTTCGCCTCTTTTAGATGGCTGACGATGGAGATTATGATGATGGAGGTGATATGGGTATGGATGACGATATGGATGAAGATGAATACAATGATGAAGATCAAGATCTTGATGGAGAACAAAATACCCAGTCAGGTGGACAACAAACACAAGGTGATGAACGAATGGAAATTCTTAACGAAGATGATCTTGGTGGAGGACAACCAGGAATGAGAACTGATCCATCGAAACGAATCACAACACCTTATATGACCAAATATGAACGAGCACGTGTACTTGGCACGCGTGCATTACAAATAGCTATGTGTGCACCGTTGATGGTAGAACCTGATGGTGAAACTGATCCATTACAAATAGCGATGAGAGAACTGAAGGAAAAGAAAATTCCAATGATTATTCGTCGATATCTACCCGATGGAAGTTTTGAGGATTGGAGTATCGATGAGCTCATTATTACTGATTAAATTGTTTCATTGTTACTGTTTGTACTAAATATATGATGAAATGAAATTCTTAGGATATATGAAAAGTTATTATGTTTAAGATTCAATGATGTCACCATAATGATAAAATGAATAATATGTAGAAAATCATGAGAAGACGGACATTGATCAGTAGATGATATTTAAATACTTAGATTCATTTGGATTTTTCTTTTCTTTCGAGCGCATTAGTCAAACTCGGATATCACTAAAAGAATTTATTCGTGTTCATCTTATTGACGATTATGTTCTTATCTTCGAAATAGTACGTTATATGATAGTTATCAAGTTCGCTTTGCTTTTAATGAAAATTTTGGAAAAATTACATTTTATGCATAAGAAAGAATGCGAATGAAACTCTTTCACGACGTACAGGTAATGTGGCAATGTCACAGAACGACCTCTATCCAATTCGAATGACTTATTCATACTGTCGAAAATCAGCGAATCGAAAAATAGCTACTTTTACTGTTTAATTATTGCAAAAAAGAAAATACTGCGTTATTTTTGCGATCTAAGAGTATGAGAATGAAATTACATAAAGACACATGCAATACTACTGTTTCGATTCATTTCATTTCTATCCTTTCGACGATTGTCGTATTCGAATAGCTGTACAGAATTCCTTTTCTTTTCCTCTGAATCTAAACTGACTATATAACAAACAATGTTAGACTACAACTAACACTTCTTCTTCTGTTTCAGATGGCTGACGATGGAGATTATGATGATGGAGGTGATATGGGTATGGATGACGATATGGATGAAGATGAATACAATGATGAAGATCAAGATCTTGATGGAGAACAAAATACCCAGTCAGGTGGACAACAAACACAAGGTGATGAACGAATGGAAATTCTTAACGAAGATGATCTTGGTGGAGGACAACCAGGAATGAGAACTGATCCATCGAAACGAATCACAACACCTTATATGACCAAATATGAACGAGCACGTGTACTTGGCACGCGTGCATTACAAATAGCTATGTGTGCACCGTTGATGGTAGAACCTGATGGTGAAACTGATCCATTACAAATAGCGATGAGAGAACTGAAGGAAAAGAAAATTCCAATGATTATTCGTCGATATCTACCCGATGGAAGTTTTGAGGATTGGAGTATTGATGAATTGATAATAACAGACTGAATTTTGCTCTGTTTTTGTTAGTAATTTAAATTGAAAGTCTTTCTATTTCAGATAGAAATAAATTCTCATAATTATGGAAATTAATGAACAAAATCTCGAAGCACTTTCAACATATTTACGAAAAACATTGTCGCCAAACGGAAACGAACGAACTGAAGGTAAATATTCCCTAATCAAATTCACTTGTGGATGAATAATTCGGTCTGATTTTAGCTGAAAAAACTTTAAAACAAATCGAACGAAATGAAAACTATTCATCTTTACTATTAACACTCTGTGATCGACCAGCAACATCAGATGAAATCCGTCGTGCTGCTGTGATCACATTCAAAAATTTCATCAAACGTAATTGGCCATCACTCGATGAATCAAGTTCAATATCAGTTCGTGATCGAAATCATATCAAAGAGCATATCATTGATTTAATGAGTCGATCACCTGAACATATTCAAGAACAATTATCCGAAGCGATAACTGTCATTGGAAAATGTGATTTTCCTGAGCAATGGTCAACATTACTTGATACGATGATTAAACAGTTTCAACAACAATCATCAACTTCTTTTCAATCGATCAGTGGTGTTCTCAAAACAGCACATTCTTTATTCGAAAGATACCGATATGAACAAAAGTCTGATGAACTCTGGTCGGAAATCAAATTAGTACTCGAAAAATTTGCACCAGCTTTTACTGAATTATTCAAAGTAAAATTGGAAGAACGAGATTTTCTTTTTGTTTATGTTTATTCGTATGTTTTAGTCTCTGATGAGTTATTATCCACAAAAAGAATCTGATGCTGTCGAAATGAAAAATATTTTCAATTCAATTCTTATTATCGTGAAAATCTTCTACGATCTCAATGCTCAAGTAATCTTTCTCGTCAATCGAGCATTTTCAGAGAATAATCTTTACGTTTTTCATAGGAATTACCAGAACATTTCGAAGACAATATTCAGATTTACATGACTCATTTCTTAACATTGTTATCCTACGATCATCCATCACTACGTTCAAATGTAAATCACATCGTTTCTATGTTCTTTCCTCTCGATTTTTTCCATCGATTAATTTAGAATAACGATCCAGGAGTCTTAGATCAAATTAAGACAGAAATTTGTCGATGTATCGCACTGTATGCCGATAATTATAGTGATGAATTTAAACCATATGTTCAACAATTCGCCTTATCGGTTTGGTCTCTGTTAACACGACTGGATCTTTCGCCATCGTATGATGAAGTAAGAAAATGTTGTTTTTCAATATTTGATCGATTTGTATAATAACACATTTGAAGTTGATTGGCACGGCGATGAAATTTTTGTCAACATTGGCTGCCCGAAGTCATCATTGCAGTATGTTTGAAGGTGGTGATACATTGAAAACAGTTTGTGAACAAGTTATTCTTCCGAATTTATTTCTTCGAGGTTTGTAAATGCGTTGTTCTTTTCGAGAAAGAAAAGAGAAATTTTGATTTTTAGAATCTGATGTCGAAGAATTCGAAGATAATCCAGAAGAATATATTCGAAAAGATATCGAAAAATCCGATTCGGCAACTCGACGACGCGCCGCTTATGATTTTCTTCAAGCATTATGCATCTTTTTCGAATCTCAAGTTGTTCAAATCTACAGTCAATACATCGACGCAATGCAAAAAGTAAATTTCTATTTCATTTGACAATCTTAATCATTCTTCTCTTATTTCAGGAATATTTACAAAATCCAACACAAAATTGGTTAAAAAAAGACACATGTATCTTTCTTGTCTTAGCTCTTGCCTCCAAAGGCGAAACACAAAAGTTCGGCATTACAAAAACCAGTTCATTCATCAGTATTCCAGCTTTTTATACATCAAGTATTTTACCTGAACTTCAAAATCCAGATGGTAAACACCATTTCTCTTAGAATTCATATACAAAACTTTCCTTAATTTTAGTGAATAGTCTCCCATTAATCAAAGCTGATTGTCTCAAATTTCTAATTGATGTTCGAAGTCAAATCGATCGAGATGCATTACTCGTATCAATTCCTCAATGTGTTCGATATTTATCATCGAATAACATTGTCGTACAAACTTATGCAGCACACGCGATCGAACGTTTATTACTCGTTCGTCATCCAACTGATTCAAAGCAAACATCGTACGAATTTCTCTTCTAACAAAAGTCATACTAGTTCGTTTATTTAGAATTACTAAAACGGATTTGATTCCACATGCTCAGACAATGTACGATAGTTTCTTTCGAATTTTAACATCGGAAAAATCTTATGAAAATGAATATGTTATGCGAGCTGTAATGAGATTGTCATCAGCACTTCAAGATGGAATTTTACCTTATTTAAATATTTTAATTGAAAAATTAGTGATGATCTTACGACGATCAAGCAAAGTAAAAAGATTTCGAGAGAAAATCGGTTTTTTTTCGAATAAACATTTTCTCGTTTAGAATCCAAATAAACCAAATTTTAATCATTATTTATTCGAAACGATCACTGTCTTAATTCGAACAAGTGTTTCACAAAATGCTACTGTACTTGATCAATTCGAACAAATACTTTTTCCAGTCTTTACTCCAATCTTTACTGACGATATTGCTGGTAACAAAAGAAAATTTTTCTTCCAAAGACTTTCATTCAATGTTTTCTTTTAGAATTTGTTCCATATGTTTTACAAATCATTGGATTTTTATTAGAATCTCATCAATCAACCATTCCGGATACTTATCGTGCCTTGTTCCAATCGATTCTCATTCCATCATTTTGGGATCGTAGTGGAAATATTCCAGCACTATCACGACTTTTACAAGCATATATCGAAAAAGCTGGTGAAACCATTGTCTTAGAGAAATTGGTAAATTGAATTTTGAAAATGAGAAAATCTTGAACGTTTTATTTGGTTTTTCTTTGAATAGACAACTGTTCTCGGAATCTTTCAACGACTTGTTTCTCAATCGAAAGTTCACGATCACGAAGGTTTTGCGATCTTAAATTCTTTAATTGTTCATTTACCAAATGGTTGTTTGAACAATTATTTTAAAGACATCTTTATTGTTATATTTACACGGTTAACTAAAGCGAAAACACAAAAATTAATTCGATGTATCATTGTATTTTTTTCGTATTTCGTTATTAAATACGGAGCACAAGAGTTAATCAATCAAATCGATTCAATTCAAATGAAGTACGTCATTTCTTCGACATAAAAATGAATATTTATTCTTTATTTAGTATGTTTCAAATGGTTGTTGAACGTTTATTCATTCCTGAATTATCCAAAGTCAACGAGAATGAAAAGAAAGTTTGCGCAGTTGCGGTGATACATTTACTTTGCGATCCACAATCAATGACCAGTGGAAATTATTGTAATAGTTTATGGATTAATTTATTACAAGCATTGCTTCGATTATTTGAATCCAGTAATCAATTACAAACAATATCAGTAGAAGAAAGAAAGAAAGAAGCACAAGAACAAGCAGAAGAAGAGTTACTTGTTGGATTAGATGATACACCAGGTTAATTGAAATTAATTTGATAATATTTCTAATCTTAATTCGTTTTTTCTTAGATTATACACCGGCATTTTCTCGATTGGCTTTTGCGAGAAAAGCACCAACAGATTTATTTGGTTCAAGTATTCCTGATCCTCGTTATCATTTAGCCAAATGTTTACATACATTAACAACATCTCAACCGAATCAATTTTTATCCATGATGAGCAATAGTCTTTCACCTGAACATTTATCACATGTTCAACAATATTGTGCATTAGCAAGTGTTACACTTATGTGAATAACCCAGATATCTATCTCTAATCTAGATGAAAAATTTTTTTTCTGTCAAAGAGATTTTTTTATGAAAAAAATATCCTATCTGATGTTAAACAAATAAAAGTCATTTGATTATCTCAAAGATCAAATTCAGTATTTTTTCTTGAAGATTTCTCTCCTCGCACAGATGAACTATGGCTCAAGATACACCTCGACATTTAAGTCTGGATAACGTTACTCGATCGCCGTCGAGTTCGTCGCTTCGATCGACAACGACAATCGGTTCTAATCTCTCAACAGCTAGTCAAAGACGACGTGGACTTATAGGAAGGATTGGCAATGGCTTTAATTCAATTTTTCGACGGTTTTCTCGTACACAAACATCGCTAACAGAGATGCAAGTTCAACTTTTGTCTCATCGAACAAACTTTACTCGAGATGAAGTTATGGAATGGTAAAAACAATTCGTCGAAACTTTCTTAACGAGTTCTTTTTTCGTTTAATTTAATATAGGCACTCAAAATTTATCACTGATTACCCTGATGGACACATGACTCGAAAGCAATTTATTGCCATGTATAAGGCTATGTGCCCAAAAGTCGATGCAGAACGTTTTGCTCGTCATATTTTTCGTGCATTTGACACTGATAGATCGAACACAATTGAATTTCATGAATTTCTTACCGGTCTATCGATGACATCACCAAATAGTTCTTCACATGATAAACTTGAATGGGTATTTCATGTCTTTGACGTTAATGGTGATGGTGTGTTAACCCGAAAGGAATGTTTGGAAATTATTGAAGTTATTGTTCGTTTTAATCAATCTATGCAAGGTGATACATCGAATACAAATTCTGACCAACTTCTTAGTTCAGCTAAACAATCAATGATGAACATATTTACGAGTGGTAGAAATACTCATAATGATAAATTGACAATGTCTCAATTTGTTGATGGTTGTCTCAACGATGAACTCATTTCACAATTATTGGATCCTAAACCAACAACATTAACTAATTCACTCGACAGTTCGACGAATTCTTCATGAAACGTATTCATCTACTTTATATTTAACTCTTCAATTCATTTACAGCGTTTCGTAGTTCAGATAAAATTCTTCTTCCGTTTGTATTTCAAACAAAATCTCGTATTTATCTTTCCCTGTTCTGTAAATTCAGTTTCAATCGACACGCTGCTCAGTTTTTTATTAATAAATAAACTCTCAAAGGTGAGAGATGACTTCTATGATATTCTTCTTCTGTAATAATACGAATCAATTCAATTGTTTACAAATTAACTAATCCTATTTCCTGATTATACTTTCAATCATTCAAATGAACATATTTAACAAAGAGTCATTTTCTTGATATGAAAGAAAATCTTTTGAGATTGAATATTCTGATGAAAAGATAAGATTAATAACAACAAATAAACTTAATCAGATATACATTCGAATAAAAATATATGAAAGAATACTTTGATTGTATATATACGATGATGATGATGATAGACAAACTTATCATCATTGGTAGTGTCAATCATAACAGAATGTTTATATAAATGTCGAATCATTTGAATAGTTTGACAATGAAATATATGCGTTAATTTCTTTGATTACTAATGAAAGGATAATATCACTCCATTTATTATTCAATGAATATAATTATAACAACAAAA
The DNA here is from genome assembly GCA_905250025.1 of Adineta ricciae. Lineage (NCBI taxonomy): Eukaryota > Metazoa > Rotifera > Eurotatoria > Adinetida > Adinetidae > Adineta > Adineta ricciae. Next base: position 183,306 of record CAJNOJ010000196.1, read on the forward strand.
ATATATTAAATTTAATCTTCAGATTTCTNACTTATCATCATTGGTAGTGTCAATCATAACAGAATGTTTATATAAATGTCGAATCATTTGAATAGTTTGACAATGAAATATATGCGTTAATTTCTTTGATTACTAATGAAAGGATAATATCACTCCATTTATTATTCAATGAATATAATTATAACAACAAAAATATATTAAATTTAATCTTCAGATTTCTGTGTTAATTGTTCAAAGAGATTTTCCATAGGTTCATCAAATTAATTCAATTGTTTGGAATATTGTTCACTTCCATTACGAAAAGTTGTTTTGTTAAATATCCGGACACTTTATCAAGTTTAAAAGTCATATCAATCACTATTTTCAATATTCTCATTTTCAAAACAAACTTAATTCATAAACGATAAGACAGAATTCAATTGAAACTTTTACAATATGATAAACTGAACAATTGTTTTGAAGTTTTTGATCATCAAATTAGTATTTTTGAGATAATTGATTTTAAATGTGAAATGATCTCGTCAGACGAGAACTTTTAATTTCAGGATATTTCAAATAGTTTCAACTGTTTGATTCGATAAAGAAGAGAAATCTTATCAACCACTTGTAAAATGATTCATTTCACCTCGACAATGTAATACAAGATGTAAGGTAAATTCTTCCGGATGCTACGGAAGGTCCGGTCAACAGAAATACTCGAGTTTAAGTTTGACACTATTGTTGAAATTATAAGAATAATCGACATTACGATTAATCTGTATGATAATTATTTGTGCAGTAATAATCAAGTTTTGATGATAGAATCATATTCTTCTAATGTTAATCGTCTTCATTTGATACACTTGTTCGATATGTATTGTTTACTACAATCAATTTCACATAATTTCAATTCAATATCATTTACATTGTGCTTTTCTTTTATTATTAATTTAATTTGATTCATATTATCTTTTAGAAGAACGTTTTATGTCATTCTTATCATCACAGACCCACGACAAGTTGTAATCTATACAATAAGTTCTACATAAGTAACAAATATATATAAAATCATTATGAAATTTCGAAACTACTGCTTTTGATTTATTCTTGTAAGTATTTTGGTATATTTTCGGTCAGTTTATGATCTATAAATGTTTTAGTTGTTTGATTTCTATAGATGAATGAGATTTGATCTCATCTTATAAACACTGTCCTTTGCTTCATATCTATGTAATAAAATATTTTCCATTTGAATCATTTGATTTTCAATTTGAGAAACAAGATTTTCATATACAAATGAAGTTAGTATGTTTGGAATAAGTATCGCAGTTGCCATTAAATCTGTATTCAATCAACGATTATCTCAAATCGAATCTAAATATGTGTGTCTTAATAATTAATCTCGCGTGAATATTCTCTTTTTGGAGTCTTTTGCAATATTTACAAACTGTTTGTAGAATTTGCAAAGTCTTGTTTTTTCTTAGTTAGTCTCACATAAAGTTACTGAAAATAGTGCATCAGTTGACAAACGATAGTCCTAGTAGAAGAAAAATGACGTAAGGTGCGGATGCACGTTGACCCACAACATCTACGGAGGATTAAATATAAAGGAGTTTCTTCCTATTATCTCATCTTCAAAGGTATATAAGGCGTTTCTTGAGTTTTAGCAGGTATATTTTTAATGCACAATAAGCAGAATCTGAGTACGTGGTAGAGAGAAGGAGAGTATTGTATGTGCTTTACCTTTGTAAAGTTTTCTTCTTCTTGATAGCGATATATTATTGTAAGGAGTGAACATTTTCAGTCAAGAAAAATTGTCATAGTGACGAATTCTTGTACTTTTATAAGAGAAAAATCCAGTTTTATCTTGAATAATTGTCATTAAAATATCTCAGAACGCACGAATATTTCTACGTAAATCTTCTGATTCATTCTTTTTCGTCATGGATGTGTCGATTTATAAAGGTACGTTGTATGTTATCTCAAAGGACGGTTTGTTTATATATATAAATATGGTGTGAATAATGATAGAAAGGGTAAAAATAATGAGAAATGTTATCACGTCTTTGAGAATTGTGTGGAGACAATTATATATTGTGAATAATGTATAACATGAACTATTTGTTTAATAAGATCGAGAAAAGAGGTTGAATATCGATATCGAAGTGAAGTTAGCATCTATAAACAAAAACTAGAGAAAAATCGGATAAAATGAAATCATCCGATGCTAAAATTGATTCTACATTGAAGGGTGTTACTTTCAAAATTGTTTTTACGAACGGAAATTCGTTTTTCTACAATTTCACTCAATTCTTTTGCTTTTTGGTATTACTTTCACATTAACTATTCTCTCTTTTTCGCTCATACAAACTATCATTTATTTTATTTCGTAGAATTTCAAATATAAATATCATCAAATGAAGAAAATATTGAGTTAAAATGCCTTCGAAAAGGTATTGAGTCGTATCTAATGATTGTTACCTATATTTTTAGTGATTGTTATTATGAAATAAGAAAAAGGTGCGTAGAATAGTATAAAGGATGTATTCCGAACAATTTATCGTAGTCAACTGTTTTGTCATTTGTAAAAATTACACGATACTCTTGTCTATTTTGACTATAAACGGTATTCTAGAAAAGAGTGTTTGACATGGATATCCATTTATTTAATAAATATGTTCTATGATTGAAACGCACATAAACATTTCTTATGTAATAAATCTATGTAAACAACATTATTTTCCTCATATTATTCTGAATTCCAAGGATATTTCGATTGTTTTGAATCACCTGTTTCTTTCTTTTAGTAGTCATTATTTATACATACTGATCATACCTTCAATCATTCGAACGAAGGTATTTGACAAAGAATAACTACTTGTTTTGATCCGATAATTATCTCTAAAACATATCTGATAGCCTTGGTACACAAAAGAGAATCTTTGACATATAAATGACATTGAATATTCCGATGAAAAGATAGGATTAATAACAACAAATAAACTTAATCAGATATACATTCGAATAAAAATATATGAAAGAATACTTTGATTGTATATATATACGATGATGATGATGATAGACAAACTTATCATCATTGGTAGTGTCAATCATAACAGAATGTTTATATAAATGTCGAATCATTTGAATAGTTTGACAATGAAATATATGCGTTAATTTCTTTGATTACTGATGAAAGGATAATATCACTCCATTTATTATTCAATGAATATAATTATAACAACAAAAAATGATCAAAGTAATGTAAAAACATAGCCTTCTGTTTGTTTGTTTTTTGAGAATAAAAAAAAGACGAAAGAGAAGAGATACGTGACGATTAATTTTTCTTCTTCGTTATCGAGTCTGTTGATGACAAAGATAAATACGGATAGAAATAGGGTAATTGATCATTAGTATTGATCAATTTGGAAGGTTTCAAATACGGTTGAAAACGAGAATGACTAGACATTTTTGTTGGTTTATGATCTGATCGAATATGATTATATAATTCGTATTCCGAGAAAAATCTTGCACCACATTTCAAATAATGACAAACATAGAATTGAAGATTATTAAACGAATTGTTACATAGATATTGAGATGTGTGACATTGAAAACATCCCGGTACTGTACAAAATGATGGATATGAATATTGAGATGTGAGATAAGTAAATGATGATTGTGGAAATAAATTCGTTAAAGATGGAGTTGAATCAATTTGTTGAGTGTGAGATTCTTTCGAAGATCTTTTAATTGGTATAGGCGAGAGACGTTTTGTTGAAAAAGATTTCGTTAGTTGAGATGTGAATATCGATGAAGAATCTTTTCCAATACTTGAACATGTTTGAGCAAGAAGTTCTAATGGACTTTGTTTAGAATCGTACTAAGAAGAAAGAAAGAAAGAATAGTTTAAGAAGAAAATAAGGTTTTTTCACTTACCGGAAGTATTGAAGATGGTTGAATATAATCTGATTTCGTTGTTGTTGAAGACATCTGTTATTTCCGAATGATGATGATCGGTTGTTATTTATCTGTCGAAAGTATGAAAGCGTCTTTTTTTTGCTTTCTTTTCTCGATAGATAAAAGAGAAAAGAGAGAGGGAAAAGCGAAGAACGGATTTGTATGTGTGATAAATGATGATCATGTTTGCTATTCTCATGCGAATAAACGTACACTACTGCTTGACACATGTCAATTAGAAAAGAAGGGGAAGGAAAAATAATGTTCGATGAATAATGATGGCATCTATATAAACGTTGCTATAGCGTGTTGTATTCGATTGAAATTTGTCTCTTTTCGTTTGATTTTCATAATGGGAGAAAAACAAAATTTTGTCAGTTTAGAAAAGTAAAGAAGTGAAAATGATAAATATCGACAGTTATGACAAGAAAAGGCAAATTTTGTTGGTTAAATGACAGATAATAATGATGATGATATAAAACATTTCGAACTGACATAAACGTATTCTTTCTCGACGTACTTTTACAATCATGATCATCTTGTTTTTTGTGTCGTTTTTATTTTCTCTTCTTGACAATAACTGAAGATATCGATCTATACGAGAAAGAAACATCAGAAGACATTTGGATCATTAATCATTCAATGTTCTTTAATAATAACAATACTTCGACAGGCAAACGAATGATTTATTGACAACGATGAGATGAAACATGCGATTCATTTCATCAATATCCAATGATTTGAGTGGAAATGATTATCGACGATTTCCAATAAGAAAACTTTTTCGGAAAGTTTCAATTCCTTCAAAATTGAATACATTAATTATAAATGAACTCGATATTTATCGTCATGATCAGAAAAAAAGAGTTCTTCTCGGTTATCTTTTCATACGAACAAAGTTTATCATGACTTATTCTACTTGAAAATAGATGAGAGTATTCGAATTTGTAATCATGATTGATATTTTAAATAGAAGGAATTTTAAGAGATTTCATCTCGAAGATGAAAATATGTTAAAAAAATGAAATTAAGAACGTCTTATTCAATATCTTTCTCTCCCTTCAAAACATAATGAACAAACAAAAAGAAATTCTTTATTTTAAACATTCAATTTTAAACATATGAGTGTTTCCACCAGAAATCTCCAACTCTTCTGGAGAATTTTTCGGAATTTAATGAAACTTTCAGTGTTTGTTAAGTTCTCGATGTTGATCATTTTCGTAGTAAATAGTTGCGATTTTACTTTTATCTTCCTTGATATATAGTAAAAATACTATTTAACATTTTTTGGTCTTATTTCACCCTCAAATTGATTTTTTTTCTATGAAAACTGAATCAAATCTAATAACCAATATGATATTTCTGAATCCTCGTGAAAATCTGCATCAGCAGCATCTGAATTTTGGAAAACCACTTGGTTCTCCAGATGATTCAGAGGAGAATTCCCGATTTTCATCAAAATGGAATGAACGAGAAATTCTGCAACGGCAGTTTAGTATTTCTGGTCATATCTTTTAATGTATACTAGTCTGTTGTTTTCCCGACTTTAACCACGAGGAAAGCAAACAGTCCAGGCATGATAAATTGATTTTTCGTAAAAACTTTTCATCGTCAAAGTAACTACCACTCAAATGTCTACAAATCTTAAAAGTTACATCAAAATCGGACGAGATCGCCGGATGGATTTGGAGATTCCTAGTGGATACACACTTAACTATAGACAACAAATTCTATATAAATAACAAAGAGAGATATTTCGTTCTTATTCAAATAAAACAACATTGACATGAGAATTCGTTTATATATTTCACTTCAATGACAAATTCTTCATAGAATTTGTATTTTTTCTTTTTTTTTAGTTAATTATTTGTTATTTTCTTCTTCCCATTCTTTCTTTCTTTGTTTTTAATCAACAAATTATTTTCATTAAAAATATCAATTTCATCATAAACATTCGAATCTTTTTCAAATCAGATTCTTTTTTATTAACTAATTCTATTCACATCGAATTTGATCTTTTTTTAAAGATTTTGTCAATTAATTCGAATTGATAATCCTTTAATTGAATTTCATATTGATATTCCATTATTTACACTTTGTTTTATTAATCATTCGGTTATTCAAATCGAAATTCATCAAATCAAATTTGTTCTTCTTTTTCGTGTTTTACTTTTTTTATCTGATTTTTCTTTTCTGAAATTTCAATCATTTCATTTGACAATAAATTATTCAAGAAATTCGATCAACCAAAATCGACATTTTTTTATGACATTAATCCGATTTTCATTTTTCATAGAAATAATATCAAAATCAACAAACAACAGAACTTTAGTTGCATTTATTCATAGACAAATTGTATAGATTTTACATTTTGTATAATAACTGTGGAATAGCTAATTAAACTCATCAACAAATCTGATAAAGATCTTGATGAACGATTTGCATCTTGAGAATGTGAAATTGGTAGACTTAGATGAATAAAAGTCCTCATTTGATGACATGAACCAACAGATACATAACGAAATATACACTTGAGAAATTGAGCAATTGTTAGAAGATAAAAAATGAGTTATTTTATAAGTCAATGTAACGAGTTGATCTCTCTTGTTATTTATTCTCTTATTCAATTGAAAATAATGTAAAACAATAGACAAAAATCATTTCTCTTTGTTTTTCCTAACAAATGACATTCATAACATGTTACATGAGAAGAATTGATTTGATTTTGATGATATTTCATCAATCGAGATACGCGAATCATATTTCTAATGAAAGTATCTCAATTCATAAGAGAGATTAGTTCGATTGATATATGTGTATAGTAAATCTTTAATTCATCAATTCTATTCATGTTGATTCACTTGATATGCACGTTGTTCATTGAGAGGAAAACGCCATTGCAATGTTGTTTCTTTTCCTTCGATGACAAATGTATCGATTTGAATATGATTTTCATTGCATAATAAACGAATCGTTTGTAAATCAAATCTTCCTTGTGATTCGTCATAACAATCCATTGTTTCACCATCATCATCATATAGATTAAATTCACTTGTACCAGTTCTTTCGAATGGATAAACACGTATTTCTACACCATCATCAGTTTGAAATGGTAAAAGAGCACCTTCACGAACAAATAATGGAAATATATCCAATGTCGCTGCGACTGTGATCGTTTGTCCACCAGCATAAATTTGATCTGTCCAAAAGTCATACCATTTCGTTCCGGATGGTAAATATAATGTACGATTTGTAGCATTTTCTTCATAAACAGATGCGACCAATAGCCATGGTCCAAGGAGAAATTCAAAAGATTGTTCACGACATTTTCCATCAAATTGAAAATGATAAACAGTTGGACGAATAATCGGATGGCCAGTTATCGCCGCTTCGTGTGAAAGACAATATAGATATGAATGTAAACGCTTACGAAAATATAAAGCATCATAAATCAATGGAAGAGCATCTTCATACATCCAAAGAGAATTTTCATTATTATCATCGCAATTGTCATCTTGATTTGGACGCCATGAATGTACACAAAATCTCGGATGAAATATACCATTTTGTATCCAACGAACGAATAATTCTAACGAAGGTTTTTCACCAGCAAATCCACCAACATCATGACCAATCAATGGAAAACCACTTAGAGATAAATTTAAACCCATGGGTATATTGTACTTTAATGTATGCCATGAACAACGATTATCTCCTGTCCATGTTCCAGCATATCGTTGTGCACCTGCACATGCAGCACGTGTTAATAACCAGGGACGAATAGTTGAGTTTGCTTGAATTTGTGCGTCATATGATGATTTAATCATTAGAATTGTTTGAATAGGTCGTAAACCTTCAATTGATTGTCCATGAAAACACTTCGCTTGAGAATTTCGTATATTGAACTCATTATTATCATTCCACGTACAATCAATTCCATTCTTTAATATTTTCTCGATAACTTGATTTTTCCACCATTGAACAGTTTTGGGATTAGTGAAATCTAGATGTGCACCCAGTCCACCCCAAAATGGTGATAGATCAGGTTGTTTTTGTTCCTCATTCTGAATAAATAATGATCGACATTCGTTAAAATATGGGTGTGTAGTTAACATAGCTGGTTTAATATTTGCTAAAACTTTTATTCCCGCACGATGAAAGTTTTCCGCAATAGTTGGCGGTGATGGCACACGTTGTTTATCCCAAACAAATACATATCGTTTTCCATCAGTACTATTCATTGAATAACCCGAAGACAAATGAAAACCCGTACATTCAATACTATATTTAGAACATTTATCAATAAATTTCTTTAGCATATCTTGGGCATTGGCTGCATCAGTATATTTCATCGCTGAACCCAAATATCCCAATGTCCATTTAGGTGCTAACGGACAATGTCCAGTTAGTTTTGTATATTGCTCAATTACATGTTCAATTAGAGGTCCGTTGATAAAGTAATAATCTAAATCCGGGTCTTTACTCTCAAAATATACCATATCACCAAAGTAATTATCGATTTCACAACCGAAATCAAATGTACAATCATATGTTGTATCATAAAATAAACCGAATGCATGATCATGTCGTAATGTTATGTAGAATGGAATATGTTTATAGAGTGGATCACTATGTTCAGCATTGTAGCCCATGGCATCCATGTTTCGCATCCGATATCGACGAGATTTTTTATCGATTGGACCACTTTTCTCACCTAAACCATAATAATGATAATGATCATCCGTCGATGGTCGAGAAAGTGTATGACGAAATTGCTGTGTGGAAGTTGAATACTGATAACTACAAACAGGATTGTCTTGTAGAAGAATTTCATGATTTGTCATCCATACGATTGCAAATGGTTTATGTAAATGAATTTTACATGTAATCGTATCAGTGGATATCCATAGTTCATTTTCATGTTCAATCGCAGTGAAATTACAAGTATCATTACTATAGTTATTTCGTGAAATTTCATGACGGAGGCGGCCTTCATAAGGAACGTCATTTGTTTCTTTATCAACGATAGCCCATGTGCGTGCTGTCACTGGTTCGCCCTTTGGCCAAACTCGGACGCGAATAAGATTATGAGTCAAAACACTGATTATATATTTTGTTAATTGATTTTCTTGAGATATAATTATAATTTGATTTGCTTTATCGTGTATCCACTTCAGTGATACTCGTTCAATGGAATCTTCAAAAAACATAATCTAGAAAGAAAGAAAGAAAGCAAGAAAGAAGTCAATCACAAGTGCAGAAAACGTAGCAATAAAACTGAAATATCAAATCTAATCATCAGGATATCGTGTTCCGTTGATTGTCCATGACATTGGTGTAAATATTTTCACCAAAGCTTGTACACGCTTCAAATGTGCTTCTTCGAGCATATCAGCAGTCTTTGACAGCTTGTTTTGTACCGCATATGCTCCAATTACACCTGCCGCTTGTCCAATAGAGAATTCTACTGGATGTAGACGAGTTGCTGAATTCACTAAAAATGACTGTGCCATAGTCTTACCAATCACAATCAAATTATCTATATCACGATTTGTCATGGCTCGTAAAGGCACATAGTACGGTAAAATAGGATAGTATTTGTTCATATACGATGGATAAGTACATTGTTGCATAGGATGTACATCGACGTCATAAGCACCAATACATAGACGATCCTCGAAAATATATCCATGTAAATCACGTGCATGTCCACTTATAGTTGTGATGTTCATAAGAAAATCTCCAAATCCAATTGATCGACGTGATTCTCTTAGATATGGCATTTTTGCGAGACCATGACATGTACCAGCCGCAGGAACCGAACGTACAAGTACAGTTCGATTAGCCCATTGTGCGGGAGAATTCTTTCGATACCAATAATGATATCCATAAGCTTGTCGTTCTGCATTCTGAATGGCATCTAAATTAACTCCACCTTGCCACTGATTTGTATCTCGTTGATGCTGTGCATCCGATAAAGAAAGAAAAAAGAATTCTTTTCGATAATCATTTCCACCCGCCCAATTTTGTATTGTTATATCATTAACAGCAACAGTATCTGCATTGGGTGCAGATGTGTTTACTCGTCTATATGTCCATACACGCTCCCATGTTAAAGATTGAAATGTGTAATTGACTCCTCCAGTTGGTTCAGGCAATGGATTTGGTGGTTCATCAACAGGTGTCTCTCGTAGTTGTTGAAGAAAATCGAATGTAAACGATTGACCACATGTCGAATCACCAACACCTGATGTATCACCATCGAAACGTTCCATCAAACCCTGTAGATAACTTGCATTCGACAACACTAACACTTCACCCCATGAACTACCTTCCATAACATATACCATGTTTGTAAATAATAATTGTGTCTTTGTAAACCACGCACTGTCTATTGGTGAGTACCAATCGGGCAATTCTTCTGATAAAAATCGACAACGTTCGGTTGATGATTGTATTGATGTACGTTGAATGGCTTCAATTTGAAGAATTCGACGACCACTTGCATCTTTATTGATACGTTTAATGACTGTGTTGTAAAATATACGAGTATTATTCAATTCTGGCACGATTGCTTCTGAATGAAACAAATTTGGAATTGAACATTTTGGCGATACCCAACATCGACCTGTATCGCCTAGAACGGCAAGCATTTTGGCAAAGAGAAGATTTTGATTATTCATTTGTCGATCAATCGAACCAACATTCAAAGTATAATTTGTATCCTTATCTTTTACTGTATGAAACGCAAAATCTGGTGCACTCAATAATTCAGCCGATAATTGTCCGCCAATCCAATCTGTTGGTTCCAGTACACATACGTTTCCTTTTAAAAACTTCGAAGCTGTTATTATTGCTCCTAGAGCAGATGTTGTTCCACCAACGATTAATAATTGACAATCATCAATCGTACGAATTGAAGAATCGATCGAGTGAATAAGACCCACAATTAAAAGAATATGCAGAAGCATTTCTATCTAAGACAAAAACAACTAAATTGATTTTTTAATCATTGACATTCATCAATGTTTATTTATCTATCACTAAGATTCAAGTACTAATAAAGACAAAAAGTTGATCGATAGCAAGAGAATAGTATTATTCACTACATATACGAATTTCTCTCCAAATCTTCCTTCAGATTCTGTGTAAATAAATGTAAATGATTTGTCAACAGAATATTTTCTTCTATTATTGATAAAATGTACTTATTTATGGAGTCTAAGTACTATAAATAACTTCCTAGAACAGTCGCGACTTTTATTGTACTACTTACCTTTTAGTTTCATTGAGTGTGACAGATAAACTTAATTATATCATATAGATTTACAAAATACTTCGACAAGAAGATCTTTTGAGTAAATTTGTTGAATTTAACGAAATTGAAGATGTCGAATGGAAATATTCATTTCCGATAAAATTAGATGGTATATAACAATTTGAAAGAGATATTCGTTTTCAAGGAGAATAAAGGAAATATGTAAAGAAAAAATGTAACGGTTATCTACTGGTTGTTGGGTTTGTGAATAAAAAGTGTTTATGTAAAAGAGAAAGTTGTATGAAATAAAAATATTCACTAAATGATAACAAATAGATAAAAAGAAACATTTCGTGTATTCATAATTATCTTTCATGTTGTGTCTTGTTTTTCTGTTGAATAAAATGAAAGCACAAAAGTAAAGTACGTACATTCACATCTTTCTACTGAATTTCTTTTTATATAGAAGTTTTCAAGTACAAACTATTTTACTTGATGATAAGCATTTTCTATGTAAATGGATATATATTCCTTAGAATTCATTATTTTCAAATTTGATGAGTAGCTGTTCGTTCGAGATTATAATCTTTTTGTTTGTTATAAGATAAGAATGAGATTCATATCATGTTTACATAGTGTCGTTTCCCATCCAATGTGTTTTGAGGTTATATAAAAGTTAAAGTTTTAGGGAAATGAAATTGTGTGTTTACAACTAGAAAACTTTGCAGAGGAAAGTTTGTTTTAAGTATAATCTAACAATACTTAAAAGAAAAGTGTGCTAATTTTGATAGAAATTGTAAAAGATGAATCACTTTCGAGATTCATGACACTGAGTAAATGCGTTAGCTAACCTTTGTACTAATCACCTGGTTTATTCTCTTGACGAGGTACAAAATATCGTATAAAACTTAAGGATACAGAAGATGAAATAAATTGACAGTCTATTTACAAATTAAGACTGTTTACAAAATCTTCACAAACTTTTCAGTCAGCTTAACAAAAGTCAAACAATTCAATCGATTGAATTTTTCAGCCATTCATACGCCAATCTTCAACGAAAATTTTACTATATAATTCCAAACTTAGAAACACGTATTGATTTTTTTGTTTTATATATTCGTAGTTTATGTAATTCACTTAAACTCAGATTTTGAAATATTCTGGATTTAGCACATGCATATAGACTCATCTTTTCAATTTTCTCTTGTGTATTCATTGAATAATTCTATTCTTTTTGATTTATTTACTTATTCTAGCTGAACAGTTTTGTATTTCACGATTATACGTGTGTATTCATGTAATATTCTCATAATTATTTGCTTGTTTTAATAAATAATACGAGATGAATCGTCAAAACTGAACTTGATATTCATATTAAGTTACCAATAATTTCACGAATATCGATTAATTGCCAGAAAACAAGAGATACAAATTAATCTATATCACAGATATACAGATCATTTTATTTTCATTGAAATTACATATCCAAAAATAATAATCATTCTACTGATTCGAACGATTTTACTTCATAACAGAGTATACAAATATTTTCAGCTAGATACCGATAAAATTGTAATCATGCTTCAATGATTTACATGAAAACAAATGATTAGTTTCGGGGGTTGTCTTTTTTAATCCCTAGGCTCGTTTTCATTGATGTGTCTAAATAACGTGTACTGATCTCACTGGCTACTTACATATAAGCCTATTCATTCGCAACGGAAAAACAGAAACATTTTTCTTGTTTACAATTTTCATATCCCTCTCTCTCTCTCTCTCTCAGCCCCGGGGGTGTGCGTATGTATAAAACAACGAGAAAATCAACATATTCTTACAAATATCAATCGATCGTCAAAATTAACACAAGTTATTTGCTTGATCGAATAGCAGCTCACGAAAATGGTTTATAGCAATGGCGCTGTCTATCTTTTGGTTTTAACTGCAATTATTGCAATAAACATTACACCATCAGCCAGTTATGCTTGTGGTCCTGGCAACTGCAATTGCAAGACCTGTGAAAGTCAAACATGTTATCGTGGTTCTACAGCTGCCGGCTGCACAGATAAAAACGGACTCGGTTGTTGCTCTTCTTGTTGTATTGCTGTTATTCCACGTCGTGATGGCATTTATTATGGTCCTTATTACCCAAATACTAAGTCAGGAATGTATTGTCCAGATAATCAACTTGCTAATCCAGTTGATAGCTACATGCTCTCAGACAGTGGTTGTAATAAAGCTTACTGTCCAACACCTGGCAGTTACTGCCTTTGGCCTGGTGCAACACAGACCAAAATAAAACGTACCTTCACTGACAAATTGGCTTATTTCCGTCGTACTCTTAATAGCGCTCTTGACAATGACAACAGCGACGATGAAGATCGTAAATAAAGCAGGTAGAGTATCTTAGCCTACTGTTCTAATGTTCTTCATTCTTCGATGATTGTTTGATATTTTCATTTAATGTAATTTCTAATAGACAATTTCATTCGTATTTTTCTTTTCGGGCTTTATCATACAAACATTCAATAGCCAAGACATTGACATTCGTACTAATACTCTTTTGTAACTAACAAATTTTATGCATTATGTTTTCATTCGGTATATTAATATACTTTAGCAGCTTTTTCCGCATTTTCACTTCATTATTTACTCTCTACACTTTCCGCTTAATTTTTCATTTGAATAAAAGGATCATCTAACATGCATATTTTTGTTTTTTCTTATAAACGAATGTAAATAATTCATTATAATCAAAAAATAAGTGAAAAGAAGAAAACCAAAACATGTGCAATCAGAAATAATAGATAAATGAATCAAAGGAAGACTCTCAAATTATGCATCTTCCGTGTTCGAGTATCCTTCAAACAAAAACAAAACCTCAAGTTTTTATTCCGTATTCTCTGTTCACATACCACACCAACTTTCTTGACTGGTTGTGTTGAAATAGATCGTTTATGAAACTATTTACATCGAGAAATGAACAAATCTTCCCATTTTTTTTTCTCATTTAATGTAAAGAATGAACAAAACTCATACATAAACACAAATGATAATAATTTGAAAAGAAAAACGATATCCTGAGAAAAGAGAAGAAAAAGAATTTATCATTTCATTGCCATATGTAAAATAAAATACAAATCAAAACTGTCACAATTACAATTACAACATTGCTACAAAACTTAATTTATGATGAACTAGAATTTGATCGTGTTGCATCGATCTGTCGTTTAAAATAATGTGCAATATCAGATATATTTGGTCGTTTTGTTCCTTCAATATGCCAACATTCGCATAATAAATCATAAATTTCTTTAGGACAATCTGCTGGAACAGATAAATTGAATGATGTGTCATTTTTCGCATCTTTTTCTCGTATAAGAAGACGTTGGTGTAGTTCTTCATTTCTTAATGATACATATGGCAAATATGAACATCGCGACCAGATTTCCCACAAAGTAACTGCAAATGAATATACATCCGATTTTGTTGTTGTTTTCATCTACAAATCAAACAAACAAACAAAAAACAACTATGAATTTTTCATTAATAAGATATAATTTACTGTTAATGCTTCTGGTGCCATCCATCTCAATGGTATTAACTGTCCATTCGTTCCCATCCAATATTCATGTTGATATTGTGGTAAAGCCATTGCACAATCTGTTAATTTAATTGTATAATCAGCATAGAACAGACAATTTCGTGTTGCAACATCTCCATGAATGAGATTTAACTGTGATAAATACTGAAGTGCATTTGCTAATTGATACGCAAAAAACATATTCATCCTAAAATCAACAGAATGGAAGATTAATCGCTATGAAATCTTCTCGATTATTCATACTTTTGAAAGGTCGCATCATTTGTTTGATGATTTGATAGTGTATGAAAATAATCTTGTAAACTTCCGAAATGTGAATGTTCTTGAACAAGATAAAGAGATTTGAGTTGTGCTCCATATAAACATGCCAAATTTTGATGATTTAACCGTGCTAAAATGTCCATTTCGTTGAGAAAAGTTTGTCTAAATATGAAACATGTAAATCGTTGTTGAATTTTCGAATTAAATCTCTACCGTGATGAATGAATTGAGTTCGATTTGACTATTTTGATCAACACACATTTTGGTTCGTTATTGATGAAATAATTTCCGAAATAAATTTCTCCGTTGACAGTTTCCGAGACTTTTCGAATGGCAATCAATTTCGATTCATCAATTATGATCGGAGGTGAATGAGAACATGTCGATGAAAGAATTTCTCGCGGAATAATACAATTAAATAAGCTCAAATGTTGATTATAGTACACTTTTTCGATTTGTTCAATATCAGATGATGCATAATGAAATGTCTTAACGAACAAAAAACAACAACAACAATCTTAAATAAAAATTATTCATCTAAAATTTCTTACATTAGTGTTTGACCATTGTTTATAAGTACTTGAAGAATAATTTCCATCAATTACAGCATATTGTTCTCCTTGAAATACCGATGATGATGGTGTAGTTTGTAGTAAAGATGTTGTTGATGTTATTGGATAAATATACGAACCCATAGATTGTTTTTCACTAGTCATATCATCGTATTTACCAGATAAAAACATTTGAGTGATCTTCTGAGATACAGGTAATGTACTTCCATCGTGTTCACTCGAAGTTGATGTACATGATCCACTTGTTGTAGTTGTCATTTGAGAGGATTTGTAATAGAGATTACTATCTTGTCGTAGACGATGATGAGAACGTCGTCGGAGACGATATTGACGAATTCGATACAAAATAAGTAGTAGAAGAAGAAAAAAGCCGAAGAGAAGAATGGAAATAATAACGATTGTTAACCATTCGAATTTAAAAATCAGCAATGTTGATGTTGCATAAGTTGAACTGTGAAGAATTACTAAACATAAATAAAACTATTTTTTGATTGAATAGATAAATCTTTTGTTTACTTGTCGAACAATTTGTCGTGTTTTGCATTATGAATGATACTGGTTCGTTGTCGAAAGTAATTTCTGTAAGAAAAAGTAATTGAGTGTGACTGAACTCAAATTTCATATGTAATTTTTTTCCAATAAACTCATTTCCATATTGATTCAATTGAATTTTATCAAAAAATACTGTAGACAAAGAAGATTCCATCGATGATACGCGATGTTTCACTACACGATTATCATCAAATTTCATTTCAACAGATTCATATTTTTGATTCATTGTATAGATTTGTATTGTCTTAAAATGCCGTGTCATATCAAAATCGAATTCAATTATAACAGGCGATCTATTCCAACTAATCCAATGATTTTCATCACCACCAATAATTCCATCAGTCAATTTTCCAATTCCACCTAATTGAATACAATTCAATCCAACGAAAAAATCTATCGAATAAAAGATTTTACCATCATATGTGTGATCTTTATCAACACTTGGTGAAGTTGTATAAGAAGTCACACCACCTAAATATGATCATTAGAAATTATAAAGATTGATGTCAATGATTTTTACCATAGTAAGGACATCCGTAGAGTTCAACTCGCATACAAACAGTTCGCCAACGTTTGCTCTGAGGAATAATTCGAACGCGTTTCGCGAGAAATGGTGAAGAAAGTGAACGTTTCTCTGCAACATATGTATTAGTGTTTCCTTTGAGCATCTTGAAAAAGCAAAATCAGGTTTTTATAGAAGAAAAATGATGATTTACGGTGTCATTTGTAATTTGATTTCGATAAGTAAGCCAACCCAATGATTGATTATCTCGTTGGTATTGAATTCGATAGAATTCTGCAAATTCTCTACCTTGTCCATTGCCAAATCGACCTTGTGTTTCGATCGAATTTATAAAAAATAATTGCGATAATTCAATTTCAAGATATTCATATGAATTGATTCCAATTGGTTTGTCCGGACACCATGCTCCACCTTCAATTTCACTTCGAATCCTATTTGAAAAGAATTTTTACTAAGGTTTCATTCATTTGCCTTCGTTTTCTTACCTTGCCATTTGTGCACCAACACTACTCGCATCATGTGTTGAACTTGAACTCAAATCATTATCAGTAATTGTACCTGATTCCATCCCCAATGGCGCATCACAATGTTCTGAAAAATGAGAGACATGCAAACATGTATAATTAACCTTTTTGCACGTATTTACCATATTCAGGCAAGAGTAAATTCGATGAAACATTAATAATAAGAATTGCAAGCAATAGAAAACATCTGGGATTCATCTGAAATGGAATTGAACACATCTGATAGATCTAAAATCAGAAAGAAACATTTCGAAATCATCAATCTAGTGTGATAATATACACATATCAATGACTAA
>CAJNOJ010000197.1:0-145823 GCA_905250025.1 Adineta ricciae
ATCGTCAATGCTCAGAAAGAGATTCTCTTCGCAACAATGTATTGGGAAAGAAGTGAAAGTGCGAATGTCATTCGTCGCGCTTTTCAAGATTTAGACAAACGGGCGAATGCTGAACATCGTCACGTGATTATCAAATTGATGATCGATCGTCCAAACATCACAAATACTGTTCAATATCATTCAATTCTTCGTCCGACAAAATGGTCTGATTACGATCTTCCAGCTCCAGATGAAATTCCTAATATTTCTCTTGAAGTTCATAATTACCATCATTTCATTATGGGAACTTTTCATTCGAAATTTCTTATAGTCGATCGAAGAGTTGTACTTTTAAATAGTAATAATATTCAAGATCGTCCAAATCTCGAAATGATGTCGCAATATGAAGGAGAGATTGTCAATTCCTTTTACGATACATTTTTGATCTCATGGTCGATTCCTTTTCAACCAAATCTTGTTTGTTTAAATGACAATCCTCTCATTGAACAATCACACTTTGAATATCTGGAAAATGAAATTCCTTTGCAAAGATTTCCATTTGATCATATCAATCCAACGAATAACAAACAAAATTCTTCATCACTTGTCGACCGAATATTCGATTTTCATAAATCTTCCACTTCGTCTCATGAAAAACTTTCGAATGAACAAATCGAAAAATTAACATCCGAATTTACTCCGTTTATTTGTCACCGTTCACATCAGCCATTTCCAATTGTATTGGTCAACCGCTCACCTCATGGTACACCGATGCATAGGAATAAAACGAATCCACAAAATGCTGCGTGGATAAGTGCGTTTCGATTTGCGGAAAAATCTATTTTCATTCAAACACCAACATTCAATGCTTCGCCAGCGATCGAAGGAATTGTTGATGCTTGTCGAAGAGGAATTAAAGTGACATTGTGGCTTGGATGGGGATTCAACGATTTGAAAGAAGGTCGAGGAACATTTCAAGGTGGAACTAATAAACAAGTTGTAAAAAAGTTATATAAAAAATTGAAGAAAATTCCAAATGGAATCGAAAATAATCTCGAAGTGTTTTGGTATGTGGCTAAAGGTGAGATTTGAATTCTTATTTATTTCAAAAGGAAAATCTTTGTTGTTTGAAGATCAAATGAGACCAATTCATTTTTCGGAAAAGAAGCGAAATTGTCATATTAAATTTATGTCGATTGATGATCAAGTTGCCATTATGGGTAACGCAAATATGGACAGTTTCTCATGGTTTCATTCACAGGTATTTCAACTAAGAATTTGATTTTCAAATTTAATTGAAAAAATTTTTAGGAAATAAATACAATGATCGATTCACCTTTGATTGTTCAAGATTGGATCAATGGTTTATACAAAAATCAATCAACGAACATTTACGGAAAATTGAATAACGATGGAAAATGGTGTGAAAATAATCAACAACAATCACTTGTGGACTCTCATTAATCTTTTCTCAATTCTAAGAATGCGTCATCATTCTAAAGGTGTGAATGTCGATTAACATGATCGTACGTGTTTTTCTATTGTTCATTATGTGGAATTTTTCTTTTTATTTCATTCGTATGAAAGTAAAGTGCAATTATTGATATAAATCACGTTCATAAATATCGCAAAAAATAACACAAAACATCTGCTTAATAAAAAAATCGAATGCTTTTAACTAATCAACGTCAATAGAAAAGCAGCGAGAAAGTCTTTTCTTTATTATAAAAACAAGCAGAATGGTCCAGGTATAATGCAATGATTGAGTTTGATATTTGTTCATGTTGTCATTGCTTTACAACAAATGAATATTATCAGTGATGAATTACTTTGTCGAAATTTGAATAAAGAAGAAAAATTGGGGAGTTCATTTTAATCGTGTAAATCATTTTGATGAAAGTGAACGTGAGAATCTATTTAATCTTTGAGTTCTTCATTATATTAGAAGAGAATTTTACAGAATCGATCGATTCGTCGGAGTGAGGGGTGAAGGTTTGATGATAAAATTGTTTGCGATAGTCACAATTCCTTCTCAACACACATTTGCAGAGAACATTTAAATAAATAACACACATTCATCGATCTTTCTTTGTACAATGATTTCATTGGCATTATTTCGACTATTTGACATTCATCTAATAAAAAGATTATAAAAACAAGGGATCGATTTTATCACGATTATCGTAAATCGATAAAACTCTTCGATCAC
The DNA here is from genome assembly GCA_905250025.1 of Adineta ricciae. Taxonomy (NCBI): domain Eukaryota; kingdom Metazoa; phylum Rotifera; class Eurotatoria; order Adinetida; family Adinetidae; genus Adineta; species Adineta ricciae. Next base: position 2,189 of record CAJNOJ010000197.1, read on the forward strand.
GTTCTATATTGAAGAGAAAAGAAAAGAGGAAAAACAAAATTTTTCATCGAAATGAACTTGTCGTCACATGTGTCTATTCAAAGGACAAAAGAGAGTGAGGTCAAGTATTAAATATCTACCCGTAATGGTTTCTTTTGTACTTTGTAGAAAGAAATATGAACGAGAAGAAAGTTCGTCAAGTAAATGGATTAGATTGGGCTGAATCATCAATATTTCATTGGTTTCATGTGATCTTTTGGACTTGGATTAATCCAATATTAACAATTGGTCATAAACGCGAATTAACAGAAGATGATCTCTTCGAAGTTTCATCGAAAGACGAATGTCAACATTTACTGAATCGAATAACAAAAATTTGGGATGAAAATATTCATTTAGACACATGGAAAGTGTTAATTAAAACTTTTTGGAAAAATTTTCTCATCTCCGGTGTTATTCTTTTTCCATACACAGCCACAAAGATTGCACAACCATTACTTATCAAAGAAATTATTTTGATAATCAATGATCATCAACGACCTTCCTATATGGGATATATTTACGCATGTTGTTTAGGTCTTTCTACAATTGGACAAGCGATGATGCATCAACAATATTTCTTTCGTATAACTCGTATTGGATCTCATGCACGAATTGCATTATCAACAATTATTTATAAACGATTATTGTCGTTATCGACAAGTTCGATGATTCAAACGACAACGGGTCAAATCGTCAATTTGATTTCGAATGATGTGGGAAAGTTCGAAGAGTTAAGTGTAAGTATTCATCTGCTTTGGGCAGCTCCTTTAGAAGCCATGATCGTCTTTGTATTAATTTGGTTTGAAATTGGTCTTCCAACATTATTTGGTTATGGAGTTTTACTTCTTCTTGTTCCGTTACAGTTGATCTTTAGTAAACAATTTGGTAAAAATCGAAAAAGTACTGTGGAATGGTCGGATAAACGAGTCAAGGTGATTAATGAAATTCTGGTCGGTTGTCAAATTGTGAAAATGTATCGATGGGAAGAAGCGTTAGAAAATGTTGCTTACAATGCTCGTGAAAATGAATTCCGAAGTGTAAGAAAAGCCAGTCGAATCCGTGCAATTAATAATGGCATTTCATTTGCTGCATTACCGATTATTTCCTTAGCTTTATTCGGTGGAAGTTGGCTCATGGGACAAAATTTATCTCCTGCGAATATTTTCACTACTTTAGCCTTCTTAGGAAATTTACGATATCCAGTTACAATTGGTTTACCTTATGCAATCGAAAAATTAAGCGAAAGTCGAATTGCGACAAAACGAATTAATCAATTTATGAAATTATATCAACGAAATGAAGAAATGAAAGATCAAAATGGATCTGTAGGTTGTATTCAAATGAATAAAGCATCATTTACTTGGAATAATTCTTCTTCTGTTACTGAATTAAATGATATTGATTTAAATATTACCAATGGATCATTAGTTGGAATCATTGGTTCGACTGGTTCATGTAAATCTTCACTTTTATCTGCTATTCTTGGTGAAATGTTATTAAACAAAGGTACAAGTCAAATATCCGGTCAAATCGCATATGTTTCTCAAATTCCTTGGATATTCGCTGGTACAATTCGTGAAAATATTTTATTCTGTCAATCATTTCACGAAGATAAATACACCCGTGTACTTCAAGCTTGTCAATTAACCACCGATTTACGTTCATTCGTTGCAGGTGACATGACAATTATCGGTGAAAAAGGCGTAAATTTAAGTGGGGGACAAAAAGCGCGTGTTTCTCTTGCACGAGCAATGTATACCGATGCGGATATTTATCTATTTGATGATCCATTAGCTGCTGTCGATCGATCAGTTGCTCAAAAGATCTTTAAAGAATGTATCAGCAATGAAGGTATAATAAAGAACAAAACACGAATATTGGTTACACATCAAATACAATTTTTAAACGAATTTGACTATTGTGTTTTGTTGAACAATGGACAAATTGAAAAACAAGGTTCACCGAAAGATTTGTTGTCCATTGATCATGTTGCAAAATCGTACGAAAATCAACAATTTCATGGTGATGAAAAGAAATCTCGTGTCGATAGTTACGTTGATTCATCATCAAAACAACAAATCGATAAAACAAGTATTATGAAAGATGAAATTTCCATCGTTGGAAATGTTAACATTAAAATTTGGGCAAAATTATTCACATCTGCCTATGGAATCATCGGACTTCTCCTTTTAATCTTCTTAATGTTCTTAGGTGAAGCAGCATATGATGCAACGAACAAATGGTTGAGTATTTGGTCATCAAAAACGCCTCATGAACAACGCGAACATCATTATGCATATGTTTATTTTGGATTAGTGATGAGTACTTGGTTAATTTCCTTAATTCGTGCTGATTATTTCTTTAATTTAATTTTACACGGTGCATCGGCGTTACATAATCGAATGTTCAAAGGTGTTCTGTACACTTCATTAAGATTTTATGAAAGTAACCCAGTCGGCCGGGTATTAAATCGCTTCTCCAAAGATCAACAGACTTTAGATGAATTATTACCGATTACATTCTATGATACACTTCAAGCATTGATTATGGTTTTAGGATCAATTGTTATGATTGGAATTGTTAATCGATGGGTATTGTTGATTTTAATACCGATTATTCCAACATTTTTCTGGTTGAGAAAGTATTATTTACGAATAAGTCGAAGTTTGAAACGATTGGAAAGTGTAACGCGAAGTCCTATTTATGCTTTATTTTCGTCGACGTTGAATGGTTTAATGACAATTCGAGCATTTCATAACGAAGAACAATTTTTAAATTTATTTGTTAATAAAATCAATGCACATACACGTGCATTTTTTCTTTTTCAATGTACAGGTCGTTGGTTTGGTATTCGATTAGATTTGATGACGTGTTGTTTAACATTTCTCACTGCCATTTTGTCAATTGTCTTACGAAAACAAATGGAACCATCGGATGTCGCGCTGGCGTTATCGTACTGCATAAGTTTAACTGCACTTTTTCAATGGGCCGTTCGACAATCGGCGGAAACGGAAAATTTCATGACAAGTGCAGAACGAGTTGACGAATATTCACATTTACCACCGGAACACGATTTCTACCAAGGAAAAGTCATTCCACCTGCCAATTGGCCACATGAAGGACGCATTCGATTTGAAAACTATCAACTCAAATATCGTCCTGAACTTGAACCAGTGTTAAAAGGAATTAATTTCGAAATTCTTCCCGGAAATAAAATTGGTGTTATTGGACGAACTGGTGCAGGAAAATCATCGATATTTCAAGCGTTATTTCGTCTCACAGAACCATTAACAACCGAAGGCAAAATTCTTATCGATGATATCGATATTCATACAATTAGTTTAAACGATTTACGTTCAGTATTAAACATCATTCCTCAAACACCTGTTTTGTTTAGTAACACACTTCGATACAATCTCGATCCATTTCAAGAATATACTGATGAACAATTATGGAGCGCATTAGAAGCTGTTCAATTGAAGAACAAAATCGAGAAATTAGATATTCAAATTGCAGAATATGGAAGTAATTTTAGTGTTGGTGAATGTCAATTGATTTGTGTTGCACGTGCTATTTTAAAACCAAGTAAAATTTTGTTAATTGACGAAGCAACTGCACATGTTGATACAAAGACTGATGAAATTATTCAAGAAATTCTACGAGAGAAATTCTCTCAACAGACGATTTTAACCATTGCACATCGATTAAATACAATTATGGATTCAGATGAAATTCTCGTTCTTGAAAAAGGTTCTATTCAAGATTATGGAACACCAAAAGAAATTCTCACGAAACAGAAAGATTTTCTCAATGAAAACTCGGACTGATTTTTACAAATAATTTATCGAAATTTCTTGTCTTGTGATGAATCATCATGTCTGAGTAAATCTAATAAAATTTATTTCGGAAAGAATTCTGGAAGTCATGAAAGTATGATTGTCTTGTTGATATTATGAGTGTTATCTTCCTCCGAAAGATGAAACTCAATCTGTATAACGTACGATATCCTAGCTTCGGATTCGCTCGTGAAAGCTTTCCAACATGCTTTCCAAATGCAACTCGACGAGCTCTACAACTTTGTGTATCAACACTTTGCTGCCAGGCTCTCCTTTCAGACCGAAAAATGCTTAAAACCGACCTCAATCCATGAAATACCTCGGCCAGGCAGTGATTCTAATGACAAAGGGTACGGGACCCGAACGAAAAATAATTTACCCGCTGAATAAAAAAGTAGCGGGTACGCCGTACACTTTATACTTTCTTTTTACACTTTGCTTTTAACGTCTTAAATAAGAAACACTTGTTTGTACTCCTGTGTAAATATACATACTCTGTCGAATAGGACGAAAGATAGAGGCACTAATGTATTCCTCTTTTCTCTGTCATGGTCACATTCAACATAACAGAGACATAAAGCAATAATGCAATGTTATTGAATTTAGTCTAAAGGTTTTTCAGAGCTTCTAAACCGAAGGTGTACGCTAATATCTTCCTGAAAATTACTGTGAATCTTGAAAATATATTCTAGATACACATATTAGTAAGAAGATAAAGAATCCTCAGATGACATCGAACACCATTGAGAAAACATTATTGACACCAGAAATGATAATTGGCAACGATATACAAATTGAATCAACTAATCATGGCGAATTGGAACCAAGTGAAAAAGCATTGAGTGAATATTTTTTGATTAATGAATATCGGATGGATGCTTGCATTCTTCGTTCTGAGAATGGGAACGCTACCGAAATTTGAGTGAAGTCATAATATCGGTACGATGGGTTATTCATCAAAATCCATCATATTCGCTCCAATACCATATTACGTTCCTCTCCGCCATCCATCACACTACGCGCATCTCAATCCATTTGAAAAGCTGAGGGATTGAGAGGATGTAATGGTTGCGTACATAGAAATATAATGAAAGAGTGTCGGATGCTTTGAATATTTCAAATATATGAACTAATATTTTATGACCGATTATTCTATTAACTTATCATTACTAACGTTATCATGCGATATTTTCCATTATATTATGACAACCAAATGCGTGAACATGAGTATATTTATATTCAGTTTGAATTTAAAAGTACCGCGTGTAATTTCTTTCATAAAACGTTTTGAATATATATATAAACACAATCGTGGCGTAAAATAGCTATTACTCTTGTGCTTGAAGAATAGAATTAGTTCATTCGTACAGCAATTAAATCATCATGCAAAATCAACTCATATTCGTCAGGTTTGGTAGATAGATGAGGAATATCGGTATCGTAGTGGATACGACAAACCCACTCAAATTTCTCAAGCCGGCGTTAGCGGCGGCGCCAGGAATTCTCACTAGGGTGGGCTTAGCCCGTCTTAACGGCATTATGACATCTATGTAGTATGATACAGAGATGAACGATATCATTATCGTTACAAGTATATCAAAAGTGAAAAGATTTATGATGCTAATAAACAGAAAAACGTATTTCAAAGAATTAATCACTTTGATAAATCCTTTTGAAGTGTTTATTTTCACCACGGATCTTTTGCAGTGTGGTGAGGATGAGATGAATCATTCTAAACAGTAATAAATTTCAAGTTATTGCCATGATTGTTAAGAGAAAGCTGAAAAGAATTTTTATCCATTTTGAAATCATGATTGTTAGAAGTATGACATTTATTAGACGCAAAACAAAATTTGAGACTTTCATGATATTCTAAGATAAGGATATAGGATTTCTTTACAACCTGTATATAAAGAGACGCGTCCGTATAGATTTTCGAAGAAAAGTATCAAATATGTTTCAAATAGTTTTGATTTTTCTTCTTGTCGGACAACATATTTATGTTCAAGCAAATCAATCACTTGATGATTTCTTTCCATTTGGTTTGGAAGTTGGTGATACAAAAATGAGACCAAATGATGATGAAAGTCACGGACCGATACCATTGCCGCTCATATTTCCATATTTTGATAATAATCATCGTCAAATTTATCAAGCAAATAACGGTCTCTTTTCGTTTTTAAACGCTATTCCAACTTACAATCCAATCGAGTTTCCAATTGGAAATAACGAACGCTTATTAACCCCGTTCTGGTCTGACATTGACACACGCGGAAATACGAATAATTTATCTGATAATAGTGTTTATCATCATGTTTATCGTAGAAATCAGAATCATTCCGAGATATTCGACAAAGCTGAACGATTTGTTCGTGAATATTTTCCACGAGAGACAACTTTCGATCCGTTGATGATTATTACAGGAACATGGTATCGAGTTGGATATTACTCTGCATATGTAGATCGTCTAAATACATTTCAAATGGTTTTAGTTACTGATGAAATCCGTAGCTTTGCATTTTTTCTTTACAATGATTTACAATGGGCCAGTCAATCTTCCGGTGGACCTTATGCTCAAGCAGGTTTTAATGCTGGTGATGGTGTAATATCGAAAATGCTGAAATATTCTCGTACAGAAAATATTACATTGTTGGTAAATGAAAGTAATGTTAATGTTCCCGGATTATTTGCATTTCGTATTGATACGGCAAATATCGAAGCAGGTGGATGTAATGAACATGAAAGTCTCAACCATTTACCAATTCGTGGTTCACAAATAGGTGGAACAAGTGTTTATTTTCAAGGACCGTGTTTCAATTCGAATACAACAGAAATTCAATGTCGTTTTGGTGAATTTGGAGTTGTCGATGGTCTGATCTTGAGCGAATTTCGTGCAATTTGTATTTCGCCACTTGCAGCACATCCGGGTAATGTTGAATTAACTGTATCATTTGATGGAGGCAATACTTTCCTCTCTTCGGGAGTTTATACGTATATGCCAATGACAGACGATGCGATGATTAACGAACAAATTCTTGTTCGACAAGATGGAGACATTAAAACCGTGATCGACTGGGATGCGAAGATCGAAGTGGAATGGATGTTTTCGGAAGCGTCATTGGCAAATTTGAGTTCGGAGAATTTTATTGTGATTGAATACGAAATCTTAACTCCTAACGACGAATCTACACGTCGTAAAGAGCAACGAGTGTTAAACTCCGATGTTGATATTCAGATCAATGCTGTGATTCCACTTGCTTCTAATATTCCATTGCAATCCGGTCGGCAAACAATACAAATCAATTTAGCAGAGATTTCACGAAGACAATTCCGTATGATTTCGGTAACTGGTCCCACTATTGGTATCATTCGTTTGGGAATTTTCATCAATCGATCTCATCGTATTGCTAGACAAATGAAATCTGCATTGATTTTAATACAAAAGACATCGGAATATATTTGTGATACTTGGAAGAATAATCAACCAGCTCCTTCAACATGGAATCAAAATTTATTACCTTGTCCCAATCGACTTGATCAAGCTCGCGTAGCCAGAGCTCAATATGTACCAGATCCAATGTGTCAACCAGAAGCAAATCGACCATTTTATATTCCTTCTTCTGTGAACTGTTGGTTTCATCAAGGACGACCACATTTTCAAGAAGAAAATGCTGTTGCATGTTTTCGATCTGTTCGATTCAATGAACATAATGCTGGTGGACAATGTTGTTATAGTGAAGCTGGTCATCTTATCCGAAGAGGATCTGGTGCGGGAAATGATGATCGTTATCATAGTGATAAAGCCTTTTGGAAACATCAATTTCACGATGTCCTTCCGTACATCGCTTGTTGCAAATCTCTCTCTGATCCCGAACGATGCAATCTATATTTTCATTATCGACCATCACGACCGGGAAGTGACACAATGGGTCAATTCGGAGGTACCTGGGGTGATCCTCACTTCTTGACGCTCGATGGAACGGCATATACATTTAACGGTTATGGAGAATACATTTACTTAGTAAGTAAACATTCGCACTGAACCTTTATTAAAGAGGTTTTTTTTTCTAGGCAATTCCTGAACAACAATCGACTGTATTTGACAGCAGTAGTTCGTTTCGATTTGAATCCCAAATTCGTACGACGCCTATTGAATCCGGTACGACGAACGCAACGGCTATCAAAGCATTCGCTGCAAAGATTGGTTTACAAAAGATTAGTATCACTGTTTCTCGAAGAAATCAACTTCTTGTTCATCTTAATGGCGATGAACTTGCATTCGATAATGATTTAAATACGACTACATTACAACTAGAAGAATTTTCTATTACAAAAACTCGTCCAAACAATCAGTTGACAATTTTATGTCAATTAGGTGTTCATATTCAAATCACACCTATCTTTATAACAACAAAATCTGTCATGGTGCTCAATGTCGGTGCAGCGATTAGTGGAGAATTGAAAGGAAATTGGACATTTGGTTTAATTGGTTCTTATGATGGAAATCCTTCAAACGATTTACGCGATAGTTCAGGAAATATTGTCGGTACTACTGATACACTCTCAACAGAACAAATTCATCAAGTAAGTTAATTTTCTATACTTTGAAAAACTTCATCTTTATCAATTACAGCTATTTGGTATGACGTGGGCAATTGATCCTGTTCGATCACATTTTTACTATGAATCAAGTGACAATGCTTCGTTTTATTCATTTCAAAATAAAATCTACCGACCAACTTTCAATGTCTCAATAAATAGTTCCAATGACTCGAACGCTCGTGATGCCTGTGGTATTCTTAGTAATGCAACAGATTCATCCTTATGGTCTTTCGCTCAACGTACTTGTTACTATGATATTGCTGTAACAGGTGATATCGCCTTTGGTCGTAGTTCTCGTCAAACAGCAGAACAACAAATTGAACAACGTGAAGCGATGCGCAATTCGCCAAAATTCAATTCTAATCTTTCTTTGACTCAATCAGTTCGAGTTGGCGAACAAGTACAAATTTCTTTTCAAGCGACAAGCGAATTTAGTTTGACTATTCACTATAAACTCCTTCATGCTCCGGATGGTTCTTCTCTTGATGGACTCACGGGGGAATTTAATTGGAAAGTTCCAGATGAAACAGAAAGTTCCAAGAAAATTCCTGTTGAAGTAAGTGCACAAGATGCTACTTACAATTTAACATCAACTTATGAAGTTTTGCTCGAAATTCAACCGAAAAGCAATGCTCTTGCACTCGCAGCTTCAATTATTTTACTTACTTTAACATTTACTTCTAGTTTCGTTCTTCCGTAGATGAACAATCTTTTCTTTTAAGTATATTGACAGAGTATCATATGAATTACTTTTTTTTTTCAAACTCATGATTTTATTCTCGAATTTCATTCAATAAATATCGTACATGATTATTTCAATTTGAAAAGCGTAAATCACACTTTCGATTTATTTTGTAACCAGATACTCTTTTTCAGTACACATAATTCTCATGAACAAAATCGAAAATCTTTGTGGCGGTTAATCCAATTGTTTCATGTTTCTATTTTTTATCTTATCAACGAAAAAGAGAACAAACACTTTCATCTTCAAAATTCATTTTTTAAAACTTTTTATCAAAAATAAATCTCAATTACAATCACAGACATGTTTATAAACAAGAAGAATTTTATCTTAATATTTATAATAAAAACCATAACGATAACGATAATCATATTAATGTACATAATCATTACAAATCCTACGACAAGTGTGTCCTCCATAATCTTTCATTGAAGATAAATAAAGACTCGATATGTTTTTATTGTCTTTTTAAGTCATTTTTGATATCTATAAAAGAAAGAGACATTGATATAAAACATACTCAAGATTTTTCACGGAATTCTAATTGATTACATTCATTATGTAGACGACAAATGGATATCTTGATGAATATCTTTACTAATAGTAAAAGTGAAGGATAAAACGTATTTTATTAACATTTTACGACATCTCTTGTTAAATATCGAGATTAAAAGTAGAAATAGATGAGAGTGAGTGAATAGCGACGAGGTAGAGATCTTTTAACATAGTATACATCAGCTTCAAAGCATCATGTCGTCAAGAAAAAGTATCTTTACAGTAGAGTGAAAAGAAAATATATACATCACAAATACATTCAACAAAACAACTAAGTATATATAAATGTGTGTATAGATATAACCATAATAGATTTAAAAAAATACAAAGAGATTCTATTAACATGATATAGATTATTCCGCACTATGTCATATAAAGTATGAAATTTACAGAGAAATCACTTTAAATATAAAAAATATATTGTTAGTTAGAAATATGATGTTTACAGATTGTATAGATGAAAATAAAATATCCTAAATTGTGAATAAAAATTTCTGTTTCTGATCAAGTGTTGATACGTATTATATATTTCTAATGATAATGTCTATCTCAATCATTTCTATTTGACCAAAATCGTCGAAAACGAAGTACAATAAATGCTGTACATTGTCCTGACCATGTATTCATATAAAAATCAACCATATAAACTTTCGATGGATATACAAAAAGTAACCAAGTTATCGTAAAAGGAAGATCAACACAAGATCGTAATAAAACTTTTACAATATATTCTGCTAATGAGATTTTACAATGAAAATATCCATTTTCTGGTTTAGCAACAACAGCAACTAAATTATCCAACCCATAACAAATTGTATAGACAATAAGTGGGACAAAAATAAACAAATGTCTATAGAATAATTTCATAAATGTTCTAAAATAAGAGCGATTTTCGAGACCATATCTACGAATTCGACGTGCAAAGCCGATCAAACACAAAACAGTTGCAATAAGATAAATGAGAATAGGCAAAGCAATGTGAAAAACCATAAGAAAGAAATGAAATTGTTTGAAATGTGGTGCATTACTCCAATCACAATTGTAATAAAGAATCGGGATAGAAAAAGCTAAAGTCATACAAAACAAAACTATTGTAACAACAATTGATCGTCGATGTTTTGAATATTTTGTTGTATCAAAAAACAAAACTAAACCACGTTCAAATTGAATACTTGCACTAAACCAAAAACAGAGATATACAGCTGCATTATAACCTACAACACCAATTACACAATGTGTTTTGTAATATAGATCTGAATTATCATATAAAATACTTCGATTATAATCAAATATTCCATCAATTGCAAGGAAAATATTTGCTAACAAACATAAAATTGAATAAATGATTAGATAAATTCCAATATTCGTACGAGATATTGATTTACATCGAATAAATAATTCTAAACACATACTATTGTTTAATATCGAAAGACACAATGCAAATAAATAGATAATTAAATTCACATATTTTGTATCAAATTGACTTTGTCGACGAATTTTTTCACAAAAAATTTCTTCATAACATTCATTACATATACAATAAGTTATATTTAATGAATAATTCATTCCACATGTATCATTGTTGAGACATTGAGAAATATTTACTTTACAAAGATTCATTGTTTTGATAATTTCTTTCAAAATATTTCAATACACTTAACGAAGAGCGATTTGAGACGTTTTACTCGTTTACTTGGTTTTTTCCCTGATGAAAAAAAGGAAGAATGATGCATCAATAAATGTACGCTATTTGATTATTAATAGGTGTGACTTCACTCATATTTTCTGAATATTAAAATCAAAATAAATTTGAAAATAATTTGAAAGAATTTTCAAAGAAACAACAAACAAATATTTGAAATATTAACTTCAAAAGATATGTATTTCCGTCATAAACACGATTAAAAGTATTTTATGAGAATGACATAGTCAAATTCAGTTAAAAAACTCTTTCGAAGTTTTCATGTATATCGAATGAATTGATGATCGAAGGCTGTTCGGAAATGAGATTTTTTACTGCTTTTATGCAGGAGTTTAGAAATAACGGATATGGAAAATGTTTTTCTCTATGAAAAAACATGGTAAGGGTCTGCCTTATAGTTTTACATTTCTACTCTCATCCATACTCTTCTATGAGAAAGGTGCTCATGTCTCTGCGAATTCAAATAAACAGAAAAGAGAATTTTTTGTTTACACAACGTCATCATTTTTCATATTTCGCCGAAAAGTAGCGATAGAACTCTATATAAATGGTTGTAGATAAGTATTGAGACGTTAAATCATGGGGAATGAACTAAGCACTCTTACAGAAGACGAAAAACGCATTCTGCGTCATCCACAATCGGGTCAAGCAAGTGAATTTTATTGGGCTTGTCGAAATGGCGATGTACGACATGTTCGTGAATTGATTGAAAGGATTCCTTATGAAGATTTGAATTGTCTGGAACCTAATGGTAGTACAGCATTACATGCCGCTGCTCATGGTGGACATGTCGAAATCGTTCGTATTCTTTTGAATGAACAAGGTTGTCGACGAGATCGTCCAAATTGTCACGGTCTCACTGCATATGAAGAAGCACAAACTGAAGAAATCCGACAATTATTCCATAGACCCAGTGGAACAAATCGCTTTTGTGATGACAAAGAACAAGAGTCAGTCGATCTGTTTCAAGTCGCAAAGTCAGAGGATCCTATTCCAGATGAAGATTTTGACAAGGACGGTTATTTAAAAGGACATGGAACATCGGAAGATCTAAACAAAGTGCGAAAAGATCAAGGTACTGGAAAAATGCTCACACAGTCGACTGTTGGTCGCGTACTTCATATGAACACAGGACCTTTGTACGTATATAGAAAGTACCTTGAAAAACAACTACGCGATCTTATCCCTGCTGATCATGAAGAAAAGGCAAAGTCAGAAATGTTAGTCCAGAGAGCATTCGAAGAAGAAAATCCCTTGTTTTTACTTCGATTATATACTTTGGAAACGCCATTCTATCGTGGTCTGAAAATGACCACAGAAAATCTTCGTCCTTATCAATGGTCACTGAAGAAAAACGCAGCAATCGAAACAAAAACGTTCTGTTCGACTTCATTAGAGCGAAAAGTGGCACAATCATTTGCTGAAGCGTCAACATCTGGTGATGATAAACGAAAAACTTTGATGATATTTCATTTTCCAAAACGAACTGAACAAGCGATCAATTTAGGGAAAATATCCGACAAGGAACCGTGTATTTCCGAATATGAAGATGAAGCAGAAGTTTTAGTTTTTCCCGAAACATTATTTTTCGTCAAACAAATCGACATGGATTCAAGTTTTACACTTATCTACTTGGAACATCTCTTCGTTCGACCAAGTTCGTTTATAAGTGGAGCGAAAGGATTGTACGACATTATAAAAGAGAAAAGAAAATAAATTTTTTCAATAAAAGCTAATTACACGATGCAAACTCGGATGTATATGACATTTCTGGTTGAACTGAATAGAATATGTAAGAAAACCGCCGTTTAGGCTCAACGAGTAATTCATAAATATGTTTTGACAATAAATGTTAATTGCACGGCAATTCTGTGTGATGGTTGACGAAAAGCTATGGAATGTCATCAACAACGCACACAGTCTCAATGGTTAATAATTAAGAGAATATTACGCATGTGCTTTTCTCAAAAGAACTTTGGAGTTTAACGTTAAATTATAATTATTTTTCTCAACTTAATAATAACGGAAAACTGTAGTCGGTTGTCATGGAACGTGCTAAAGGTTGTTCGTTGTTAGAAACAGAATGCACTTTTCTGACTCCTCCTGATGATTCCCCTCTGGAGTTATTATTACACATGAGAAGACACAATCTGAGTTCTCTAATTGCAATTCATTTCATATAGAGAGAAAACATCGTGTAATCAGAGAAATGTCGAGAAGGTTTTCATGAACTTTATTGTTAGTTGTCAATATGGATTCAAATAACGATACAAATTTTTCTAAAATCCAATGCGATTTAATGGATGAACTTGGTTATGATGTCGTTCCAATGTACCACGTTTTATTTCTTCTCAGTTGTTTTACCGTTCCGTCTGGAATTATCTTTAATCTTATTTTTGTCATTGCATTGATTTTTCGTGCGAAAAAACTCTTTAATATAACTAATCACGCGCTTCTGTTAAGTTGTTTGGCACAAGCTCTTCTTTCGTTTCTTCAAGGACCTTTTCGAATTTATTTTTATTACCATCGCGGTTGTTTGCCACTTTCTGGAAGTGCTCTATGCGAGTTTACAGTTTATCTGGATTATATTCCGACGCAAATTAACGATTTTCTGACGGTTCAACTTTCCATCGAACGTTTTCTTTTAATTATGAAACCTTTTATTTTTCATCGAACTCGTCATCAGCGCTTTTCATTTGCGATTTGTCTTCATTATTTGAGTTTATTCGTTGCCATTGTTTTCCCTTCGCTTTATTATCCAATAATCATGCAGAATGGTGCATCGACCATTGATCTCGACAATCCCTCCGCTACCCAAACATGTGATCTTTGGTATTCAAGAGATATTTATGAGTTATTTGATTTATTGATCACATTTGTTCCGTATTTTCTTATTTTAACAATGTATTTATTAGTCATTGGTTTAATGCTTTATCGAAAGTATGTTTACAATGATCAACGACAACTTCGACACGGAGGTCGAGCTCATCGTCGACTTCTTTATTCTCTGAATTTATTTCTTCTTTGGTTTCTGTTAACATGGTCGCCTTGGGTTCTCTATGACTTTTTTCAAACAATTCTCAATTTAACTTATTCGGTTTATATCGATGCAATAACAACATATATTGTTTATCTCAATTACGCATTTAGTTCAACGATCGTTTTATTCACTTTCAAAGAAACGCGTCAGTTTTATGTCACAAAATTCTGTTTCCATCGTGTTAGTCGTCGAGTTGAACCAATCCAACAGAACCAACTTGTTTATCCACTTAAAATCTTCAAACAAAACAATACAACTCGTTAAAACGGCTTTGTTCCTCCTATATTTTCGAAATACACATGGCTTTATAAGGCTAAATTTCACGCTTGAATGCACATTTACCTGTCGATATTGAAACATAATGATACAATTTGCGAACAAAATGGCAAGTTCGATATCTTCATCGACACGCATTCAATGGATGTGGAAAGAAAGTGAAGATCCTTTTTCAGAAAGTCATCAAGAAGAATGGAAATCATATTCCGATATCGAAAATCTGATCATCGAAGAATCTTATCAATCTAAACAAAGTTACGTCATTTTGGATAATTATACCATTCATTTTAAACATCAAATACAAATATCCAATATCGATGGAAGTAAACAACGTCCTGTTAAGAGAACGATGAGTAATCGAAGTGCATTTTTGCGTGAACAACGATTTACCTTCACTCCGATTACTCCTGATCATCCATTTCGTGGTTTAGACGGATGGATTTCCCCTTTTATTAAAGAAACGGTGAAGTATTTGAATCTAACGCATGAACATTTGCCTTCGAAGGATAAAACGATCGTTCCGATAGTTGTAGAAAAAGCTGCATGTGGGATTATTGAAGAAGGAAAGAAAATTGGTAAACAATGTGAAAGTGAATGGCTTGCAAAAACACTTCGTGAACAGAAAGATGCGGGAATGAGAAATGTTTGGAAGTGTTGTGCACATTTGTATTCATTAGAAAGTTTTTTATACAATAAATTAAACGAAACAATGCGATTGATTGGAAATGACGAGTATGAACAAGAATGGAGAGAAAATCTACGAACATTAGGACCATTTGGATTACTTTTATGGGATAATCCATTTAATTCGAAAACAGCCAAAGAAGGAACGAAATTTTATCGAGGAGCAAAATTATCCGAAGCACATATTTCTTCGTTTAACAAAGAATGTTTGAAATCAGAGGAAGAAAAAACGAAACATTCATTTCCATCTTTCACTTCATGTAGTCGAAATCGAAACAAAGCAGAAGAATTTGGAAATGTTCTGTTTATTATGACAGTTAAACATGCGTTTACTGTTGATCTCGAACCATTTTCCGAATATCCTGATGAAGAAGAAGAATTGATCTTTCCAGGTGTTTGTTTTACTATTGATCGAATAGAAAAACATAAGGAGAAATATTTCATCTATTTAACACTCATTCAACAGCATTATTGTAAGTTCAATTTCATTACCGTTCTTTCAATCTTTTTCGTGAATTTGAAATTTAAGAGAAAAGTCAGATTTCCAATCGGAAATAAACAAATTAGAATAATGTTTACAGAAAACATTTGAAATCTTAGAGAACTTCTGTCCACAAAATCTCTATCTGATATTCTGAAAGTTTTCTATTCTATAAAAATTTGAAATTGAAAATCTAACTTTTCTCTTGAATATCAAATCCATCACAAGGACTTCGACAAGATTGATACAATAATTTTATTGAAACTCCATATAGTACGGCGAGACTTTTACTGAATTTCGTGTACTTTTTCCATAGGTGACAATTTTCAACGAGGTACTGGCGACAATTTCAATCAAAAACCTCAGATACTAATCTTTCTCATCTTTATTTATTGTCGAATTATTAATCACATAGAAAATCAATCGTTATATGAAATCTATTCATTATCCTATATAATCATTATTATTGATAATCAATATTCAATACTTTATTCTCATTCTAAGAATATCCACACTGATTTTTACTATTAAAGTTCTAAATCTTACATAATATTCAATGATATTATCCATTCCCAAACTTTGATTTGATATTCCGCAAATAATTGAAAAAAACTTTGATTAAATCGTCTATATTTCATATAATATCGAATGATATGACAATATGCTCGATATTTCATCGATGTTCATCAAATAATTGAAAAGATTTCTGTTGAAATGGATCTCAGTTTCATATGATAATCAACGAAATCGTTACGAACAAAATTTGATATAAAAATCTCTGAAATATTTGATGAGAATTATTCTAAGAATTGTTTTTATTCCTCAGAAAGTATTTCATATTATCACTTCGACAGTTGATCTTTCAAATGACGTAAATACTTGAAAACAAGACTCTTTCTGTATATTCTACGCTTTCCTATTCTCAATTACATTTCTCTTCGAAGAACTTTCTTCGATATCGCTCAAATATTTAAACAAAATCATATTTTTTCATATTGTTCACTTTCCAATCGAGCTGAACAATGTTTTTTTGCCTTTGAAACTATGATTTTCGTCGAATGAAATAATTGAAAAGAATATTTGTCACAATTATTTCCATTCTACATGATTTTATACGAAATTGTAATGTTATGATCATTCCGATTGTGTTTATGAAATATTTGATGAAAATGATGATAAAATTCGTTTCAATTCGATCTGTTGAATAATAAAATTCTTGTTAAGAAATGTTTTTCTTTTATGTAAATGAAATACTTGGAAGAAAGTTTTATTTGAATTATTCGATTTGACGTGATGTTCATTTGATATATAATGTGTGAAATCTTATTTTCATATTAAACACGTATAGTTGAATGGAGTGTTGCTTTGTATTGTTCAACTTCTATGTGATGTTCGATAAAGTTATTTTACACAAAAGTTTTATTCAATCTTTGAATGAAATTTTTGAAGATAAATTTGGTCAATGTTGATTATGATTTATATGAGATTCAATCATTTAATTATGTGAAGATCTTCTCTTGGATGTTACTCGAATATTTGAATAAAATTATCTTTGAAAATATTTGTATTTCATCTCATATTCATTGATTTCGTCATCGGAAAATGTTCTTTTCATGATGATTAAATATATGAAGAGATTTTTCTTTGGATTTGTTTGAAATCGATGTGATATCGAAATGAAATGTTAACAAAGGAAAATATTGATTTGAGGAATTGGAAAATATTTGAAGAGAATTTTGATGAGATTTGTTTATGTAATATGTGACATTTAATCATAGAAATCAATCGCAAAACTCAATTTTTCTATTCGATCGATATGAGTATAGAATATTCGTTGAAATTATTCGTCTCTGATGAAATGTTGAATGATGTTTTTAGGAGAGAATCACTTTCATTTTCATTTTTCAAATATTCGAAGACAATTTTCGTTAAAAATATTCTTATTTTATGTCAAATTTGATCAAATCATTGAATACAAAACTTTGTTTTGATAATAATCAAATTATTGAACAGAATTCTCTTGATGAAAGATATTTTATACTTACGTGTTGTTTTCTCATAGAATCTTAATGAAAATACTCTTTGAATATTTGTCAAATAATAATAAAGAAATTTCGTTGAATTTGTTTTTTCTCTATGCGATATTTAATAGTTTTATAATGTTGAGAAAATCATTTTGATGTCAATGAAATAGATGAATTAAATATTGATGAGAATAATTTTCATCTTATGTGATGTTGAAGACTCGTATAAATAGTTGAAATATTCTTTCCAATGAATCGAAATTATCGAGGAAAACTTTGGTTAAAAGTATTTTGGATTTATGTGTTTATTCGTTGATGTTTTTGTATGTGAAATTCGTTTTGATTACTAAGAAAATATCAGAAGATCATTGTTTTCTTTGCACATTTTCTATTTCGATATGAAGTTTCATATGAATATTCAATGTGATATTTGAATTTCTTGCGAATCGAAATTATTGAAAAATATCTTCGTGAAAAAGATTTCGATTCTATGAAATGTTTAATAATGATAATATCAGACGAAATTTTCGTTGATGTCGTTCGAATATTCGAAGAAAATGATCATGAAAATGATTTGGATTTTATCGGATGTTTTGTAATATTTTCATTTTCTTTTGTTTCTTTAAATGTTCGTGAAATAGGCGATTTGTACTTTTTTGAGATTTGTTCCGTTTCNCCTTATGCTCAAGCAGGTTTTAATGCTGGTGATGGTGTAATATCGAAAATGCTGAAATATTCTCGTACAGAAAATATTACATTGTTGGTAAATGAAAGTAATGTTAATGTTCCCGGATTATTTGCATTTCGTATTGATACGGCAAATATCGAAGCAGGTGGATGTAATGAACATGAAAGTCTCAACCATTTACCAATTCGTGGTTCACAAATAGGTGGAACGAGTGTTTATTTTCAAGGACCGTGTTTCAATTCGAATACAACAGAAATTCAATGTCGTTTTGGTGAATTTGGAGTTGTCGATGGTCTGATCTTGAGTGAATTTCGTGCAATTTGTATTTCACCACTTGCAGCACATCCGGGTAATGTTGAATTAACTGTATCATTTGATGGAGGCAATACTTTCCTCTCTTCGGGAGTTTACACGTATATGCCAATGACAGACGACGCGATGATTAACGAACAAATTCTTGTTCGACAAGACGGAGACATTAAAACCGTGATCGACTGGGATGCGAAGATCGAAGTGGAATGGATGTTTTCAGAAGTGTCATTGGCGAATTTGAGTTCGGAGAATTTTGTTGTGATTGAATATGAAATCTTGACTCCTAACGACGAATCTACACGTCGTAAAGAGCAACGAGTGCTAAACTCCGATGTTGATATTCAGATCAATGCTGTGATTCCACTTGCTTCCAATATTCCATTACAATCTGGTCGTCAAACAATACAAATCAATTTAGCTGAAATTTCACGAAGACAATTCCGTATGATTCCGGTAACTGGTCCCACTATTGGTATCATTCGTTTGGGAATTTTCATCAATCGATCTCATCGTATTGCTAGACAAATGAAATCTGCAATGATTTTAATACAAAAGACATCGGAATATATTTGTGATACTTGGAAGAATAATCAACCAGCTCCTTCAACATGGAATCAAAATTTGTTACCTTGTCCCAATCGACTTGATCAAGCTCGTGTAGCCAGAGCTCAATATGTACCAGATCCAATGTGCCAACCAGAAGCAAATCGACCATTTTATATTCCTTCTTCTGTGAACTGTTGGTTTCATCAAGGACGACCACGTTTTCAAGAAGAAAATGCTGTTGCATGTTTTCGATCAGTTCGATTCAATGAACATAATGCTGGTGGACAATGTTGTTATAGCGAAGCTGGTCATCTTATTCGAAGAGGATCTGGTGCGGGAAGTGATGATCGTTACCATAGTGATAAAGCCTTTTGGAAACATCAATTTCACGATGTCCTTCCGTACATCGCTTGTTGCAAATCTCTCTCTGATCCCGAACGATGCAATTTATATTTTCATTATCGACCATCACGACCGGGAAGTGACACAATGGGTCAATTTGGAGGTACCTGGGGTGATCCTCACTTCTTGACGCTCGATGGAACGGCATATACATTTAACGGTTATGGAGAATACATTTACTTAGTAAGTAAACATTCGCACTGAACCTTTATTAAAGCGTTTTTTCTATAGGCTATTTCTGAACAACAATCGACTGTATTTGACAGCAGTAGTTCGTTTCGATTTGAATCCCAAATTCGTACGACGCCTATTGAATCCGGTACGACGAACGCAACGGCTATCAAAGCTTTCGCTGCAAAGATCGGTTTACAAAATATTAGTGTCACTGTTTCTCGAAGAAACCAACTTCTTGTTCATCTTAATGGCGATGAACTTGCATTCGATAATGATTTAAATAGGACTACATTACAACTAGAAGAATTTTCTATTACAAAAACTCGTGCAAACAATCAGCTGACAATTTTATGTCGATTAGGCGTTCATATTCAAATCACACCTATCTTTATAACAACAAAATCTGTCATGGTGCTCAATGTCGGTGCAGCGATTAGCGGAGAATTGAAAGGAAATTGGACATTTGGTTTAATTGGTTCTTATGATGGAAATCCTTCAAACGATTTACGCGATAGTTCAGGAAATATTGTCGGTACTACTGATACACTCTCAACAGAACAAATTCATCAAGTAAGTTAATTTTCTATACTTTGAAAAACTTCATCTTTATCAATTGCAGCTATTCGGTATGACGTGGGCAATTGATCCTGTTCGATCACATTTTTACTACGAATCAGGTGACAATGCTTCGTTTTATTCATTTCAAAATCAAATTTACCGACCAACTTTCAATGTCTCAATAAATAGTTCCAACGACTCGAACGCTCGTGATGCCTGTGGTATTCTTAGTAATGCAACGGATTCATCCTTATGGTCTTTCGCTCAACGTACTTGTTACTATGATATTGCTGTAACTGGTGACATCGCCTTTGGTCGTAGTTCTCGTCAAACAGCAGAACAACAATTTGAACAACGTGAAGCGATGCGCAATTCACCAAAATTCAATTCTGATCTTTCTTTGACTCGATCAGTTCGAGTTGGCGAACAAGTACAAATTTCTTTTCAAGCGACAAGCGAATTTAGTTTGACTATTCACTATAAACTTCTTCATGCTCCGAATGGTTCTTCTCTTGATGGACTCACAGGGGAATTTAATTGGAAAGTTCCAGATGAAACAGAAATTTCCAAGAAAATTCCTGTTGAAGTAAGTGCACAAGATGCAACTTACAATTTAACATCAACTTATGAAGTTCTGCTCGAAATTCAACCGAAAAGCAATGCTCTTGCACTCGCAACTTCAATTATTTTACTTACTTTAACATTTGTTTCTAGTTTCGTTCTTCCGTCGATGGACAATCTTTTCTTTTAAGTATATTTACAAAAGTATCATATCAATTACTTTTTTTTTCAAAACCATGGATTTATTCTCGAATTTCACTCAATAAATATCGCACATGATTACTTCAACTTGAAAAACGTAAATCACGCTTTCGATTTATTTTGTAACCAGATTCTCTTTTCAGTACACATAAAGATACCAATCGCAACATTGATCACATTTGAGACAAGTGTGTCCTCCACAATCTTTCATTGAAGATAAATGAAGACTCGATATGTTTTTATTGTCCTTTTGGACGAAATTCTAAGTAATTACATTCTTTATGTAGACAACAAAAGGATATCTGGATAAATATCTTTACAGATAGTATAAAAGTGAAGAATAAAACGTATTTTATTAACATTTTACAACGTCTCTTGTTAAATATCGAGATTAAAGGTAGAAATAGATGAGGGTGAGTAAATAGCGACGGTCTGCAAAGTTTTTAGCATAGTGTACATCAGCTTCAAAGCGTCATCTCTTCAAGAAAAGGTAAGAGATTCTATTAGCATGATATGGATTATTTTATTGTGTCACATAAATTATGAAATTTACAAAGAAATCGCTTTAGATATAAAAAATATTCTTAGTTAGAAATATAATGTTTATAGAGTACATAGATCAAAATAATATATCTATTCATGAACAAGTGTTGATACGTATTATATATTTATAATGAGAATATCTATCTCAATCATTTCTATTTGACCAAAATCGTCGAAAACGAAGTACAATAAATGCTGTCCATTGTCCTGACCATGTATTCATATAAAATTCAACCATATAAACTCTGGATGGATATACAAAAAGTAACCAAGTTATCGTAAAAGGAAGACCAACACACGATCGTAATAAAACTTTTACAATATATTCTGCTAATGAGATTTTACAATGAAAATATCCATTTTCTGGCTTAGCAACAGCAGCAACTAAATTATATGATCCATAACAAATTGTATAGACAATCAGTGGAACAAAAATAAACAAATGTCTATAGAATAATTTCATAAATGTTCTAAAATAAGAACGATTTTCGAGGCCATATCCACGAATTCGCCGTGCAAAGCCGATCAAACACAAAACAGTTGCGATAAGATAAATGAGAATAGGCAAAGCAATGTGAAAAACCATAAGAAAGAAATGAAATTGTTTGAAATGTGGTGCATTACTCCAATCACAATTGTAATAAAGAATCGGGATAGAAAATGCTAAAGCCATACAAAACAAACTATTGTAACAACAATTGATCGTCGTCGTATTGAATTTTTCGTTGTATCAAAATACAAAACCAAACCACGTTCGAATTGAATACTTGCACTAAACCAAATACAGAGATATACAGCTGCATTATAACCTACAACACCAATTACACAATGTGTTTTGTAATATAGATCCGAATTATCATATAAAATACTTCGATTATAATCAAATATTCCATCGATTGCAAGGAAAATATTTGCTAAGAAACATAAAATTGAATAAGTGATTAGATAAATTCCAATATTCGTACGAGATATTGATTTACATCGAATAAATAATTCTAAACACACACTATTGTTTAATATCGAAAGACACAATGCAAATAAATAGATAATTAAGTTCACATATTTTGTATCAAATCGACTTTGTTGATGAAATTTTTCACAAAAATTTCCTTCATAACATTCATTACATATACAACAGGTTATGTTTGATGAATAATTCATTCCACACGTAACATTATTTTCTTTCAAACTATTCCAATACACCTGACAAAAAGCGATTCGAAACGTTTTACTCGTTTACTTGGTTTTTTCCCTGATGGAAAAAGGAAGCATGACACATCATAAATGTACGCTATTTGATTATTAATAGGCGTGACTTCGCTCATATTTTCTGAATATTAAAATCAAAATAAATCAGAAAATAATTTGAAAGATTTTTCATATAAACAACAAACAAATATTTTAAATATTAACTTTAGAAGACATGTGTTTCGGTCATAAACACGATTAAAAAGTATTTTGTGAGAACGACATGGTCAAATTCTGAACTCCAATAACACCGATTTGTGATATTAGATTTCCATATTGTTCGATTTTATTAACAAACGATTTCACATTTTCTTACACTTGAGAAATATAACCGATGATCGAAGGGTCTTCGGAAATGAGATTTTTTCCTGCAGGAGTTCAAAAATAATGGATGTTGAAAATGTTTTTCTCTATCGAAAACCACGGTGAGGGTCTGCCTTACATCATCTACACTCTGCTATGAGAAATGTGTTTATGTCTCTGTGAATTCGAATAAACAGAAAAGAGAATTTTTTGTTTACATAACATCATCACTTTTCATATTTCGCCGAAAAGTAGCGATAGAACATTATATAAATGGTCGTAAATAAGTATTGAGACGTTAAATCATGGGGAATGAACTAAGCACTTTAACTGAAGAAGAAAAACGCATTCTACGTCATCCACAATCGGGTCAAGCAAGTCAATTTTATTGGGCTTGTCGAAATGGCGATGTGCGACGTGTTCGTGAATTGGTTGAAACGATTCCTTATGAAGATTTGAATTGTCTGGAACCTAATGGTAGTACAGCATTACATGCCGCTGCTCATGGTGGACATGTCGAAATCGTTCGTATTCTTTTGAATGAACAAGGCTGTCGACGAGATCGTCCGAATTGTCACGGTCTCACTGCATATGAAGAAGCACAAACGGAAGAAATTCGTCAATTATTCCATAGACCCAGTGGAACAAATCGCTTTTGTGATGACAAAGAACAAGAGTCACTTGATCTGTTTCAAGTCGCAAAGTCAGAAGATCCTATTCCAGATGAAGATTTTGACAAGGACGGTTATTTAAAAGGACATGGAACATCGGAAGATCTAAACAAAGTGCGAAAAGATCAAGGTACTGGAAAAATGCTCACACAGTCGACTGTTGGTCGCGTACTTCATATAAACACAGGACCTTTGTTCATGTATAGAAAGTACCTTGAAAAACAACTACGCGATCTTATTCCTGCTGATCATGAAGAAAAGGCAAAGTCAGAAATGTTAGTCCAGAGAGCATTCGAAGAAGAAAATCCCTTGTTTTTACTTCGATTATATACTTTGGAAACGCCATTCTATCGTGGAATAGGTTCTGCTACTATGCCACTTTTAGGGTCGATCGAAGGATTATTGTACAAAGTGAAATCACGATACTTTCAAGGTACATCTTATCGTGGTCTGAAAATGACCACAGAAAATCTTCGTCCTTATCAGTGGTCATTGAAGAAAAACGCAGCGATCGAAACAAAAACATTCTGTTCGACTTCATTAGAGCGAAAAGTGGCACAATCATTTGCTGAAGCGTCAACATCTGGTGATGATAAACGAAAAACCTTGATGATATTTCATTTTGCAAAACGAACTGAACAAGCGATCAATTTAGGGAAAATATCCGACAAGGAACCATGTATTTCTGAATATGAAGATGAAGCAGAAGTTTTAGTTTTTCCAGAAACATTATTTTTCGTCAAACAAATTGACATGGATTCAAGTTTTACACTTATCTATTTAGAACATCTCTTCGTTCGACCTAGTTCATTCATAAGTGGAGCGAAAGGATTGTATGACATTATGAAAGAGAAAAGAAAATAAATTTTTTCAAGAATAAAAGATAATTACACGATGCAAACGCAGGTGTATATGACATTTCTGATTGAATTGAATTGAATATGTAAAAAACTACTGTTTAGGCTCGAGTTATGCCTAAACATGTTTTGACAATAACTGTTAATTGCAAGGCAATTTTGTCTGATGATTGACGAAAAGCTATGTAGTATCAATAACAACGCACAAAGTTTCAATGGTGAACAATTAGGAGAAAATTACACATTTGTTTTTCTCAAAAAAAAAAGACTTCGAAGTTTTATCGTTAAATTATAATTATTTTTCTCAACTTAATAATGAGGGAAAATTAGTCGGTTGTCATGGAACGTGTTAAAGGTTGTTCGGTGTTAAAAACAGAATGCACTTTTCTGACTACTTCTAATGATTCCCCTATGGAGTTATTATTACACGTGAAAAAACACAATCCGAGTTTTCTAATTACAATCCATTTCATATATAGAGAACATCGTGTAATCAGAGCAATGTCTGAGAGGTTTTCATGAACTTTATTGTTAGTTGTCGAATATGGATTCAAATAACAATACGAATTTCTCTAAAATCCAATGCGATTTAATTGATGATCTTGGTCATGATGTTGTTCCAATGTATCACGTTTTATTTCTTCTCAGTTGTTTCACCGTTCCGTCTGGAATTATCTTCAATCTTATTTTTGTCATTGCATTGATTTTCCGTGCGAAAAAAATCTTTAATATAACTAATCATGCACTTCTATTAAGTTGTTTGGCACAAGCTCTTCTCTCGTTTCTACAAGGACCTTTTCGAATTTATTTTTATTACCATCGCGGTTGTTTGCCAGTTGCTGGAAGTGTTCTATGCGAATTTTCTGTTTATCTGGATTATATTCCGACGCAAATTAACAATTTTCTCACGGTTCAACTTTCTATTGAACGTTTACTTTTAATTATGAAACCTTTTATTTTTCATCGAACTCGTCATCAGCGCTTTTCATTTGCGATTTGTCTTCATTATTTAAGTTTATTCGTTGCCATTGTTTTTCCTTCGCTTTATTATCCAATAATCATGCAGAATGGTGCATCGACCATTGATCTCGACGATCCATCTGCCACTCAAACATGTGATCTTTGGTATTCAAGAGATATTTATGAATTATTTGATTTATTGANGATCAATTCTTCTTCTTCATCAGGATATTCGGAAAATGGTTCGAGATCAACAGTAAACGCATGTTTAACTGTAATAATAAACAGAACATTTCCAAATTCTTCTGCTTTGTTTCGATTTCGACTAAATGAAGTGAAAGATGGAAATGAATGTTGTAAGAGAGAAATATTCGAATTTTATATGGAGGAAAATAGTTGAAAAGTAGAGTTATAGGAATCATTTCGAATCCAAGTGATGTTCGACAAGAATAATGTGTAAAAAGGTTTTCTTTGATGGTTTTGTCATTATTGGAGAGAAATTTCGTTGGAACGGAATATGTTTTATGTGATATTTGATGAACGAATTCAATAGAGATGTCTCGTTGAGTGTTACATAAGTAAATGAATACACATATCGTTGAATTATTTCAATTCTGTTTGATGTAATAGAATAGGAGGATAAAGATGAATGGATTTCTTTATCAAAGAAATATTTGAGATAAATATTCGTGAAAATTGTATATATTCAATGTAATTCTATAGAATTCAATGATTTATGAAAGTTTTGTTTGAATGAGAATCGAATTATTGAATCGAATTATTTTAAGAAATATTCTATTTCGTGTTTTTATCGAAATATATCAGATGAAAAATGCGTATTTTCATTGCAATGATATAGTTGAAGAGAGTTGTGTTTGAAGTAATTCTTGATTGAGATGATTCTCAATGGGATATGTATTTTGAAAACATTGAAATTCGATGTCGATGTAATAATTGAATAAAATTCTTTTCACTTTTATTTTCATAGAATGTGATGTTTAATGTGATTTTCGATGAAAAGATTTTCTTTGAAAAGAATCGAATAGTTGATGAGAAACTTCGTTCGATTTGTTTTTATTCGGTGTCGTATAAAGATTTTCTAAAATAGATTTCATTTTTGTATCTTTATCTGCGAAATATACGAAGAAAGTTATCGAAATAAAGTTTCAATTCGATGTCATCTACAAAATTGTGTTCATTTACGATAAAATAATTTTGTATAGAATACATTTTTTGTATAAAAACTTCATAAATGTTGTTCAAAATCGACTGGATTTTTCTCATCAATCGTGAAATTGGCAAATGAAATGATGATATTTTTATAAATGAATAAAACAATGGTTGATTTACACATTTTTTATGTGATATTATTTTGGAATCAAATACCAAAGATATTCTACGTTGAAAACAATGATAAATGAATATCTAAACTATGAATAATATTCATAAGGCAAAGGTACTTTGAAATGTCATATCATTTCATTATTTGTAAAGGAACGAATCGAAATTATAGAATTATTTAATGATGAAGATTGGAAATGATCATTGATACATTTAAAAAACAAGATTTTCTCATTGGGAATTTTTAAAAATGAAAAAAAACATATTGAAGAACATCAATTTTCATTCTTTATTAATATAATATTTGAAAGTTTCGCTCTTTATGATCAAATAACAATTAGCGTAATTTGAGACTGTGCCTTTCCTTGTAGTTTATTGTGTTTCGCACTTTGAAAATCTTCACACAATCTGAGTTGGGACAAGTGTTCTCAGATAATTCACTAAGTAAATCTATAAAAAGAATTAAATATACTTTCTGAAATGCTCATATCTGAGTTTGTTCAAATTCCGACTACGTAATATTTCAATATTGCTGAATAGTATTGATCAAAAGCACTGAAATTGCTTTGTTTCTCGTTCTTATTGATGATGAGTGAAAAAGAATTCAAATAAATATTTCAGGATGAAAATTCACGATCATTTTCATTAAGAAGTTAACAGAATGTGAAGTTCTTTTGGTTCGATTTCATACTTTGTTGATATAAAGATTGAACGCAATCAACAGTGAAACTACAAATGAAAATAGTTTTCATATCTGTTTGTTAACAACACGAGTATTGAAATCGATTTCTCTTCTTAGTCAATGATAACTCTCTTAGTTTTCTCGTTATTTATTTTACAAATAATCGATCTATAAAATAAATTAGAATAAAAAGAAATATTTAGTTTTATAGATTAAAATTTCGAGTGAATGTGCAGATTCGGAGTTCCACAATGATCATATTAATGAAGAAAAACACACAGATTATCAAAAGAGCGATGATCTTTCTACTTGATAGAAAAAGAACAAATGAGTCAAAAGAGAATAATGTTCTTTTCCATATAAAATTCTTCAATCGAATAGATATCAAATGTTTTTTAGTGAGAAATTTTCGTATTGAATCGTTCTGTTACAATGCATATCGAATACACAAATATAGTCACGTTTTTCTATCAAACCTTTTTTTTTCGTTCTGCACACGATTGACGAGACAAATTTGCTTCCTTCACGGATATTACGAGAAAGATGGAAAGATTTTGATGATGAAGAGACATTGAATATGACGACACGTGTACTTTTTTTGTTAATTGAATATCAGTGATATTCGATTTAGTCATAAATTCTCATCGTCTTTTTTTGTTAAACATGACATTTTAGTTTATTTTTACGTCAAGAAACGCTTCTAATTTGCGTATTAATTCAAAGAATAATTGTCAGGTCGTATGAAGGATATTTGCCAATGATTATTGATCGTTGTTGATCATGACCGTTACTAATTTTCTCAAAAATCACTCGTAATGACATCTAACATTCGATAGAATCAGTTTTATCGTTTTGTCATCATTAGAATGTCAATCTGAGTAGATCTTTCTCTGTCTCTCTGTCTCTCTCATCATTGATACATGACCTCGATATCTCTGTGAAGTGTATATAAACGTTTGATATAATATTGTCAAAGGCATTTGCAATGACAACTGCATCAACTTCAATTCCATATTTTTATCGCGATGCGAATCCTTTACTTTATTCACTTCGTGACGATAATACAGTAATTCAGCCGTATTTTCTCTTCCCATTACAATTCTTATTCTTCGATTTAACCTTACGTTGTTGGGATCGATTAGTTTATGGCACATGGTATTTACCAGGTGAATTGATTGAAATTGAACTTGTTGATAGGAAAGCAACTACAATTATGAGTGGTACTGAGATTGATCAACCATTGCTTTCGGAAATCTCAGTGTATATTCTTGTACCATTTAAAGGCCTTTTTTCGAGGAAAAAGAAAACACCGAAACAGATTCTTCGTGTAAATCTTCGAAAAGAAGCGAAAGAAATGACATTTGATCTCTATGATATTATTTTCGGTTGTATACCTTTATTTGCTCATACAATTTGGTATATCATTATCCACACAGATTGTAGTTCAGCTGCATATTCATCAACATGGAATTGTTATAATCTCTTTGGTTATCGAATTTACAATTATATATTCGATTCCTATACAGATTTTGCTTATTGTTTTCTTTCAAAATTATATTTCTATCGTCGAAATAAAGACGCGTACAATTTCATTCAGAGTAGAAAAAAACCATGGCGAAGAATTTTATCCAAAGTCATATTTTGGATTGCTTTCGTGATATCCATCATTACGTTTATATTTCCTGGTGCAATCATTCTTCCATATTTGTTCACAAATGTTATTCCAATGCTTGTCATTTACGCATTTATCTCTATGGCTTATGCATACGTTGTAACAGTTGTTACTCTTTTTCTTCATTATTACACAGCAATCACAGGAAGAGTTTTTGATTTCAAAAGTGAAGAACTCACTTGGGTGAAACGACAAATGAAGAAACTTCGTCATAATCCACGATTTGTCATTTCATTTGGAGTTAGAATTTTCCCGTATGTAATGACGATTATGTTTAATCTATCGCAATTTATTTACTATGGAGGAGATTTTTGGACATCACTCACTCGAGAAGCGGATTTCAGAGATCCGAGTAGATATTTTGCGAGTATGTCGCAAGCATCACAAATTTTTCATACAATTTTAACTACAATTTAATTCTGAAGAGAAAGAACAATTGTTCTTCTCTTGAAAGATATTTCCAAATTCATCATAGACAAAAATATCAAATTGAAAAACATAAGATTATTAATCTTTTTAAACAAAGATTCGTCTCATTGATTCGATTCTTTTCAATTTCATGAGACAAAAGTAAAAGATGATCTTTTTTCAATATGAAACTTTCATTTTTAATTAAAGAGATTTTGTCTTCATGACCATTATTAACATCTTGACTAAAAACAATGAATCTTAATGATCTACAACATGTTCATCAAAATGTGATATATTCATCCTTATCGATCTTTTCACTAAAATCCAATGACATGTAAAAAAAAGAAGTTATTATCATGAGCAGATCTTTCTTCTTTTCTCTTTGAGAAATAACGAAGATTTCAAGAGAAAATCTTATTTATCAAATTATATTGAGTGTCCTAAACAATTGAATCGATTCGATACAACGTATCCAATCGATTTAGTTCATTTAGAAATTGAAGAATATATTCTTTTCGGATGAAATTCTATTTCTATCATCATAATAGAGAAATTTTGATTCTTCTATATTTATCTTAATTAATGATTGTTGTTTTTTCGGTCGTTGATCTCACAAACAGATATGCGTTGTAATTTCTCGTTTAATGTTAAATTGATTTAATTTCATTATGACAAAGATCTGAAAGAAATATCAAAAAACCTGTTCTACTCGTCTTTTCTATCAAATGGTTTCTCATAATATGTGTTACACTTAATTAAAGTGTACTTCCTTTTTTCTTACCTTAAGCGTGAAAAGAATATTTAATAAAAACTCATCGAATGGAACAACAGTTACATCGAACACCTTCAAAATCAAATATACCGTATCGTTATTTGATTTTCCACCATTTTCAAGAGACAAATCAAAGAATTGTTTGTCCAAAATGAACTCTATTTTCTATTTTCATGTTGCCAAATCGATCATTCAAGGTTTCAATCATCTCTTTTCTTCTCATTAATTAACAAACATTTTCATTTCGTTTTATAAAACAAACGACGACAGACGATGAGTACAAATTCAATTCCATATAGTTATCGAAATGCCAATCCATTACTTTATACATTTCGTGATTATCACACAGGAATTCAACCGTATTTTATCTTACCAATTCAATTCTTATTCTTCGAATTTTCCTTACGTTTTTGGGACAAAGCAGTTTATGACACTTGGTTAGCTCCAAGTGAATTTTTTCAAATTGAAAGAGATGAAGAACCTCAATCAACAGAACCAGAACTTCCAAAATTACGAACGATTCGTCATCGACCACAAACTAATTCTTTTCTGAGCACAGTTTTCTTCGTTCAACCATTTAAAAAACTTTCTGTGAAAACGAAAAAACACAAAACAATTCCAGTTTTGGATTTATATGATCTTCTCTTCTATGTTCTTCCTTTACTTGCTCATACAATTTGGTATTGTTATATTCAATCGAATTGTATGTCGGGTGAATTTGCAACAACATGGGATTGTTACAATTTGTTTGGTTATCGAATTTATAATTATTTATTCAGTCCTTTTATAAATTTTAGTTTAACATTTTTTTCGAAAATCATTTTATTATTCCGAAAACGAAGAGAAGGAATCGATGTGTTGGATCGCAAACAAAAATGGAGAAGAATTGGTGTGAAAATCATCTTCTTCATTACTTTGATCTTTTCAATCATCACTCTTCTCTTCGTCGGAGCTTTAGTTCTTCCATTTTTCTTTACCAATGCAATACCAATGATTCTTGCTTATGTTTTTATGGTTATGACTTATGCATACGTTGTAGTTACATTAATTATGATCTTTTTATGTTATCGATATATTACAAATTCGATCTATCCAAAGAGAAAAGACGAAACGGGTTTTATGGAAAGACAACTGAAACGATTGGCGGATAATCCACAAATAATTCTTCAAGCAGCTTTTCGTTTACTTCCATATTTAGTGTCGATATTGTTTAATTTATCACAGTTTTTGTATTACGGATCGGATTATTTGGGTGCGATTTCATTGGAAGCAGATAAAAGAGATCCAAGTGCATATTTTGAACGAGTACTCAATTCACCACAAATGGCTCATACAGTGTTGAGTTCAATTTAAGAATCTTTGTAAACAATTTTTATTTGAGATTCGGATTCATTTCTTTCATCTTAAATTATTTTAGAACCGTGTTTCGACTCTTAATGCCTTAGAACGAACTATCGTTTTTTTTTCTTCAATAAAAATTATAATCGATTAATATGTTTCGCGAGACAAACTGAAATTTCAACGAAGGATAAATCGACAAGAGCCTTATTTCTATCTTTCGAAATAAACATCCAAATGAAACCTAAAGAAAAATATAGAAAACCTTCATAACCATAACTAATATATCTAGAACGAACAGAAACAACATACCTTTTTTTATTCATTCAAATGAGATAAAAGAGTGCAACGTCTTCTGCTGCTCCAACTGTAAATTGCCGCTCTTACCGCAAATCGAGATTATCACACGGGAATTCAACCATATTTTCTTTTACCAATTCGATTTTAATTCTACGATTTCTCTTTACGTTTCTGGGATAAAGCAGTTTATAACACTTGGTTTTACCTGGTGAACTAATTGAAGTTGTGAAAATCGAAGACGACGAAGAATCAATCAGCACATCATCCCGAAACTTTCTGACAATTTCTACTATACATATATTCTTCAAGAATTGAAAAAGTCCTCATATAAAACAACAATTAAAAGGAAAGTTCCAACGTTTGATCTATTCGATGTATTCTTCTCATTGATACCTCTACTCGCACACATTATTTAGTATTGTATAGTTCAATCTTCATGTGAGTCACACATAAATGGTGGAATCGGATGGAATTGTTATTCTTATCGAATTTATAATTATGTTTTCACTTCATTCACGAGTTTTTCTTATACATATATTTTAAAATTGCTTCTCATTCGAGAGAAACTCAAATATGGTATTCCGCTTGTTCAAAGAAAACACAAATAGAGAAGAATCTGTGCGACATTTGTGTTTTATTTCTCTCTAATTTCTTCAACAATAACTTTTATATTTGTCGGAGAAATTTGAGTAACTTTGATCGATACCGACCGGATAACGAGATCAATATCGACAAATGGCCTTTGAAGAAGTTGATGTCCAAGACGACTGTCTAATGGAAACATATAATGGTATCAATGACAGTAAGAGATATCGGAAACTAGAAGAAAATGTAATTCCGTACTTTACGCCTACGATGCTGAGCTGGAGTTAATGGACATACAAAGTCCTCGTCGAGGCATCACTTCTTGGAGTTCAAACCGTAAAAGGCTTTTGTCGACGCACCGAGCTTTTGCTCACACCCACCCTCACCCTCAAGAGATCCAAATGCATATTTTCAAAGAATTCTCAATTCACCAAAAATTGTTCATACAATATTAACATTAATTTGAATCATCTTTCACGTGAAAATCGATTTATTTCAATTTGACATTCGATTGAAAGATTATTTGAAATAAAAATTCCCTTTTGAACTTCATATCGATTATAAAATGTTCCAATTTTCTTCTCAAAATTCTATTTGAAATTATTTTTATATAAAAATTTGATTAAATGGTTTGCATATTCGAATGTTTATCCATATCGATTGTCCGAGCCAAGAGATATGCGAATACAACAACGATTATCTAGAAAATAGTCGATTAAAAGTGATTTCTACAAAAAATACTCTTACAGTTATGAGAAAACACGGAATGTAGATTAACAGAGTTATTGCAACAGTTAATGTTGAATATCTTTTCTTCGTATTGTCAACATTCGCTGATGAAATAAAGAAAAATATGAAATAAATCAGTATTCCAATACCAATTACACTAATAATAAAGATTCCAACAATAACAAACTAAAAGGATTGAATAAATATGAATATTTATTCTTTTTAAATAAATTTACTATTCGTAAATATTTCACAGAACATCGATGAGCAGAGAAAAATCCAAATCCATAATAAATAACAATTAGAAGAGCGATTAAAAGTTCAATTGTACGTCCAATATCATGTAAATATGCACCACGTCCGAAACCTGACAATGAAAGAGCCAAAACACCCATTGTCAATACCTTTGAATAAAATTCAAGTTATTTTTCTTATGTTGAAAGTGAAGAATTTGAATTTACAAGAGATAATCCGAGTCCATACATAAAAAATTGTTGTAATCGTCGAATTTGACGATCTTCCATTCGTTGTATTGGTTCCATAACGAACACATTCATATTATCCATGTTTTAGACTTCGTTAATTTCAAATAATGATGATGAAATCACGCGTTTTGTTCTTCTTTTGTTTCGAAGCAACTTGAATGAAAATCTTTGTTTTTTTTTCAATTCATCAGAATGTTTCTCTTCTCTGTTTGATGAAATTTTCAATGACTCAGAAAAACAAACAAACGACAAGCGAAAGAAAAAGAATCAAAATGAATCGAATGAAGAGAAAATCGTTGAAATATACTTTTATGAAATTTTCTTGGAATAGAAATACATTTTTTGTTAATGAAAAAGAATATTTGTGGAAAAGAAAACAAATAATTTTGTCTTTTTATCGAGATTGGACATAGTTTTCGAAACAATAAATCCTTATAGAGCGAGATGAATTTTATACTTCAATGGAATTTGTACCATAGCTGATCAATTCGGCGGTTTCTCTTATATCATAAGACTTTCTTCGAAAGTTTCAATGTCAAAATCATCTTCTTCAGACTCTACTAATTCAAGTTGAATAAAAACAGTACAGCCTTTTTTAAATACATAATGATCAAGTTTCGATATACATGTGTCAGTTAAGATATGATCTACAAAAAATCTATTCTCATCATACGGAGATTGACGCGGCAATACTCTAATGTATAAGGATCTTCAGTATGATCATCCATTCCTTCAATGTGATAAATCAGAATCCACAGTTCAGTAGAATAGAATTGTATTTACAATTGTCGTGTGTTCCATTGTTCATTTATCAACAATATATTTGTTGCCTTCTTTGATTCATAATCGAGGACATTTGCTTTGTTTATTACTGCTTATAGAAGAGTCAAAATACCATTAATTGACTGTTCGTAATGTTTTCTTTGATTAGATTGTCAACTGTCTCAACATCCATCAAGTTATGAACTACGATGATATCTCTGTTCGAAGTTTTACGTTATTCAATACTCGTCGAATGTAAAATTCGTCCAATAGACCTTAACGATTAATCACGATAATAATAACTGAAGATATATTCATCGTGATTTCTCTTCATAGAACTTCAGTCACTTTTTGATCAATGACTTTCTATTTCTCTACGGTCGATACATTCGCACCAGAACTATCCAGAAACATGAGATATTTCGTCTGTTCTCTCCCTTTAATGATCGAAATTGGACAAATGAACAAAAGTCTCTGTTTTTAAATATTTGATTTCTTATTTTTTTTATTTGAACACAGAACCAAAATCACAACAAGTATCGTTTTCAATCGAACATATGATCTGCTCTGAAGACATTAATTTACATAGATCATAAATTGCGTCATGTCGTTGTTTATTGTCAAATCTATAAACGAAACATCTGATGCAATATTCTGCGTATCAGAACAAATTTTACTTACTCAACTGTTAATGTAAATACTGACGTAGATTCTGTGTTAGTCTTCGAACTGATTGCACCGAGATTTGCTAAAGTTTGGGCAAGTTGATGTATCGCCTGCAGATCTAAATCATTCCGCTCAGAAACAAACTTCAATGTTTAACAATAATTATTTACGCTCGGAGTGAAGTGTAAATTTTAATTGATTTTGCGGCGTTCCAATAATTTCGGCATCATCAAAGATTCTTCCGTCTGAATTATTCATATTATTCGAAACGGCATATTCGGACTCGAAACTGGAAATATCCAACAAACAATCGAGAAACGTTGAAGCACCCTCACGGAACGAATTGAACGTATCAACTGGCACATGAAGTAATCCACTTAATTTCGATGACATTTTTTTCCAAAATGACGTATTTTGCGAGACTGTTCGAAACCATGCAAACATGAAATCTCGATTTAAACATTTGGCAATTCCAAAAATCAATTCATTCACTCCCGACGGATCTTTTCTCACACCAAATTCTTCGTCCACGTATTCTCGACTATTGACCATTGTTACCAAAGCAACATTTCTATAATAAATCACGCCATCTTCTTCAGTTGGTTTGATATTCGGATGAACACTCTGTACTAATCGTCGAAATTCATTGACGACAACTTGTCGATTTTTCCCTGCCCACATATTCGTACAAACAAGTGCACAAAAGATATTCTTCTTATAACATTCCGACAAAAGCCATGCGACATGTTCCAAAATCGCGAATGATCCCGGCGATGCACAGTAGATCATACACAATGGCTGAGTTTGTTCGATTAATGTTGCCATGTACGATCGGACATCGTCTTCATTCCAAGATTCGATCCCCGGCGAGTCCCAGATGACCGTTTCATGTACTGTTTTTCCATCTGTGCATTCGTAGGAATAGCGTTCGACGCTTTTGGATATGGAATTCAAACTCGCACTTGTTTTCGTTAATTTTCTCTGACAAATCGCATTGACCAGCGTACTTTTTCCTACACGTGCTGAACCACAGAGAAGAAGATTAGTTTGCCTTAAATTATCAACCATCTGAAAAAAAAAGAATCGTTTATTCAATCATAATTTTCGTTTTATTGCAATAAGAATAATTGGTATCAAACTTTTAATAATTTCTTTCCCATGTTCATCGTAAAATTCTTTTACGACGGGTTTCGCAATTTCAAAAAAGTTCATCAGCTCCTCACGCATTGTCACCCAAAACGATTGATTCTCAGCAACTGTGTAACACCAGGCTGCAGCTTGATCATTTTTTAACGAAATTAAAATCCCAAAAATCAGCTCATTGATTCCTTCAACATCTTTTCGAACACCCAATTCGGTATCTTCATAAAGAATACTATTGACTGATGTACACAAAGCAACATCACCATAGAATCTAATTGGATTTTCATCTCGTGTCATGTGATGATAACGCGAAAGTAAAGAATGAAAATCTTCCATAACATGTTGACGTCGGGATGTCCCACTGGAATATTTATTTGTGCAAACCAAAGCACAGAAGATATTGGAACTAATACAAGTATCAACCAACCATTGTAATTGATCCAACTTTGCAAATGAACCGGGAGAAGCACAGTAGATCATACAGAGTGGTTTACTTTCGTTCATTATTTTTGAAAAATATGAACGAACGTGTTGTTCAGTCCACGATTCGATGCCAGGTGTATCGTAAATTGTGATTTTGTATTGAACGGAACCGGCTTCGTCATCTCGATTAATCGTATATTTCTCCATTCGATCAGTTTGTGAACATAAACTTCCACTTGTTCGGGCAACTGGACGTCCGCAAATGGCATTCACTAATGTACTTTTACCCACACGGGCAGAACCGCAAACAACGATACTAAATTCTTTCGACATCTACAATACAAATCAACAAAATTTGATTAAACGACTTTCTCCTTCAAAAATCTTTGTTTTAAATACACTAAGAAATTCTCTGCAGTTTCGGATGGCGAACTCATTACAAGATTTTTCAAGTCTGCTATTCGTAATGTAAAAAATCCCCCCACTTTCTGACTGATTCTTTCCCAATAAGTTCGTCGATAGAGAACTGCATAACACCATCCAAGTAATTTCTCTTGATCGAGTGTTTCCATAATACTATGAATGAGTTCATCTATCCCTTGAACTGGTTTTCGTAGATCGGACAATTCCGGATCGTGATATTCGATTGAATTTACCATGGTACACAGTGCGCCATCGCCAAAGAAAGTCACTTTATGGGGATGATGAGGAGAATGTATCTGATTGGAGTATTTGTCGATTTTCTCGCCGAAGAAGACCAGTTCTTTTTGAAATTCTTCGATAACAACATGCCGTTGCATTCCTGACCACATATTTGTACAAACCAACGCACAAAAGATACTTTTCGATTTACAATACTCTAAAATCGAATGAAGTTGATTAAGTTTAGCGAATGAACCAGGTGATGCACAATAAATAATACAAATGGGATCGGTTTTCTGAATAAAATCCGTCATACTCGTCACTCCACCGTTGTTATTCCAATCTTCAATGCCCGGTGTATCATAAAACGTGATTTTAATTTGTTTACTCGATGAATTTTCTCTTGGTTTTATATTCAATGCAAACGGTTGAATTTCCTTCGTACAGGAATTGAGACTTTGACTTGTCTCTGCTTTTCCATTCCCATTGGTTAACGCATTGATTAATTGACTTTTACCAACACGCGGCGAACCAATAATAAGGATATTAAACTTAAGATTCTCCACCACATGGTTCACTTCTGATTGATAATATTTTTCACTTAACTTTTCTTGCACATGTCCTGCTTTATCATATAAACAATCAAATTTTCCTTTATCTACTCCGCGACATAAATGCTCATTTCGAATTGAGAAGGATTCGCCACAACGGGAACAGAAAAATCCTTGAGACGACATCAAATCTAGACCACTGGGTTTTTTCGAGTGTGTAGCAATGCATAATCTCAGTTTTCCAACTCTGTTTATACCATCACACGGCATACTTTAAGTACTACTCCTCTATGATTATTTCATCATACGAAATAGATGTCGCGAGTGTCTCAAGGTAAAGTTGTTCGTTTTTATCTTGAGCTGATGAGAAAATTATAAACTAAGAAATCATAGTAAAATGTCAGGGAAACGGAGGGAGGAATAAACTAAGTTATTTCTTGTTTAATTGATAAACGGCATAAAATAGTTTCTGGAGATTCGAATTTCTCGGATAATCCAATTCAGCCAGGCGACGAAAACCGACATTTTCCAATTCTTCGTGCCATTTTTGTCGAGTGCGATATTGATTTGAACTTGTAATTTTAATAATTTCTGCCTTTTGCCTTTCCCAATTCGATGCGATGCCATTCGAATTATTTTCTAAATGAGCGAATTCGCCGATCTTTGCAATTCTCATAAATGCCTGAATAAAATTCAAATATTTATTTGTAATTGAATGTTCAGTTTCACAACCATGTTCACGAAGGATAAGATATCCATTTGAGCGTAAAATTCGAACAAATTCCAATAAAATCGAATGTAAAGCAGCAACGCGATGAAGCACAACGAAACAAGTTATTAAATCCACACAATTGTCGACTAAAAGAGAAAAACAATGGGACAAATTCGATGGGAAATTTTTCCATACCGAGATGAATTTTTGATTGAGCTAAATCAATATTCACATGTGTAAGACAATTATTGTGACTGTCGTAATCATTTCCACCGAAAATATCATTTTTATGTAATTGAAGGTATTCTCCAATTTTGACAGTGATGAAACCATCGCGACAAATAAAATCGAAATAACCATGAATACATTTACGATCGATGACTTTGCCCATAGGAAACGCTTTTTTTAGAATTAAATCTCGTGACCGGGGATTTTCGGGATCGAACATTGTTTGAATATCAGATAAACGTTTTTCTGATCGAGCTTGACTTTGCCATTTTTGAAGCGATTCTTTCGCACCTAAAAAAACTAGTCTGTTACTTTGAAAAACTCGCAATTTGAAATAGAAAAACCAGGTTGTTGTTCCAATTCTCGAATAATCAGATAGAGTTGATAAAGTTCATTGCTTTTGTTCGATCCAAGATTTAAAAGTTCCAAGGCAAGTTCTGTACTATTTCGTAGTCCATACAGTTTTCCCATGTATTTAAGCAATGCATTACGATAGGAAATATTATTCCATAATGAAAATTCCACTTCACTCGATTCCATCCACTCAGTAAACTCCTGAGTTTTCATTGACATTCGACAATCTATTCAACGGATAAAATAGTACTAAAATCAGCTTTATGTGTAAAATGATCTTCACACAAATGCACTCAATTTCTAAACCTTACTATTTGTGACGTTTGATGTGGTACTTCGGTTTTCTTCTACAAACAATGTACGTTCTACTTGAATCTTATTTTCGCAGTCTGCATCATCATTCGCAACGCTCTTTGTTTGTATTGATGATAAATTTTCTCTCGATAGAGTAACTATACTTTGACTTTGAAGGTCTATGCAGAACTTATTGGATAGAAAAGTCTTTCTTTCGCTAATCGATGGATTTTACCCGAAATTTTCTCTTCTAAACTTTGAATTAGATTTCGATGAAGAAGATTTTCTTTTTGCAGATCTTGAATTTTCTCGTGAAGAACGCTGATTTGAATGAATGCATCGTTTAACAAACTCCGCATCTCGTGAATTTCACTCGCATCGATCATTTTCGACATGTCACGATGATTTATCTGAAAGAAAATTGTTCGATTCGTTTAATCGAAAAGCAAAACAAAATCATTGTTTTTGATAAATTGAATAAAATAATCGTTGTGGATTGTTTCCTCGATAAAATAACGTTGCAAGAGGAGAAAACCCGAAGTTGCTCAGCTTGTCATGCCATTGTTGACACAATTGATATCGAATTGTTTTCGTATACTGAAGAATTTCGGATTTTTGTTCTTTCCAATCAAGATTTTCTTTATTTTGTTCATCGGAAATATTTGCGAATTCTCCGACACGTGAAATCATCATTATCGCATGAACAAAATGAAGATATTTCGTTGGTAATGATCGACTATTATCACAATCATGTTCACGAAGAATTAAATATCCACCTGGTCGAAGAATTCGACCAATTTCCTTCACAGTTTTATCAATTTCTGATATATGATGAAACGTGACGAATGAAGTTACCAAATCCACTCGATTATTCGCTAAATTCAGAACACAACTCAATATTCCAGGAAAGAAAAACATTAATACGAACGAAGATCAATTTTCGATTGATTTGCATCGATTTGAACAAATGAAATCTTATCGAGTTGTCCTTTGAACACATCACCACCGAGAATATTTTCTTTATTTAAATGTAAATATTCTCCAATAGCTGATGTGATCATTCCATCTCCACATCCAAGATCGAAATACGATTTAATCTTTTCACAATTGATTATTTCTGTTAAATTCAATGGAAAAACATCGAAAATACGGTTCTGCGATGAAGATTTCGGATTAAATTCGAAAATAACTTTCAAATCATTGATTCGACGAGTAATTCGAGATTTATCTTCCCATTTACCAATCGACATTCGCGCTTCTAAAACACAAATTCCATAACACACAGTCAATTCCGTTAGATTCAAACCGTCTTTGTGTTTCGTCTCTTCAATTAATCGATACAAAATATCCAAATCATCAGCTTCACCGACATTTTGTATAACTTGAGTAAATACTCGATACATATGAGCACCTTGGTCATAAATCCTTCCCAAATATGTTAATAACGCTTTTCGATATGTTTCATTTGACCAGAGCGATTCGTCTGATGACAATGAACACATCCAATCAGCAAAATCATCCTGTTTCTTCGTAGTTTTGTTCTCACGGCGATTACGACGACCTAAATTCGTCTATAAGATCATTTATTCGATGTGAATTTTCGATTTTGAAGAAAAAATACAAATGCAAGTTGTACATGACGTTGCTGGTCGGATGAAATTGTGATTTGAAGATTTTTACGATTTCTATTTGGTGAATTCACATTGTTCGTTGAAGAATTGACTGAAAATTTTACAAATTGAAGTTATTTATTGTTGAGAACAACTCACGTCTACGATTTGAATGATTGTTGGACTTCACTGGTTGTTTTTGTATTTGATTTTCTAAAATAAATTTAATCGAACTTTTTTATGATCTGAAAATGTTCACCATTCTGTTTTGAATTGATAGATGTTAATGAATAATCTATGATTTCCTAAATAAAAAGATGTTTTGTCTAATAAAATTACGATGAAAAACCATTTTCATACATAATCATTATCTGGAACTGATAATTGCATCGTCTAATATCATTCAAAATTCAAAATCATCAATCAAACAAAATCAATACTAACTGATGCATTTAATTCATCTTGATCATAATCATCCAACGCATGATTTACATTTATATTTGTACTAGAAGAAAATCAACGAAATGAAATCATATTTTCATACATATTTCCTACTTTTGATGATTATTCATAGGAAAAGAGAACTAAAATAATCAGAAAAGAATTTGTGGAAAACAAGATGAACAATATCTAATCATACAGCTAAACCTTCTTTTACAAGAAGATCATTCAAACATTGATCATCAAGATCACGAATGACAACATTTAACACTTCATGTATTTCATTATGTGGATAAATATTAAAAGGACCACCTCGACATAAATATTTCAATCGATGAAAAGTGCTTTGTGGTAATTGATAATTATGAAGTAGAAATTCAATTCCATGAAGTCGACAAGCAATCGTCAAACATGGATATTCAGCAAAGCAATTAAGTAAAGATTTCAATTGAATACAATCTTTTTGAATTTGTTTTCTTAAACCAATATCAACATAATTGATCACATATGTTGAGTCATGAATTTCATCAATAAACAATCGATGATAAATATCTTCATATTTTCCAACATATGCGTGATGAACATTTACTTGTTTAACTATGAATTGTTCAGATATCGAATGAGAATAATAAATCCTATGAAGATTTGGAAATTCAATTGCAATTTGAGAAAGAAAAGAAGATGACTTTACTGAAGATTATTTGTTAATTGTTCCATATATTCTGTGTCATTGTCCGATCGAATATAAATCAATTGATTTTGTTCATCTATGTTTGATATAAAAGCAACAAATGCTTCGTTAGTGAATGTCAGAGGATTTGGACTATAAAGGAAATCATTTGGAATAATTCCAGAGGTGGTCATTTGTTCAAGGAAAGAATTCTCATCGTTTTCGACATTTGATGGTGATGTTAATACAATTAGTTTCTTGTAAAAATCTGGAAGTGTTAATTTAATTAATTCAATCGATAAAGTTTGTTGAAATTTATTCTAAATAAACATCAATTGATGATTGATCTTCGATCAAATCTGAACAAACTTTGTAAAGTTCATCGAGTTT
Source organism: Adineta ricciae (assembly GCA_905250025.1). NCBI lineage: Eukaryota > Metazoa > Rotifera > Eurotatoria > Adinetida > Adinetidae > Adineta > Adineta ricciae. The sequence continues at coordinate 45,377 of CAJNOJ010000197.1, forward strand.
CGTTAGAAAATCTTCATTGGGATTTTCACTCAGCAGCTAAAAAGTGAAAATAATTATTCGTTAGAAAATAATTTCACTTACACTCGTGATGTTCTTTGTGATTTCGTTTTTCTTGTCTTCGATCTTTCCATTAGAATTCATCTAAAAAAAAAAGAATGACAAAATTTCACAAGTTGTTTATCGATTAATTCACATATTTTCTTGAGAAAAAAAAACGCATCAGCTTTCTATTATTCTATTTTCCATTAATCACAAATGACGCTTGACTTTCAGAAAAAGAAAGAAAGACACACACACGATGAAATTTATCTTTTCGAGATAAAAATTCATTTACATAAACAAAATTCTCCTTTATAGACAAACAAATTTACTAAAAGAAAGGTTTGTGAAACACATTGTGGGTATTTTTATAGAAAAATAACATCTTTTTTCATATGTTACGAAATTCACGATTGTATTTTGTTGATTAAAAGAATTGAAATGAAAAATCTTCAGTCGATTCATTTCGTATGGAAAGAACGAAGAAAAAAGCAAAGTCTTCTTTTCATAACAAATCCAATGTTTCTCTTATCGATTATTTCTGCATTTTTCGTTCGTATTTTTGACTTCAACAATGTTTAAAGGTCACAAATCAATGCAATTTCAGATCCCTTCTGTATTTTGATCATCTCTTTCGAATTCAAAACAATTGAATCATCAATAAAACAAACTGAACCTTCAAAATCAAATTATTCTCTCGGTTTGTATATCGATCTTCTTTCCATCAGACATCGCTCTGCACCTTCATATTTATAACTCTGAAGAGACTTGGAAAATGTCAAACTATCGTTATGATTTCTTTTCTTTACTTGTTTGATTGACACTTTTGGAAAAATAAACGACCTAATTTAATTAAATTGAGCGTCATGCAAATCGGGGAATGTTGGCAATGGTTTTTTCTTATAGTTAAAAAAATTCGTCATACGAAGGTAAATTTGTACGCAACATGACTTTGCGTCTTGTTCTCTTATACTGTCAAGAGTAGACAGATTAACAAGAAAATGCGTCATTTCATTATTGCGCAAGTTATTTCATCTTCATGACTCAAAAAAACCAAACGTTTTCATAATGAAAAATGGATTTGTTACACGCAGCTGAATGTGGTTGTTTATCTGTTGTCAAGACTTTTCTTACAAATGACAAATCTGTCATTCATTCTTGTCGACATCGAGATCGTCATAATCACGCGTTCAATGTTGGTGGATCAGCTATTCATTATGCCAGTCGATCAGGTCATTTAAATATCGTGAAATATCTTTTAGAACATGATGCAACAATTATTGATGATCGTGATCGTCAGAATTGGACGGCGTTACATTATGCTTGTTACAATGGACATATTCATATTGTCAAATTCTTATTGAAATATAATCCAAATGTAAATATTAAAGATAAATATTTCTCTCAAACAGCGGTACAATTTGCGATGTATCGACAATTTCATGAAATTGTCAAATTATTCAATGTGACATCGAACGAAAATGTTGAAGATGTATCCAAAGCAAAAAATATTCCTATTTTTCGAAAAAAATCGAATTTATTTCTTGGAAGATACAAATTAACTGAAAATCAAATCAAACAAATCGAATTATTTCGAGGAAATTTACATTGTGATGATATTGAATTACGACAAATCGAAGATGTCGAATTATTCAATCTTTCAGTTCGAATTCTATTTACACATAATTTTAATGAACATATTAATCGAACTATGGAAATATCAGCTAATGAAGATGAAAATGATCCATTTTTACGATCTTCATCAACATCAGCTTTTGAACACATTCTGGTTTTCAAAGAAGAAGAAAATATTTTCGAATAATTTAACATGAATTTCATCTGTGGTTAACGACACATATACATTTTAAACTCGTCTAATATTTATAATTCATTCTCTAAAGTTTATCTCGATCTTCACAGATCAATTTCATTTAAAAAACCACATATCCTCATACATAAAAAAGAAATGTCGTCGAAAATCTTTTCTCGCATCAACACGTGTCTGTTTTCTTTCTTGTTCTTCAAATATTAATCAATACAATCTTCACCGATGCATCACATAAAAACTAAACTACGCCATAAAAGTAAATATTCCCTTTTTCCAGTTTTGCGGTTCTGTCTTCCTTGGAAAAAAAACCCATTTCCTCATTGTTTATAAGAGCATCGTCTTGTTTAGAAAATCTTCAGTGAGTATTTTACTATAATTTAAATGAGTTGCCAATTTGGTCAAAGCAATCGTCCTTTGAGTACGGAAGAAGTACAAAGAAGAATCAATAGTTCGAAAATATGTGAAAAACTTCTGAAAATCTTATCTGAAGATCAAGGATATCAATTTGTATCTTTTTCTTCGAAAAATCACAAAGAATTAATGGAAAAAATCATTAAAGAATCAAACGAACAAGAAAATCAACAATATGAACAAATAAATTCCATTGAAAAAGAATTTACAAAAACTATTTTAAGAACATTTGAAGAACAAATGATAAAATATGAAATATTTTCTATTCATTCATTTAATCAAAGTAAAACAATTTATTTACCAATAACAATGAAAGTTTGTGATGCACATCGAATATTTTCAACATTATTATATAGTGTTGATAAAACAAAAATTCCTGTTGATCTTGCTGATTATGTTTTAATTTATGAAAATATTCTTATTTCATATGAAGTTCAACATAAAGAATTATTTGAAGAACTTTTAAAAATTTCATTTCGATTAAATCGAATTGGTTTATCACCATTTCGTATTTTAGTTATTCATAAATCTCAATTAATTATTCTCGAACGAAAAGAAACGAAAATATTCTCAAATGAACCAATTTCAATTTTAAAATTAATTCTTTTTCATTTATTTCCAATGAATCTTATTGAATTATCTTCAAATGAAAACGATTTCCGAAAGACATTTTCAAATAATAAAGATTATTATTGGCCATTTATGGAAATTAAAATGGGAATTATCCCATCAGCTAAATTAATTCATCCATTTAAATATGAGAAATTACGAGAATTTATCGCTGAAACTCTTCTAGTTGATAATTCATTAAATAATACACAAATAACTTTTGAGAATTGTATGAAAATATTAGAGAAGATTTTTGAAACATTTCATACGAATTCAATTTGTTTAAAATCAATGAAATCATCTCTGGAAAAACTTGTTGATGTTTATGATTATCCATTATTAATCGCATTGCCTTATGATCGGTTATTCTTATCACAATTTTCCAAAATTCAATCATCCGATCATCGATTAGCTCAAGGGATAATGACTAATGGAAAATATTATTCAATTCAAAATAATCCATTTACTTCAATGGAATCTTTGAAAATCAATCGTGGTTCATTTATTCATCTTCGATTTAATAATCAACTTGATACAATTCTTAACAGAAATCATTCAAATGAAACAATCAAATTTAATGAATCATATGAATATAAAATCGGTTCTTATTGTTCAATTGAAATTGATGGAAATTCTGTTCAATTACAATTCTCATCTGATATTATGAATTTCTTACTTTCAAATGAAACAACACCTTTTAATGGTACAAATATCAATTATTTACGATCACATATCAAAGTATCTCATAATTGGATAAATAATTCAACGAATATTAATCAATCAATTGTTGTTCCAACTGATGAAACAGAAGATTCGCTAAGAGATCATTTTCGATTCCTTACATTAACAAATAGTCCATCATTATGTTCATTATCAATCTGTGAAAAACCTGAATGTTTTAATTGTTTAACACCATTGTCTGATGAGGATTTTCAATGTCCAAAATGTACACAAGTATTTTGTCGTCAATGTATCGAATCGAATCCAAGTGAAAATCCTCAAAGTTATTTTTGTCCAAAATGTTATTCTTTGAATAAATTATTTGATTATCAAATGTCAAATACAATCGGTAAATTCGTAAAGATTGGAATAAGTGCTTTTCAATGTGTTAAATGTGGTTCAATACCTGAACAACATCGAATATGTCGTGATCCGAAATGTGCAACTTTAATTTGTTATCCATGTTGTTCAAATGAAACAACAAATGAAATAGATAAATGTCCCAAATGTCGAATCAATGACATTTATCACAATACTACTGTGTCATATTTTATTCAAAAGATTCTTCTTTACGATAGAATTAAGAATCGAGATATCGATGATCATAGTGTGATAGTTGATGATTCCATTCCGAGAACAATGTGGACGGAAGAAGATTGGAGACCAAGATTTGGAAATTTCAAAGAAAATTTCGATCGAATAATATCAGTTATTGAATTCGATGGTAATCATATTGAATTTCCTGGTGAAATTCAATCTCGTCCAAAACTTATTATCAATGAACCATATGAATATTCTTGTCCTGAAAGTCTTCAAGTTAGTTATTGGTATGATCATCCAGATAAAAATTGTTGGGAAAACGATAAAACGACTCAATTCTATACAAAAGATCAATCGACAATTTTCACATACATATCGCATTTTTCCAAATTTACTATACGCAATACACGATTAGTAGATTTTATTATGTTGGACAAAGCATTGCTTAATATCGTATATGATTATGATTTTACATTGGAAAATGGAGTAAACAGAATTGAATATCGTGGTCCAGAACGTTACTTTCGACCACGTGGATGGTATCGAATTGCCATTGATGTTCTTCGAAAATACAAAGATACTGCCTGGTTGGGTACTAATAAAAATGCTTGGCCAGTTGCTTATCATGGTACAGCAAGTGACAATGCTCGAAAGATTTTATGTAATGGATTATTAGCTGGTGGAAGTCAAGGTATTCAACAATCGAATGGTGAAGTTCATGGAAAAGGAATCTATTTATCACCTTATTCAACATATTCGGGAAGTGAAAGTTATGCTAAACCATTAACAATGGATGGAAAACGATATCAAGTGATATTTCAAGTCAGAGTTGAATCTAGTCAAATTATCAAAACAGAAGATAGATTCGTTTGGGTTTGTCGTAATCCAAGTGCAATACGACCTTATGGAATTCTCTACAGAGAAATCAACGAACAACACAATACTCATGTTTAGTATTTGGAGAAGAAATGCATTAGACAAATCAAAATCAAATATTGTATTTGTAATCTTGAAAATAAAATATTCTCAATTTAGTCTAAATATTTCACTTTTGCGTTTGAATTCTTTCTGAAAATATTTCAGTGAGTCTTAAAATATGAATAAGGAAAATATCTTCAATCATTGAGTTAATCGTAATCTGATTATATGTTGTGAGAAAAGAAATGAAATTCATGTCAAATCTTCGTCGTGTAAAGAATCTGAATGATGATAAATGATGAAGTTGAGATTTTATTGAAGAAAACGAAGAATTAATCATCAAAAAAGGAGATCAAGAAAATAAGATAACGAAACAACAAAAAAAGACATTACGAATACGTGACAATTAGCGAAAATAATACTTTCAAGAAAGTTAACGTCACCTGGTGATGATAACAGATTAAGGACATCGCTACAACAACTGATAAGAGATTTGTTGATAGAATTGGGTACAAAACAATTACATGGGTTCAACATGATCTTATACGACGAATTCTGATCTTCTATGAACCTTGGGATAATTGAAATTACCACAATAGAACACTTTATCACTATTTTGTTTTTTTTCTCTTTTCTCAAACACGCCGTATTCTCAACGCATTGGTAGTTGAGAGACACATCATAATCCTATGGTAACCTTATCAAAAATAAAAATATTGACATGTGCCACGAAGAAAAAAAAACGAGAACATATATATTTAATATTTCTCGTCATTTTCCTTTAATATGATGTTCTACATAACTTCTATCCTTCTATTCCTTCTATCGTTTTGGTCTTGTGAAGCTCTTCAATGTACAACGAATTGTTCGTATTCATATAACAGTTCAACTTCATTTATTTATCCTGAGACATGTAATCAAATCGTTTCAGCTGGGAAATGTAAAGCTAATCTTGCATTTCAATTTGATATTCAAGATTACTTTTTTTCATTAACGAGTTCATCAACAAGTACAGTTTTTGCATCGAATAATCAACGTCGTGGTCTATTACAGATAGATGGTGAATCAAGAAAAGTCTGGTTTTCACATTATGTTGATATTGAATGTAACGATAAGGATGATTGTGCACGAGATTTAGCCATTAAAATTTCAAATGAATTGTCTCAACGAAAATATGATTTCTCAAAACTTGTCAATCAATTAGAACAATATATGATAGGTCCAATGCAAATTCGTCGATTAAATTGCTATGATTCGAATGAGAAAGAACAATTATGTGCAGAACTACCAACTCGTGGATCTTGTGTTTTAGAAAATCAAATTAAATCGAATAAAATAACACGATCATGTCGAATTTCTTCAGGAAAACCGGAAATATCTATTCGAATGCATCAGGATTCAACAACTGCAACATTTGAACTTGTATGTCATCGAGATTTATGCAATACAAAAGGAACATTAAATGCTGTGAAGGAGATTCTATTGAGAAACAACATTACTCAGACACCAGATGGGCGATTAACTGGTTCAACGTTTCAAATTTCATTTTTTCTTCTTCTATCAATGATATTCATCACATTTTGTCATCAACTTTGATATTCATGTAAAAACACATATTTAAAAGAACAGTAAAATCATCTTTTCGATTCAAATAAAGAAATATTTCAATAATTCAGATGAAAATTATCGATCTTCTCTTTCTATTTTGAAAAAAAAGACGAGTTTTTAATAAACACATATCGAAAAAGTTGCATTCCAATGTGCCTTAGTTGGACATACACATGTCCCTGCAAACGTTCCATTACCATAACCACTCGAATGTTGACATATCAGACCCGCTCCAGCAGCTGATAAACATGTTGATGTGTTCACTGGATTAAATGTCCAATCTGTACAAGATTGGCCAAACAGTACTCGATCAATACAAGTGATTCCATTCTAAAAAGATACTCAACACAAATCACAATTGAATGAAATCTTTCTTTTTTTACCCAATATTTCGTTGTTGCACATTCACATGTAGCAACAGATGCTATTGAACTTGAACCAAATGGACAAGAAACTAAATTATAATCTGCACATTGATATGTCGCATTACAAACAGCACTCGCATTCGCACCCCAAGAAGGAATGCCTTTATCACGACAATATGTTCCATTCCACCATTGAATACTTGTACAATTACTAAATATAATCAATAAAATATCTTTTCAAAAATAAACATATTTCCCCTCAACATACCACCAACCAGATTTGGTTTGATTAGAATTACTATCATTTATACATTGTAAATTCTCAAGTTTCGAACATTCTTGTGTTGAACAATTTGATACTAATGTACAAGGTTCATGACGCTAAAATAAATCCATTGAATATGAATTTCTATTGAAATAAGTTTATTTACATGTTTGGCAATTAAACATGTTGCTGTACATGGTTCCCAATATGATGATATATTACAAAGACATGCTTTCAATCCTGTTGTTGTCGTTGTACAAATCAAATTCACTGGTGAGAAATCTCGACATTCATATGTATTTGTACATCCAACTGAATGATTTCGTTTATCTTGACAAACATTTCCATCCCAATACATATCATAATTACATAAACATGTCCCATTGAAACATTTTAAATATCGATAATCTTGACATTCCATGTCACCAAAACATGTTGATTGACCAAATCCCATTTTTAAAACACATGTTTTCGAATGATTCGTAACATACAATGAATCCCATACATAACTTATATTAAAACAATCACATTTTTGAAAGAGAGCACCACCTGTACCTTGACAAAACAAACCTCGATTATCATCACAAACATATGATGATGTACAACTGGTATTGAACAGTTGTTTTTGAATACAAGTATAATTCCAAAAATGATTTTTATCACAATCACATGTGCCTAGTGATTGAGAATAATTACTACAAAACAATCCATCTCCTGAACTACATTCAACAGTTGTTGTACATTTTCCACCAATAGATAATTTATTTGCACATGTTGAACCATCCCAAAACGTAAAACTTGAATTACATAAACATTGACCAACTGTTGATGATCCCCAAATCGTATAATCACAATAAAGACCTTGTGATGTACTACATAGAATAATTGATGTACAATTATCCCGATAAGTTGCTGCTGGTTTGCAATAACCTGTGACACCAGCAGAGACAGTAACTGATGGATCATAGTTTGTACTTAATGGACATGAACAGAGATTTTTTGTACATACTAAATTCTTTCGATAATCACAATTTGAAGTAGCTGCACATGATTTATTGAATGTTCGTAATGGTTCACAAAAACCATTACCTAATGAAGGTGTACCATTATAGAACTGTGTTGATCCACATTGACAAACACCTGAAATATAAAATCATGTGAAGAGATGTAAAAACAATGAAAATTTTCTCTCACCATATTCACTTCCATATGGATTGGAATACTTGGCACATGTTAGACCTTGACCCATTGGAGCAGAATAATCACACCAACTATCATCATATGGATAACAATATTGATTTACCGTTCTTTTATATTCACATGTGCCTGAACCTTTTTTTCCATTCCAAAACATCGATGCATTACATTGACATATTTTTCCCAATGATAAATCACAATATAAATATCGTGTCGTATCACAATTTGCATCGGTTAAACATGAATCATTGTATAGACCTTGATCTTTGCACTAAAATATATTCGATATTAATTTTCGATTAAAATTTTTCATTCAAATAATTACAATAACACCATCCCAATTCAATGACGCTTTACATTGACATTGAAGTTGAATATCACCATTACTACAAATTGATCATATAAAACAAACACATTCCGATATTTATTTGTTCAATTACCTTAATGTAACATTGAAACATTGAAGACTTGCTAAAATATCACATTCGGAATCATTGACACACGTTCGATTGATCATTCGTCGTCGTTCACATGTTAAATATGTTTCACTCCAAAAATGTGAATAGGCACATCCACAACGATAATTGTTACACATTAAACCAAGATCTTGTCGACAATTACTGTTCGTTTTACACGGTCCTCCATTTCCTGACTTTTGCAAAGTAACAATCAATGTAAAGATCAGAAATGCAGCGATGGCGAGAATACCCAATGTAACTAATGTTAACAACAACCATCGAGGGATGATTAAATCACGTTTCCAACATGATATTGGTCTTTCTTTATGAATGACATCATACTCAGCAACTAAAACATTGGCCGCATTGGTATTTTTCATAACATGATTCTGAATAATTGTATTTGGATTCTAAATATGACGAGAAATTATTATTTAAATATCGAATGAACGATGGGTTGAAAGAAACCTTTTGTTCAATTGGTTTTACCGTTTTTCGATTCTTTGCCGAATACATTTTGAAGTAAATTGTGTCTTAGAAAATGTTTAATGGAGGAAAACAACATCAGAAGCTTTTATGTTGAGACATTTGCTAAATCAATAGAAGAATTTGAAAATAGAAAAACAAATTTTCATCTTAAGGTAATTTGGTACGAGCTAAAACACAGTCAAAATAGTTTACACTTCTCTAAATCAACAATACTGTCTATCCCCCTCAAATACTTTCTTTTTCTTCTTAGATGCTACTCGCCCTACACAAATACATTTTGCTTTTTAAAATATGTCGATTATTTATGTTTTTTTTCCTTAAAGTGATTTCATGACATTTTGGCCACTTAGACTGAAAATTGTTGTTTGTTATGTGAAAGTTCTTTAAATCGTTTGTCAGGAATCGAAAAAAATAACATCATGTTTCAGTTAAATGTACTGATCGCGTGATCAGTGCATATAGATGGCTCATTTGTATTAGTTGAATTTAGACAATCAAGTGAATAAACATTGGCTGAAAAACAAATTATCGGAAGAATGGCATTTTACTGTCCAATTAGGAATATTTTGAGAAACGATCGTATCAAATGAAACTTTTCAAACCGATAATTATGTATGTTATAGAAAACGGCTGAAGTTTCAGAGAGATGTATTGGAACGTGTTAAAACAAATTCCGCGGTCTGTATATGCGATAGAGAAGTTAACACAGATCATGTGACATTCCAAATTTCGTTCAAAACTTATGTCTATTTTAGTTGGAGTCTGAAGCGTTGTCTACACACGTCTTCGTCGTCCGTAACACATCATAATCGAGCAAGTACTTTGCGAAGATAAGCATCGCCTTTCTTACTATCGTATAAGACATTTAGATCAATCCAAAAGCATTTTGAGGCTGAGGATTCAATTCTTATTGACTATATTCACATATCAACAGACATCTATGATCTGTTTACTTCACACATTTTTTATACCGGTACCATAACAGAATGAATATTCCAAGCGGATAACGCTTAAACAAGATACATAACTATCGTAGAAAGAGAATTATGTTTCTATAAAAATGCCGTTTTTCTTTGCACTGTTAGACATTATACGATCTGTTCAATCACAAACAGTGCGCGTAAATGTAAACTGAATGATGTGTTTTCATTTATATTCGATAGAGGGCAATCCAATACAGTAGAATTTACTACGTCATATAGATCTATTTATAAATCCATCGATTCACCTTTCTTATTTGTTATTTTCGTTCTTTCATACTCACTTGTAACCGATCGTACTATTCGTTCGCTTTCTCTTCATCTATAAGCATTGAATTATTCTTGTTTTTACATTCATTCAATATAAAACATGTCTGAAAAACGACTAGTTACAGTTGTTGGTGCTACAGGCGCACAAGGTGGAGCCGTGGTTCGATCATTGATCCAAACTGGAAAATATCAAATTCGTGGGTTAACTCGTGATGCCAAAAGTGAAAAAGCGCTGAGTGTGGCAAAGTTGAGTGATCAAATTGAAATGGTGACATGTGATATTAACAAAAGAGAAGATTTGGAACGTGCATTTAAAGATTCGTGGGCTGTTTATGCTTTGACTGATTTCTGGGCACAACCTGATAAACCTGAAATCGAAATTCAACAAGGAAAGCTGATGGCGGATGTGGCTGATTCATTGCAAATACCATATTTTATATTTAGTACGGTGGAGAATGTTGACAAGTTAAGTGGAGGAACAATGTGAGTATAGAAGTGAAGTTTTACTTTCGCAAAATTCGCTCTCTTGTAGAAACGTTCCGCATTTTACGCAAAAAGCTCTGCTCCGTGATTATATCAAAGAGAAGCATCCGAATCTGAAAACAATCTATGTTGAGCCAGCGTGTTACATTCAAAATTGGCAAGGCCTTTCGAAGCCACACAAACTACCTGACGGGACAATTGTATTTGCAAGTCCATTAGATCAAAAAGCGACACTACACCTCGTTGATATCGAAGACACAGGTCCAATTGTTCGGGAAATTTTAGAAAATCCTGAGAAACTCGTCGGACAAGATATTTGCATTTGTGGCGAAGAAATTCGTTTTGAAGATGTGTCGAAAATCTTTACAAAAGTCACAGGTATTCCATCAATATCAAAAACATTAACAGAAGAAGAATATCGAGGGGCAACGAGTTTCTTGCCAAAATCTGCTCAAGACGATCTTTTTAATATGTTTAAATGGTTTGAACAATATGGTTATTACGGAAAGGAGAAAGACTGGACAACGGGAAAACAATTAACCCATATGAACACATTTGAAGATTGGCTGAAGAAAACTGGATGGAAAGGCGAATAACAAAGGCATACATCATTTTTATTCTTTTTTTTCTATTAGTGAGAGAAATAAAATGACTCGATAAATATCTTGTGCATTTGAATCAGAATGTATTTCTCGTATTTTAAAGGTTCTTTCGACCTACTGAGAATCGCCTTTTGGCCGTACCTCTCTTTTTCAAACGTAACTAAGTACGTTCTTCTATTCAGAGTACGCGTGATGCATTCATTGTATGATCGAATCGTATTATTCTTTCGCATCACTGCGCATACATTTGTATATAAACATCACGACGAGTTATTTTATTAAGTAGAAAATGGCTAACAAACGATTAGTTACAGTTATTGGTGCTACAGGCGCACAAGGCGGAGCTGTGGTTCAATCATTGATCCAAACTGGAAAATATCAAATTCGTGGGTTAACTCGTGATGCCAAAAGTGAAAAAGCGCTGAGTGTGGCAAAGTTAAGTGATCAAGTTGAAATGGCGACATGTGATATTAACAAAAGAGAAGATTTGGAACGTGCATTTAAAGATTCGTGGGCTGTTTATGCTTTGACTAATTTTTCGATTCAACCAGAAGTCGAAATTCAACAAGGAAAGCTGATGGCGGATGTAACTGATTCACTTAAAATACCTTATCTAATATTTAGTACATTAGAAAATGTAGACAAATTGAGTAATGGTCAATTGTGAGTATCTGTTGAACTGTTGTTCTTCTCTTTATGATTAATGTCATTTAATCTTTTACAGAAATGTTCCCCATTTCACACAAAAGGCTCTAATTCGTGATTATATCAAAGAAAAGCATCCGAATCTGAAAGTAATCTATGTCCAATCGGCATTTTATATGCAAAATTGGCAAAATCGTTCCAAACCACAGAAGTTACCCGATGGAACAATTGTATTTGCGAGTCCATTGGATCAAAAAGCTACATTGCATATAGGTGATGCTGATGATACAGGTCCAATTGTTCGTGAGATTTTAGAAAATCCTGAGAAACTCGTCGGACAAGATATTTGCATTTGTAGCGAAGAAATCTGTTTTGAAGATATCTCAAAAGTCTTTACAAAAGTCACGGGTATTCCATCAATATCTAAAACGTTAACAGAAGAAGAATTTCGGGGCACAACGAGTTTCTTACCAAAATTGATTCAAGATGATCTTTTCTATATGTACAAATGGTTCGAACAATATGGTTGTTTCGGAAAACATAAAGATTGGACGACAGGAAAGCAACTAACGCATTTGAACACATTTGAAGATTGGCTGAAGAAAACTGGATGGAAAGGTCAATAAAGCCAATCTATTGCTTTGTTGGATGGAATTAAACGTGTCACCTTTTCATTTTTAACGATGAACGATGCCTGATTTTTTAAGGAAAACTCCGAATATCCCTTGCAAAATAAAATCAATGGTAAAATGAAAGAAACATGTGTTGGAGTTTCCTCAATCTATTTGTTCGATCAAACCAATAAATATGCTTTCCAAAAAAAAAACGTTCTCATACAGATAATTTCAAGAGTTAAACTCACATGTGGATTGCAGTGTCAATGAGAAATAATGAAAGAAAGTTTTGATCTGCGAACACTGTCAGACGGGAGCACATATAGAAACTTAGATCTTTCATCAAACTATGACAAATAGGACTATAATCATTGTATTAGAAGAGTTATACCTGGATAAGTAATGAGTCTCACGTGCATTCCTAGATATCACTATTAAAGTCATTGGAAAATTTTTCGAAAATACCTTAAGACTTCTCAAAGCAAACAAAATAATGATATTTCAAATTATTAATAAACAAATTGATCGAGAAAAAAGTATTCATGAATTTGATTGGTCATGAAAATGTTGATCCGAATTGTACCATTAAACTATCTTATTCTTTTAATCACACATTTATTAAAGATGATCCCACCGATATTGACTTCATCTACTCCTTATCATCTTCTTTCCTATGCTTCTGTCACAGGTTTGACACTTTGGCATTCATTTATTGGTGGTCCTGTAGCATTTAAAGTTTTGCCTCGTCAACAATTTGGTCTTTTGCAAAGTAAACTTTTCCCAGTTTATTTTCTCTCACAAAGTGTTCTCAATGGAATTTGTCTGTTGACAACATCAAATCGAAAGTCTCGTCAAATTTTCTTGATTGGTGTTGTTGGAGGTTTATTGAATTTAATCGTTGTTGGACCATGGACATCAAAGTAAAACACGATTTGTATTTGTTGAGATAATTTTCATGATTTCATGTAGAGTTATGCAAGAAAGACATAAAGTTGAAAGAGAAGAAGGTAAAGCATATAATGAAACTGGTATTAGTGATCGAATGAAAGCTTTGAACAAACAATTCGGCATAGCACATGCTTGTAGTTCATTAATCAACATGGTTATTGTTGTTTCGCTTCTTAGTTATCCATTTATTTCAACTCTAATTGTTGGTTAAAACGGATTGATGAAGAATTATTTTTATTATTAACAAATAAAGGCAACATCTGATTGAGATTTTAAAGTCGAAATCAATTTATTTTGCAAAGAAAAATCTTTACTCATTTCGAGCTCTAATCCAAACAATAATTGAACGAAAAGGCGAATAAAATGAACATATAATTGTTTCATCATTTGTTTTCTTAAAAATGAACAATATTTGATTCTTTGAGAAAACTTCGAATTTCTCTCGTAAAATAAATAAGTAAAATATTCTCGACGACAATACCCAATTGAACACTTAACCAAGTGATTTCATAGATCAATGGTTCAATAAGATTTCCTTTGATAAGATAAATCATCCATAAGATCATCGATGGTAATCCAGCACAAATTAATCCATTTACTATGAAAACAATTCGTTTAATCACAATCAAATCACGTTGATTTCTTCGTTGTTGATGAAATGTAATTACACGTTGAGAACGTTTCAAAAACCAAATAACATATCCGTATATTCCAATAAGAACTATTAAAGGGAAAATATAAATTACTAATGAACCATAGATCGATGCAAATAAATTTCGATAAGTTGTTACACAATAGGATTGGTCAAAGGGAATATAAGAAATAAATCCTTCAATAAGTAAAAATGGTAAACAAAAACAGAACGAAAGAAACCATTGAATGATAATAAAACTTATCCAAATATATTTCGAACGAATTGAAGAAGAAAAAGCAATTCGAACAAGACGATAAAATGCTTGGAGAATATAAGATAATACAACAGATAATGAACTTGTTGATATGAAATATCCATGACGAATTTTACAGGAAGATGTTAAAGATGAAGATGGAATAAGAAGAGTTTCGAGAGAAATAATCGAATAAATTGTTAAGACAATCGAAGTATTCATCACCAATAGCAATGAAATATGAAATTTTCGTTTGAAAATTTGTATTAAAATGAAAATAATAAAACTTGTGAGAAGAATTGTAATCAAAGAGAAAATAGAAGTAACAATATTCAACCAAGATAAACTCATCGTTCAACAAGAATGAAAATTGATGATTTCAATTTGTAATTTTAAAATTTCAACATTTTTCTAGTTGAAATGAAGTTTCTGCTACTTGAACTGAAAGTTGTTTCCTTTATTAAGGAAAATACAAAAGAAAGAAGTACGTGTCAAGAAAAAAATCATTTTTCAATCGTGTCACGCGAATCAGATTTCTGTATGTGTCGATATAAATAATTGATACTGAAAATGAGTTTCTATATCGTCCTAATTTAATGGAAACTACAGGTGATTGGAAAAAGGAAAACATCGTATTATCTATGATGTACACAATTTTGTCAATTAAATCGAAACTTTTATTAACGAAAAGAAATCACAAATACGTTCATTATTTTCTTTGACTAAAAAAAGTTCAAAATATGAATGAATCTTTAAAACACAAATTGTTTAAGAGTTAATAAAGCAGTGAGCACTACGAAAAAGATTGAATTGATTTCAGTGGATAAACGCGCACCGTTCTTTCGAATAGCATCACCATTACAAATAGGAGCTATTGCGTTAACAAAAGTGATTCTTTGACTATCATCACTAAGTCGAACAGTCACTGGTTCTTGTAAAAAGGATATAATTGTAGTGAAAGTCGTTGGCATATCAACCGTTGAATCAACAAAAAGTGGTTTTTGTGGACAAGTACCATCGAAGTTTGCTTGAACACGTAATTTAGTTGTTTGAACAGGACTAAGATTGATAGTACCAGTTGGACAACAACATATGGTTTGATCGCATCCGTTTGTTGCATCGAAAACACCAATCCAATTTGGTGTTGCACGATTGAATAAAGATTCTTAGAAGATAAAAAGACAAAGAAATAGGGAAACACAAGTTTTCAAAATGAATTTACCACCAAAAATCAATGTTGATGAAATACATAAGAGAAATAATTGTGTAGAGAGCTTTGATGAAAACATGTTGAATAGAAGATTCTCAAGAAAATCTTTACAAAATATGTAAATTGTCACTCTTTTTAAATATGCGGATACTTGATAACGATTTCGTACTTTTCTATTTACTCTTTCCACTATTTCGAGGTGTAAAAAGAAGTTTATTATTATCTATTGATGAATAACACAACAATTGATAATAAATTTCCAAGGATAAAAT
This sequence comes from Adineta ricciae, assembly GCA_905250025.1. Lineage (NCBI taxonomy): Eukaryota > Metazoa > Rotifera > Eurotatoria > Adinetida > Adinetidae > Adineta > Adineta ricciae. Next base: position 61,735 of record CAJNOJ010000197.1, read on the forward strand.
CTCGATAAGGATCACGCATTCTCTTACCCCCGTCTATAAACATTAAATTTCCAAGTTTATGAATGTATCTCCTTTTGGATTTTCTCCTCTCCGTATCGAGATAATGATATGAATAGACGCGGCATCTATCTTTAATCAGATTTGAAAATATATAGAGGTAATTGACATTAATAATGAAACAAACGTAAGGTTGACTCGATTACCATTTGACTTTTTGACAAGTTCACAGTTCATTTTCTCGAATTGAATTTTCGGATAAAATGAACAAGAAAATGTATTTCGAACAGTTACCAAATGAATTGATCTATGAAATCTTCAATTATCTCGATATATTTAGTCTCTATCGAATATTTTCTCATTTGAATATTCGTTTGAATAGAATATTAAATCATTTAACAAATATTTCTTTTCAAATCAATTCTTGTGAAGATACAAATAATCCATTGGTTCATCGATTTGCTCAACAAGTAATATCATTACATATTTCTCAATCTAATTGTGTCGATTTAATCTTATTTTCTCATATTCGATCATTAAACATTCGAGATTATTTAACCGAACGACAATTAACACAAATTCGATATGAAAATTTTCCAAATTTAGTTTATCTAAATATGCCATTCATTGACGAATCCGATGAGTCTTACGAATTCTTTCACAGAATTTTCTCCAATGAATTTCCAAATCTACGTAAATGTATCTTTGGTGATATTTCATCACCTAATTCCAAATCTTCTTGGTCAATTTCCCCATCAATACGATCGTTAATCTCAACAGGATTTTGTCTTTCGACTTATATTCATATTCTTAATTCTTGTCCAAATTTAACGTATTTACATTGGTCAATTGTTCGATACTCAGATGATGAACATTTTCCTCGAAAACATTTTCATCTTCGACATCTTTATCTTCGCACAATCAATCTGGAAACCATTCGTTTCGTTCTCGATTGTGTTCCTAATCTGAAACGACTCTTTCTTGTCTCTGATTGGTCACGTGGGAATAATTGTTCACCATTGAATTTCCAAAAATTAGCAGAAATCTTTGAACAATATGTTCCCAATTTATGTCATTTTGATTGTAATACAATGGAACGAAATCCAATGGAAACTAAAATTATCCGTAGTTTTCATCGTTCTTTTCAACGAATTCAATCCGAAGTGATTCTCGATGGTCGAACGAGATTTTTCACATTTTTATCCAATGAGAAATAGTCGATAGTTCACTATGATTGAAAATAAAATGCACGTGAGAAAAGAAATTCGAATCGAACACAACTAATTCCGTATTATTCTTATCTATTAAATCATTTGTCGATTGAATTTCGAAAGATACAAATACACCGAAGTTTTCAACGATAAGATCTTCTCCTTTTACATACAAAACACTTTTCTTCTTGTGATACGAAAATGGTTTCACTAATAAACATTGTTGTGTTTCTTCTACTTCCATTATATTCATTCGAATATTTCTTATGGAGAAATATTCCGAGATCGATCGAAGAAAACATAAAACACAGATTAACAACTGATTTGAGACAATGTGCGGAAAATGCCTTCACATTTTCTCATTTCGGATATCCAATCAATCATCAACTGACCGTGCGTATGATAATCCTACCGAACTATATCAAATCTTATCGTATACTTCGTCAAGATCTCGTTGAACATTTACTAAATTTCGATGTGAACAATCCAATAGATCTCGCTGTACTTCGTTCAGCGATTTCATCTTTGACTTCCACATTCCTTCAGATTATTCCGCCATTAAAACCGTCGGTAAATGCCGATCAGTCGATTATTGCTTCACTTGAGAAATGTTTGACCGATTTGCGAGATTATCTCGCCGTTCTTCAAAATAAATTAGCCACAAGTTTCGAAAACAGCAAAACGATTAACAGTGCTCTTTGGGAACACTTACAAGTGTTCAAGAAAACAGAGGAATCGCATTCCAAATGTTGGTTTTCGTGTAAGAAACTTCGAGCGACTATGGAACAACAATCAGCGCATCTATTTGCTCTACAATTAAACGCTACTAATGCAGATACAGAAATGAAAGAATGGAAAGGATTAATTGGGAATGTTGATCATCTTATTCTTCGTCATCAACAAAATCTTCATTTGATCAAAGACAGATTTCAGAAACAAACGCTTTTTGAGAACTTTTTTGTCAATTTTCAATCGATGTTCGACTCTTTTAATGCAACATCAGATAACCTAATTGATCAATTATTCAATCTGAAACCGATTATTAAACAAATGAATATTTTCTATGTTGTTCTTAGACAAAATTATTCGATTATTCCATTCTTAGAACCACTAATTCTAAATAAAGATTTACAACGGTTGAATGAAAAGATCACTGAAATGAAACTTTATTTGGAACATTTACAAACAATTATCACATCGACAATTGAAGATCAATCGACTTCGGAGGATGAGTACGATGATTCTAATCCCTCTGTGCCCGATGACACATCTGTCGATACAACAACTATTCAATTAACCACAGAACAAGAAGTTGATACAAATTATTCATCTGAAGAAACTTCGACGATGATCCAAGGTGAAAATAATGATGATCAAAAGATTTCACCACAGAATTCAGCAGCAACAACAACTCAAGATACATTCTTTGATGGACAAGGATCTGCTTCTTATGATACATCTCTTGAAACATCGACGATGGTCAAAGATGAATCTAGTTCGACAATAAATGATGATGAATACGATGATAAGAATTCATTTGTGCCCGAAAACACATCTATTGATACAACAACAACTCGTCTATCGACAGAGAACGAAATTGATTCCAGTAGTTCGTCTTCTGCAACATCGATATTAATCTCGAATGAATACAACGACGATGATCAACAGATTACACTATCGGACACAACAACAGTAATTCAAGACGAATATGATTCGGATGTTCCAGTTACTATTCTGCAAACGAACGAAAATGAACATGATAATGATAGTTCATTTATACTGGAAGACACATCTATCGATACAACAACTATTCATCCCACAACAAAAGAAGAAGAAGAACCCGATTCAAGTTATTTATTTCCTGAAACATCGACGATAGTTCAAGATGAATCAGATTCAACAGTTACAGTGACCATACCACCAACAGAGATTGCCATGTATGATGAAGAATTAACAACGCCTGATGTTAAACATGATCAATATCGTGTAATCGAACGTTGTGAAGTTATGACAATATCAAACGATGAAAATTCAACGAAATTAAATTGCACATGGGTTCTTGTTCCGACAGATGAAGATGAACCAATTCCAACAACTACTTCTCTGATGACCACAGACACCACAACCAAATCTATCTCAAACATCTTCAATAATGAAACTATCGTAGCAGAAGTTGAGAATTCAACTACATCTTATGATGAAAATAATTTCGACGAAAATATCACTACAACTATTTTACCTGAACATTCCTCATCGACTGAGATTATCAAAACAAATTCCGAGGAAAATAAAGAAGAAGAGTACAAAGATTATCCAATCGATGAATCAACAACTGTTGAAATTGAAACGACAAGTTCAACTTTCCGACCGTTTGATCGGAAATATTTATTCAATATAATTCGTCCTGAAACCCTTACGATTGTTCAGAATGAAGCAAATTCACAAAATAAGGATGCGGATGAGCACAACGCCTTTTCAAAAACAATTGATGAAAATGAAGATGAATAACGATTGAAACAATCATCATTTTCAAATGATTTTCTTTGATTTTTTTTCTTAATCATTTCAAATAATTTGACTCGGTGATTTTCACATTGATAAGTCTTGGATATGAAATCGTTTTCAAGAAAAAAGCTTAATTGGCGATTTGTAAACTATCGAGACTGGGTACGAGATCCATTTCACCATCCGAAGTTGAACGATTCGTATCGCACGAGAAATTCAATGTAAAGAAAAAGCAAAAACATTTTGTTGTAGAGATTCACCATATTGAAAGATTTATCAATATCGGTTCAGAGATAAAATAAGAGATATGTCGATCTTTGTCATTGATAAATTAACACTGAAGAACAAAGAAAATCACTTTTAGTCAACAAATGATTGAAGAAAATGATCGGTTATTTCCATAAGCGAAGCATTTCGTGTATTCAACTCTTTTCTCCACAAAGAAATCATAAATAATGAACATTATGATGTTCTCATTGAATCTTTGACAGATATTCATTATTATGACGTTGTGAAAAGAGTCACAGGCCAGTTTCATTGAAATTCTCCTTTGAATCATCAGTTTTTCTATTGGATTTTTCTAATAGAATATCAAATGAACAGAAAAATCAACAAGCAACATCAATTTCAAATGAAAAGAAAAAAGATTTTCATTCATTTCCTTCAAGAAATCGAATATTCAAAAGATCAATGAACATTCGTCAATGGATTTCCATCATTATGATCAGTTTTGGGGTTTTCATTTCTCCATTTGAGATTTTCCGATTAACGAAGTTTATTCAACGAACTTCGAAACTTCAACAAAGTCAGATTTTCTCACATTATTTAACTAAAGAGATGAAATCAGTATGAAACTCTCATCAAATTCTTCTTCTTTTGATCATTTAGATTCAACGCAATTATCTTCATTCCTTTACACATTATCACAGAAGAATAATCAACTCTCTGAATCTCAGAGATGATCTTCATTTCATCGGGATGAACTGTATTTCTTCTTATGTTATATCTCAAACCAATTTCATTGATTTCTTTTTCTTCATATGAATTTAGTTACGAAATTCATCAACATCGGTCAGAATCACTATATGTCTGGAGAATATTCAAAAGCTCTTGAAAGCTACAACAAACCTCTTGACATTCTACGCAAACTGCCAGTTCATCCAAATTTGGCCAGAAGCTGTAACAACATAGGTTTAGTATACTCTTATACAGTGGAGCAATCACGAGCTTTGGAAAATTACAACAAAACGTTCGAGATTTACGCCCAATCTATATCACCTATTCATCTCAATGTCACGATGACCTATAGCAGTGTGGATTGAGAATACCTGAGAGTTCTCGAAAACTACAATAAAGTACTTTAAATCCAACAGTAATCTGTACCATCGAATGATTTTCATATATGTGAAACCTACGGCAAGATCGGCTTAGCATACAACAAAAAAATGGGTGACAAATCAAAAGCACAGGAATATTTCAACAAGGCACTCGAAATAAGGCAAAGTTTCAAATCTTGGTATCGATTGTTCCTTAGATGATTTGGACATCGTAAAATAGCAGAGAAAGTTGTAAGATATTGACTAACTTCGCGTTGTATACGAATCCTTTAATTCCAAAGCATAAAATAGATATCAATATTGAATACTGTGCCATTTATCATCGAAATGTTTGTTTTTGCAGATAAATATCTTAAGTGACATTATTATAAAATCATCTTGGCGTTAAACCAAATGATTAAAAGAGTACCGATTTGTCCAGCCTCGTATTTTTCTTGTTTTCATTCAAATTATCATGAACAGATTACAAAAATAATCTTTGAAGGCGTTTGTTTACTTACATACGCGTAGTTGTGAGATGAATCAATCAATATTTTCTTATTCTTTATAAGCATTTTATCATAAAATATCCAATAGGTGATATGAAACGTGGAAAGCCCTATGTCAATGTGTTTCAATCTGATTTTTCGTAGGTATTATTGAGTAAAGGATGTAGATCAACAATTGTATTTATACAGAATGATTTTATCAGGTCATCTTTATCTTAATTTAATTGTGAAGCTTTTTACAATGAAACAAATGAATGACGTCGAATGAGGTTTTCTTTACAAATCGATAAAGATAGAATAGATTTTCTACGTCGTTCATTTTTCTTTGTTTTATCGATATATAAATAATCGAACGATTTTATACAGGTAAAACAAGAAAAACATAAGGATATTTGAAGAGAGACATTGTTGGTTGAAACAATGGGAAATCATCAAACATCAAAAGAAACTTTATTAATTCCAGAACATGATGAAATTCATCAAAAGAAGAAACTTTCATTTTCACGAGTAATCGAACGTAAGAAATCACTTTTTATAATGTTTTTAATTCATTAAATTCACTTTATTTAGATTTAACTGTAAAAACTGAAGATTTCGAAATGAATCCAGAAGGTAAAACTAAAGATTCATTTTCTTCTTTTGAATTCGAAATTTTATTTTTGTATTTAGAATATGAAAAAATGAAAAACGTAAATATAAAAATATTTTCATCGGTCAATTGATTTTTATGTATTTTTGAAGGTATCACATCGAGTCTCATCAACTATTCTTCATCCTCCATTTTGTTTTGTATATTAATTTGTATTTCAATCAGATTAGTTCATAAATAAAACTATTTTCTTATTAAAAGAACCTATTGAATCGATAAATGTGAAAGAATATTGGGTCAAAATGTTCCTTTTATCCAAAATCTATTGTTGAGATATTTCACAACGAAATAAATTTATCTTCGAACGTAAAAAAGAGGTTTGGATTGATCTATTATGTGTCTTTTTGTCTTCGTTAATGTAAACAGATAAACATGTTTACAGGTGAAATATTTATCACATAACAAACATCGTCTCGATTGTTTGAAAAACACAAAAGATATTCAGTATTTTCACTGTTTCGAAATGAAATATTTTGTAAAATTTCAAATCAATTATCAATACAAAGTGAACAACACGAGTTGAAATGTTGTTTATTGTATGGAATAATATATGATGCAATTTCCGATGATGAGTATAATTACGATGTTGATATTAACTTTCTAATGAAAAATATATTCGAATTGAATTTCGTCGGTAAGATTTTAGTCAATTACTTTGAAATTGGATGATTTTAAATGCGTCAATCAGATTGCTGGATCTGATAATGTCAAAAATTCTAATGGTGAATAAAAAAAACACATTTATTCTATTTTTGTTGGAAGAGTACCGAGTGGAGAAAGTATTTTTAACTCGACGATTATTTTTCGACTGCGTAATAAAAAGAAGTATAATGACGTAGAAGGAGGTTTTATTTACCTTCGATATCTTTTAATTAATCAATTTATCGACGCAGGTGATATTTTTCTCCTTTGGAGAATCGACGATATATAAACTGTGTTGAACAGGTGAAAAAACATATAGAAGAATAAATTTCATTTGAGATAAACATTACAATTGTTGAAGAAATGGGTAATCATCATTCATCAAGATCTAGTCTATCAAGTTTGGATAAAGATGAACTTCCAAAGAGAAGACATTCATTTTCACGAGCAATACATCGTAAGAATTCACTTTTCAAAATTTCATTTTATTTCTTGGATTTTTTAGATTTGAAAGAAAAACATCCGCATAAAGATTTCGACATTACCCCAGAAGGTAAAATAAAATATTCATTTTCTTCTTTCGAATCATAAATTTTGTTTTTATATATTTAGAATATGAAAAACTTAAAAATGTAAGTATCGAACGTGTATATTCTCATATCTTTTTGTTTCTAATGAAATATTCTTCTATTTAGGCAACTCGTCGAGCATCAACTTCGATATATTATCCTTCATTATGTTATCCGTGATCGAAGAACAGACTGAATTTGTCTTGTTTTATATTTTTGTTAATAAATCTAAAATGTCAATTTTGAGATAATTTCAATTCATTAAAATATTCTTAATCGCTTCACCTAATATTTGATATTGTTCAATTGAATTATAAATATGTGTTGATATTCGAACATATAATTGTTCATTGATACATTTAATTGGAACTTCAATGGAAAACTCATGATAAAGTTTATTTTGTATCATTTCCGCGTGAACATATTGACAATTCTTGTCATTGATCGGTAATTTCACACATCGCATTGGTCCTGATATTTCATCCGAAGTTAATTTCGATGTTTTCCACATATTAACTAATAAATCAGAAGCATCTTTTGCTAATTGAATATTTCTCTTAATAATTTTCTTGAAATCATAAAAAGACCAAAATCTTAAACATTCATTTAACGCTAAAAAACTCGAATAATCTTTTAATCCAGTCCAAAGGAATTCGGAATGCATTCCTGAATTAATTCCATGTGATTGTACACACGGACGAATATTCAATTGACTATCGGATTTTCGATACAAAAGACCAACACCTTTCGGTGCACAAAACCATTTATGACAATTGATTAAATAAATATCAGGTAAATAATCATTTTCATAATCGAAATGAAGATCAATTGAGCCTAATGAATGTGCTCCATCGATGATACATCGAATATTCAATTGATTACAATAATGACAAAGATCATCAATAGGAAAAATCAATGGAGAATTACTTGGAATGTGATCGAAGAATGCATAAGTAAATCGTTGAGATTTCAAAACAATTTTCATTTGATTGATCGTCTCATCGAGATCATTTAAAGGAAATTTAATGGAAAATTCATAGAGTTCTGCACCAGTTTGAGAACAAAGACTTTTGAGAAACTTTTTATAAGCACCATACATTGTATTTGTGATAAATATTGACGTTTTTTCATTGATGTTCAATGAATTGACAACGGAATTCCACGCAAATGTAACATTTTCGACTAAAATTAAATTCTTTACTGATGAACAACGTAAAAATGTTGTCATTTGTCTAATAATTTGAATTAATCTCGGAAATAATTCACGATCAAAGAAACGTAATGGTTGTTTTTCAATATAATATTGAAATGCATGTGAATATTCCAAAACTGGTCTTAACACACAACCAAAGGCACCGTGATTGAGAAAAACATATTGATTATCCAACAGAAAATATTTCTCTTTCATCGAATATCCAAATTGAACTTCACCATCTGCTGTATAATCGTGTAAAACGAATGGAATGGGTAATAAAGGGAAATCTTCATCGGATAATTCTAATAATTCTTCGACATTTGAACTGTGAAACGAACCGAAATCACGTCGAATAAGTGATGACATGAGGAGACAGGTGAAGCACGTGTGTATCGATTGAAATCAATCGGAAAAAGAGAGAATGTCGTTTTAGTGTATCGTTTGAAAAGGATGTGCGAATGTTTATTCGAAAAGAAAAAACAAGTTACTGTTCGAATGATTTTATAAACAGATTTTGTGAGAATTTCTTTCATTTTCTCAAAAGATTATAAGGATTAAAGTATTAGACCTTCTTTTATGAGATATTTAGTCATGTGATCATGAAAATCAATGTTGTCAACATCGATAAATGAGTTTTGTTTTAATAATTTGTGTCAATTCCTTTCGAAATATGTCTGATGTGAGAATAAAATTGAAAAATGTCAATGCATAACCGAAATAAATCAAATCATAGAGAAGATTGTTGATAAATGTATCGGTTAACGCACGTGATCCTGACAATGTTCCAACGCGAATATACGATCGATAAACCGTGTAAATTGGATATGGAACATTCAAAATCAAATAAAGAATAACTTGATTCGCCAACATTCGATGCAATTGCATTTCTTTTCTCGTAATTCGACTATTTGTAATTGATTGACTTCGATTGGGTCGTTCCGATCCTCTCACTCGTCGTCTACTTTGACGAATATTCTGAATTGTCAGTATTCCGAAGAGCAGCATTGGAACAATCGGAAAGAATCCATTTTCAACGGTGATGTAAAAACTAAAGTAGGTCATCAATTGGACAACGTGAATCCGACATTTGTCATTGTCAACATCAAAGATAATGAGAACTTGAATGTAAAAGAGAAGCCAAATGACACAATTCATCGTGATGACGCGAACAGCGATCTTTGATGAACTCAATCGACGACGAAGAAGATTCGGCGAACTGCAAAAATAACGATCAACTGATGCGAAAATGAGGTTATAACGAGCATTGGCTGCAGCGACGTAAAATATATAATAACGAATCTTACAAAACCATGGAGAAACGGAGTTTACAGGAACGCCGTAACCATATTGGATCATTCGAATAAAAACAGCGAATTGAAAAACAAACATCTGTGAAATACTTAAAGCAATGAAATACATCGCACAGGAATTTTTGCCAAATGCCGGTTGTGAAAAGACAAGACAAATACAAATCGCTCCGATAGTTCCAATAATCCAAGCAAAACCATCAAGACATTGAGAAAAAATTTTGATGAGGAATGTAAACAGAGAAATCAAACGAGTTTCGTTGTCAATATCAACAATTGTTGTGTTACTCATCTCTAAAACAAACTCTCAATGATATTTGGATTGTCTTTTCAATCTTACTTTAAATGTGAGAAGATCTGAAATAGTGTCGTGACAAAATGAAATCTTTTTATAGGAATTAAATGAAGAATAACTTCGCAATAAACTATAATTAAAAGAGAAACATTCACATCAAAGTGATCGAAGAAGAATGTGTGAAATATCTCGGTAAAATATCAAAAGTTAAAACAACTTTTTCCATGAAAATTTACGTGATAATCGTCACTATACAATGCACAAGTGACAACTATACGACTCAGTTATCAAAGAAAATGAAATGTGGATAATTGAGTTCGTCAGATTTTGTTGACTTCGTTTATTTATTAGAAAATCAGCTAAAAAAAGGTCTTTATAAATCTTTTTTGATTAAATCTGCGAATAGTTTCAAACTATGTACACCTTCTGTTTGATTATTAATAAAATATGTTGAATTATTTTGTCCATTTGCAATTGCTTGTAATTCTTCAAATCTTTTTCTTGCTAATAAATATTGAACAGTTAAATGAGGATCATTATTCAATTGTTTACTAATTATTTCTAATTGTTGACAAAGTGCTTGTGTTTCTTGTTCAATTGAATATCTTTGTCCTTCGGCTTGTTTTTGCATAGTAAGAAAATTGGCATCTGCTAAGTTTTTTGCTGCGATCAAACTTCCTTCACTTTGAAGAATTGTCGATTGTTTTTCTCCTTCACTAATATTGATTTTCGCTCGTGTATTTAATTCCTGTTGACGTCGATCTCGTTCAGCATCCATTTGTTTTTCTAAAGTTTTCGCTACTGACGCATCCAGAGGACCGAACGATTGAATTTCTGCTTTGGTTGTTTGAATTCCCCAATGTTCGATCGAATCTCCAACAACAATTAACCATTCTTTATTGATTTTATTACGATCTCCAATGATTTGATCGTATTCGAATTGACCAACAATCGACCGAAGTGATGAGGTGCCAACTGAACGAATACCAGATCGATAATCTGACACTTCAAAGCAAGCTTTGTACGCATTTTTCACCTGATAAAACAAAACGGCAGACAATTGAACAGGAACGTTGTCTTTTGTATAAGCATCGATTTTGTCAACTGTCATTCCCGCTTCGCGTACATCAACTTTTTGAACATCGTGAAGAATTGGGATCGCCAAACGAAGACCGGGTTTTAAATGAACTAAAGGAAAGCGAATGAGTTTGAGAAGAGAATTAAAGGAGAACCGAACCTGGATTTCGACCGAATGTCGTTCGATAACCTTCGAAACCTTGATTGATGATTGTCAAAAATGAACGTTTTTGCTCATTTTGAATTGGACGAAGAACAGGTGAGAAACGAAGAAGGTTTTTTAACATTTTCCTTTTCTTTTCTTTTGCTAAGCAAAGACCTTCGTATTTATTAGGAGAAAAGAAAATGATGCAATGACATGATGCATGGAAAATGAGTCAAAATTATGTTGTTCTTATTGTTTTGCCCTACCAATCGTAATGACAACGTGGGGTTTTTATTAATGGGAGACATGAAATTTGATTCATCGTTTTAGAAAGAGAGACGCATAATATTTTTAGTTTTCAATACATTTTTTATGAATTAGCTTTATTTTATCAGAAGAGAAAATGTTAATCGTTGGTTTATTTACAACAATCACGTGTGTATTGTTCGACAATTTAAACACGAACTACTTTTGTCACTGTCACATGTGAATTCGTCTTATTAGAAGATGATAATTCCGATTGTGTACTTCTCTGCAATCGTTTTGATTTTATCGAATTGTTCGATATTCGATGAGTCGGAACTAAATTAATTAATTACTTAGAAATTTTTAGTAAATTGATTTGAACTTCTCTTACCCCCATTGAATGATGTTGAAACATCATTTGATGATATTGATACTCGACTGACTTTAACAGAATAACTTTTTTCTGTCGACGGTAACAATTCGTTGTCGCTCTTTTGGGTCGATGATTTGATTTTCTCTAAATTTATTTTCGATATTTCATTGTTATTATCAATGGGAGATTTGTTTTTGTTCTGTAAATCAGTAAATGAAGGTTCTGGTTGTCGTTTGACATAAGAAACGCTAACACAATTGGCACTTTTCTTTTCAGATGGTTCTTCATTGATGTTTTCGATAGGAGACGGGGCTGTGGGCGTTGATGTGACTCTACTTTCAAATGAAGAACGATCGGAAATTTCTGTGAGAGAAATTCTCGTTGGTTGTCGAAAATATCTGAGAAGTGATGAAGGGAATGTCTTGAAATGATGATTTTTAGTGATTAAATAATCATCCGTTGCTCTTTCCCATTGTTTAGTACGTCGACGACGGCGACCACCTCCACAACTTAAGAAAATACAAGATGTTTAAAGAACTTTGATCAGAATTTCGACATACAGAAACCAACACCACCAACAGCAACAACACAAAGTGCATAAGGCTAAGAAACCCAAAACAGCTCCGATAATTGGCCATAGATTGATCGATGTCTTCGTTGATTTTTCTTTAAAATCAAGAAAAGATGCATTAGATCGATACATGATAAGATTTCTCATGAAACATACGTGTGCTCGTTATTGTTGTAGCAGTAGTTCTAAGAAGTCAATGAATGGTCAAACGTAATATCAGGGGAAATCAGAAAACCTACGTTGTTGTACTTGTAGTCCAAACGCTCGATGTACTTGTTCTAAAAGAAGATTTTCATTCATACATTAACATAAAACCAAAAGAGGAATCTCTCAAATCCATCTCGATTAGATTATTCTTACGTAGTTGTAGTCTTCGATGTAGTCGAGGTTGAAGAAGTGGAACTTGTACTCGACAAAGTACTGGTAAATGTTAATAAGATGAAAAGATAAATTGTAATATGGAGAAGACATTGTTTCTTACGTTGCGGTTGTTGTTGTACGCTCAGTAGGACCTAAACATGATCGATCGGATGATAAATGGAAGAAAAAGGAGGAAAGCTTCTTTTACATGAAAGACCAGACCCAGCAGGAACAACAAAGAACGTCAAACAATATTGATCAGATGGTATATTTGCACTAAAATGACATTATTAATGATGAAATTAGAATATATCTGAGATCAAATTCGTTTGACATACCTATCAGTAGCGATAGCACAATAAACTTGAGATCCCAATTGATCTGATGTTGGAATCCATGTCTGACTTATTGTCCAAACAGTAGTTGATCCAATTCTTGTTAAAGTTCCTTTGTACATATACAAAGGAGGATTCGTATTGACATCAGTTATTGTAGTTCCCGAACATCCAATAGTAACATTCAAAGCAAAATTAAATTGAATACCAACTTCAACAGCTGTACAATTGGCTAAATTCATCTCGATCGTTGGTTTTAATGGACAAATAGGTGTACTAACAATCTGAATAAGAAATTGTATTGGAACACTACTAAATGGTGTTGTTGAAGATGAATCGCTAAAATCTTCGACCATCATTGCAGCAGCATAATACGTTCCTATTACTTTGCCAGTACTATTGAATGTCAAAATACAATTATTGGCATCTATTGTGCCACCTGGTAATGAATCACAAATTGACCCGCATTCATTAATTGTTGATGTATTTTTGCCCCAACGACATCTACGAGATAATGAGAAAAAACATCAGTTAAAAATAACTTTATTTGATTAGACTTATATACCTTAAATAATCCCCGTCGGCATCAATAATTGGTATCTTGATGTTTGTTATGGTATTAATAGGTACTTTGACCGCTAAAAAGAAATCGGAATACGAAAGATTCTCTGAATATATTATCAATATACGTGAAATAACTGTTGCAACCGGTGGTGTATTTATAAATCCATCTGTTCTCATTGTTAAATTCAAACATGTTACAATTGACCAACCGCCGGAATAATTAGAGAAACAACCACCGGGACACAATGTCGACGAGTACACACTTACCCAAGAAAAATCTTGAAATCCAACACAAAAACTTGATCCAGCTGTAATATTCTCAATCGTTGAAATTTGTCCTGAACTTGAATCACGAACTGAACTGAAATCTGTACAATATTCATTAATTGATATTGGAACATAATTCGCACAATTAGTTACAACACACGCAAGTGTTTGACCAGAATTGGGAATTTTAGGAGATTGATTCAAAATGATACTTTGATTACAATAATCATATGAATTAGCCGAATTAGCTGATCGACGAAATTGATACGATTGAGTAAACATTATTGGAATTGTTGAACCTGTTGCTGTGTTATCCATTGGTTTCCATGTTACAGTTCCACCGTAGAAATGAGTTGATTTCGAGAGGAAAATACTTAAAAGCAATTGAATAATAACAATAAGCCTCATCACTATTGAATTTGATTGAAAATACTTGTGTTAATCGAACGCAATACACTTTGTAACGTGAAATCCTCCTTGACAAAGTAAATATCTGATTTCTGAATCAATTCTTTTGTACACATAAGTTCGATGAGAAAAGAAAGACTCCAAGGACTCATTAATGAAATTGGTTTTTTTAATTATATTTGGAAAAAGTACGTGATTGTTTGAAAATTCAGTATTCTGTATTAAGAAAAAAGAAATGGACGATGCATTGATGAAACTTGACGCCTCACCTTTTTTTCCTCGTGCTATTCGTGATTATTTGTTTTTCTTTATTTTTATGTTTTCTTCGTAAAAAAATAATCAAATTAGATTAGACTTCTAAAATTTCCAGAACTCGATTTGAATTTGATGCTAAACGTATTTGATCTCTGATAGATTTCGATAAATTACATCCAGACATATGAATTCGCCTCAGAGATCGGTTATTTCTCACCATATCGATAATCGATTGTGCAGATTTATCCGTAATTGATTTGTTATAACACAAATCTAACACCTGAAGACTCTGATTATGATCCGCGAGCACATCCGCTAATAAAACCATTCCAGAATCTCCGATCTTATTCGTATGTAATTCTAACCATTTTAAATTCCGTGTTACTTTTAATAAATCAGCAAGATATTGTACACCTGTACTCGTAATGTTATTTTCATTGAGATCAAGTCGTTGTACAGTGGAATTTTTTGTCAATAAAACATTACTTAGATACTGAACACCTTGATCTTCGATGGAATTCTTTTCTAAATTGAGTGTTTCTAATGTTGTGTTATCTTTTAACCCATCGGTGATAATCGCGATTCCTTGAGATGTGATTTGATTTTCATCCAATAATAATCGTTTACAGAGCTTGAGTCTCATTGCTTTGTCAACAACGATTTCCATGTCTCGATCTTTTAGTCTTCGTCTTCGTAAATCGATCGTCATTCGACATGAACATTTCTCAATGAAATCTTCGAGTTCAATGTTGCGATATGGACCGGTTCCTTGTTGTTCATTGATTAATTCCTCAATACGTTCTTCATATTCACGACAACGTTCTTCCAAATGTTCAATCTTTTTCTCTGCTTCTAATGCTTCGCTTTCTAATTTTAGAATTCGATCTTTATATTGACTGATTTGCATTGTAAGATGTTCATTTTGAGAAAGAATTTCATGAACTCGTCCCTTCTGTAGTTTGTATCGACAGGTTTGAAGGTGTTCCGTACGTTCATCACGATAACCTGACCAAGGACATCGATTAGAGGCGGCTGGACATGTTACTTCAGTCTTTGGACACCAGCGAAGGATATGATCTTCAACATCTTTTTCTTTGAGTTTTGTAAGCCCACATTGTTTGCATGTGATTCTGGGCGGTTTAGAAGCGGATCTATGCAGTTTTTTAAGTTTTTTCAATGGTAGAGATTTGTTGCATGAAGAACACGAAGCACCACCTTTGTTGATGGACTCTGTGATACATTCGATACATAAGATATGATTACATTCGGTATAGTTTGGTTTTTCGATGAATTCCTCACACATAACACATTTGAATGTCGAATCATCCGGTGTTGCCTCGGCCATTTCAACGCGATACAAATATTTTCAAGTAAACAAACGTTCTACACTCCACAAGATAACTACAGACGTCGCTAATGATGGCCGATAGAAAGAGAGAACGACATCTTTCAACACATTGTTCGGTATCCAGCAATCAATCGATTAGTAGTCAGACAAATATCTTAATCTTCAAAATGAAAAGATGATTGATATCGGATATTTCTCTCGTCAATTTTGAATATTTTGTCGATATAAATTGAGAAAGACTTGTAGAAATGTATTCGGCGATGTGGATTAGATGATCTTGATCTCTATTGACATATGAACAATTCCCGATTTATTCGTCACTATGATTTCGCTCGATATGCTTATCTCTACTCGAAACTGGTCTCCGGGATATTTGTTTCAAAACAACAAAAAATCAGGAATTTTCTATGCTTATTTAGTTGTACGTGCATTTCAAGGTTAATATCGACAAAATATTCGACTAGATGATCGATTTCAAATCGTCTCGCGTTTACACGGTTGGGATGAAGACGCTTTTTATATGGAACAATTGATTATTCTCGAGAAAAACCAGCAAATTGCTTTTTCATTATTAGGAAGATGTACTTCTGTCTCACTTCGTCTTACACCGCAAATGATTCAATCACGAAAACTTTCGTCAACTGTTGAAAATTCCAAAGGAAATTATCAATTAAAGTTTTCAAAAAGCCAATCTCATTATGAATAAATTTCTGTTTTGAAAAAACGAAAGAATATAATAGCGTTGGGAGGAATCGAACCTCCATCACATCCTTATGAGGGAGAGAACAATGATTATTCGGACCGAAAAGGAACTTCAGTCATGTTATTAATCATCGAAATATGTGCATTACCATTATGCTACAACGCTGTTAAATCTCAGTTTTATTCGATGTATTAAATTTGTGAAGAAAAGATATGATGTAATTACCAATGAAACATAGGCAGATAAAACCATATTGTTGTCTTGCGAACTGATGATGCAATGACGAGAATCGATATGCAAATGTCAAAAAAATCTCGAAATGAGACTATTTGTGATCATTTAACAGGTTAATTTCATATGACTGGGTGATGATTTCATCGTTTCCAGAGAGATTTGATGGTTTGATAAAATGTCATTTAGTTATTTCGAGGTTTCAAATGACCTTTTTCATTAGAAAAACTATCTGATTGACCTACGGGTTTGTCTTAATTGAGTTGTCCATTAGAAGAAAATGGTTTTTGATGTTGTGCATATAAATATCATTGAATTGGAGACAAAAATAAAATGGGTAACAAGGGAAGTACAGGAAATATAAGTGATGCAGGTTTGTTCGACTTATTTTGAAAACAAAGATTAGGGGAAATTTTTGATTTTGATCGTAGAACTTGCTGCACTTAAAGCCAATTCAAATCTTAGTGAACAAGGTAAATAGAAAACTTCAATATTGTTGTGGAAAAACATTTCATTATTTTGATTTGTAGAAATTCGTGAAATGTATTTGGTAAAAAAATCTCTTAAAAGATTCGATGAGAAAAAGATTTTCTTCAGGAATTTCAAAAAGGAGGTGGAGGTGATGGAAAAATAACAAAACAAGAATTTAGTAAATATTATAAAAAATCTGTTGGAATTGATGATAAAAATGGAATCTTAGCTGAGTAAGTTCGTTTTTCAATTGATTTCTTTTTCGATTATCTTCATTGATTTAGTAATACATTTGCAGCATTTGATTCGAATCATGATGGATCGATCAGTTTTACTGAATTCACTTTTGCAATTCTTGCACAGAATAAAACTGATTTAGATAGTATTTTGAACTTCTCATTTGAAGTGTAAGGATTTTCTCAGAAGAAAGATTTGTTCGAAAGAAAGATTTTCATGTTCAGATTGGATACATCGGGAGATGGACACGTCAGTTTTGATGAATTGAAAAATTATATGGAAAAGGCGGTAAGATTTCGATTTTCATTAGGAAAATAGAAGAAATTCATTTATTCGTTTGAAGATGATTTTGGCTGTTGGACAGGAAGAAGCGGCAACAGTTGATTCAAATGAATCGACTCAAGCGCTTTTCAAAGAATTCGGTCTTAATCAAACACAAAAATTAAACAAACAACAATTTATCGAAGGGTAAATACAACGAATAACAGTTTCCTCTATTTTATACGAACTTGTCTTTTTCAGATGTAAAAAGAACAAAGAACTTGCAAATATGTTCACTGGAAATGAATAAATCATCAGAATTTTTCATTCTACTGATCAATTTTCTTTACCAATAAATTAGTTTTACTTTCCATTCATCTTTTAATGAAAATTTTTCTTCAATAATTCATTATTTTTTCATTTTGTTCCAATCGTTAAAAAATACTTGATACGCTGACAACATATCATTGATCACCATTAAAATATTTGACAAAAGTCAACTGAAATCTTCTCGTTTAAACATTGATATTTGATTTTTCTATTGATCATCTTTCGCATTTAATAATCGCAAAATTTTCTCGTCTTCAAGTAACTATTGAACTTACGAAGTTATTGGAACAATAATTGTTTTTTTTCGATTGAATTGATGAAATGAGATGTGTATAGAAAAACAAGTCTATACGTCGAGTTTCGAATTAATATTCGATTGTGAATTGAGAAAAAAAATAGAAACTCGTACTGAAATTCATCTATATGCACATGATCATATAGTAAAGACAATGTTCATCACATATCCATAATAACTGTAGCAGATATTCGATGAAAATTCATCATCAGAAATATCTCTGTAAGATAGTCTGACGAGTTTAAATGCACTTCAACTTCTATGAACGATATCTTATCGAAAGAGACAAATATCGATTCTTTGACTTGAAATTGTGTATCTTATCTAAGAAAAACTGTATTTTTTCTTCATTTTTATTTCGTATCTATCAACTATAATAGTTTTGTTTGAGAATTCATCGCATAGTCTTTGATTAAAGTGTTGATAATATTGTATGAGCGATTTGTGATGAATTTGTCATTCGCTCGAAATATCCGTGAACGTATCTCGATGACGCTTCTTGATTAAGTGCATCTATATAATCTCCTCCATTATAATAAAAATATTGTGATAAATTGTACAAAAACGGTATTAAATGTGGTGACCATCGTACGGCGAAACGAATAATCAATCGTCGTTTGTAATAATATTTCTTAACTGCCACTTGGATTCGTGGAAGTTCATCCTTTTTATCATCAGATTTGAAGATTTTCTTTGAAATAAATGTAAATAATTTAAGGAAACACGTATAAATCGTGACGATATAAGCATAGATGACAACGATAAACGAATAGATGGCGGTCATTGGAATAACATTTGTAAAGATATATGGAAATAGCAGAGCAGCAACAAAGACAAATGTGATTGTTGATATTACCATCGAAGAATAAAATATAACCTTTACTAAAATTCTTCGCCAATTTTGTTTTCGATCAATCCATGGAATATTATGAAGTGTTTTATCATGTAAAATAATCCATTTGGAAATATATTCAAATGCAAACATCGAAAATGAATCGAATAGATAATTATAAACTCGATAACCAAACAAATTGTAGCAATTCCATGTTGTTCCATGGGCAGCGGATTTACAATCTGATGTTCCTTGAATAATACAATACCAAATTGCATGACCAATTAATGGTAAACAAATGAAAAGAATATCAAATAGATCAAATGTTGGTTTCTTTTTATGTTCTTCAAGATCCTCTTTAGTTTTCAATAAAATCGCTTTTTGGCTATCAAAGGGAGAGAAGATTCGAATAGGAGATACCTTTTTGCGTACAGATGGACGAGATGATGATGGAATTATTCGAATACTAATGAAATCACTGGCTAATAACCATGTTCCATAAAGAATTCGATTCCAAAGACGAAAGCAAATTTCAAAAAAGAGAAATTGAGCAACAACAATAAAATATGGTTGAATTGCTGTATCTTGACTTCGAAATGTATAAAGTAATGGGTTGGAACTTGTATTAGTTGTATTTGAAGTATATGATGGAGTGCCATAGGTAGTTGTACTCATGTTTGAAGTTTTTACTTTAATTTCTTTCTTCACACTCGTATTTATAGAGAAGGGTAAATCTGTTTACTCGGTAGTGGGCCAACGGACGGAAGAAGGAAGAGATAAAAATATGTGTCTTGATGAGTAAGACACGGTTATTAATAAAAAAAAAGTATCATTAATTAACGATCAACGTATTTTCATTAGTTACTTTTATCTAAGAACGAAATATTTATACATGGCTATTCTTCATCAAAGCAAATGTAACCTGCTCGGATTCGATATGCTCCACTGAAAGTACGTTGGTTTTTAGTAAATAAGAATCGTCAATATGAATCAAGGATAGCAAAAAACGGAAGTAATTAAATTCTGTTTTTTCAAATTTAATTATTTCAAATTATTTAACACAGATAAGAACAATTTATTATTAACCAACCGGTTTTTCTTATCTTTTTTCAAAATCAAATATGTTATACTCATTATTAAAGGACTAGGAAGTAGTAAAATCCATCACTCCTCTGGACATGTTCACTCCCATCGTTTCAATTAATTAACAAAAGAAATGCTCGTAAAAAGAAGAAACGATTGTTACTTTTATGATAATAAACATATGGTGTTGTATTCTTTGAGCGCTTTTCGAAAATTTCCATCGATCTGACAATGTTTATTTATACGAAGAGATTTCTTATTAGAAAATGAAAGAAAAACGACTAATAAATTGTGAACTGAGAATAAAACAATTGATAAAAGTCAAAATTGGAGATAATATACGAGAAAAACATATGTAAATTCAAACATATCTGTCAAATGTTTATGAAGAAATTTTAGATTTTTTTTTTGTTTTGTTTATTTGAAAATGTTTGTGTTTGGTTGAAATATTAGTTTTGAAAAGATTTCAAATGATTTGAATAGTTGACAGAGATTTGAAATATCTCTAAGACATTTTAATCTGAATTTATAGAAAGAAGAGCATTTTATGAAAGAAATATACAGTTTATATTGAGAATTCTATTTGATTATTAATTTTTATCATGAATATGGAACTAATGAGGAAATATTTGATGAAATGAAGAATTCATATGAACACAAGAAATAGAAACGAAAATCTTTGAAAGGAATTTGTAAGAAAAATCACAAATGAATTTGATGTTATTTTTCGTTCTTTATGGTTCATTGATATATAAGATCTCATCAGGTCTGTTTTCAACCGATTCTTCGTCTAATAATGCTTATTCCATTATAACCTTGACTTGTTCCTGACATATGACTGGTCGTTGTGAATATCAACTCCAGTACATAATAGACTAAATTAGTAAAAAATAATATTATTCGTAAAAATATCAAAATAAAACATATAATTCCAATAATGGCCAATGGATTTGCATTTCTTTGAGCAATTCTTTGATTAATTTGTATTAAATAATTTGTAGATATTTGCCAGATTTGTACAAATGCGAATAAAATAGAGAGAAATATAATCAAATAAGCAATTAAAGCAAATAGACTGTTGAAATCCGTTTTGACTGCAGCGACAGTCACAGGTGCCCATAAACCGGTCAATGAACCAAATATGTAGAATAACCTGGAACAGATTGAACCAATGAAAGAAATTAGATCCATTGAAGTTATTAACTATTGAAGAAAATAGATTTTGGAAATCTAAATATTTGAAATAATATATTTTAGAAGCGAAAAACCTTCTGAGAATTTCATACTTTTCTAAAAAGGTGAAAAATTAACATCTCTTCTTCTTCCTCCTCTGTACTGAACGGCAGATATTTAAACAACCAATGATTTTTTTTCTTTCTTAGACCAATTTAATCAACTTATACCCTTCAAAGACATGTTACTGTGTTGTCACCGGGAAAAAGCTTTACAACACAATTAAAAGATCTAAAGCCCAAATATGACTCAGTGTTTTACTAAGGAAACGAGAAAATGATGGGAACGCGTACAAAAAGAGGCAAAAAAGAAACTGGAGTAATCGATGAACAATTTCAAAAAGAAGTATTTCTTTTCTTCAGTTTACTTTTCTTTGTGAAATCATGTGAATGGAATACAATCGAATCATGAATTTTACAAAAAGATATTTTAAAACTGACACGAGCGAATCTTTTATGCTGAGAAATCATTGTCGTATTTGCCATATTCGATGTTGTTTAATATTGATGTAAATATTTCTTTCCGGGCTTCTCAATCAAATATTGTTCTAATTCGTATCTGAAGCCTTTAGATTATTTGGAATAAGTTTTATTAAGACGAATCTATCAATAAATCGAGTTTTCTTCTGTAAACACACTAGATGCGACAAAAATTAAGCATTTGATGCATTTGGACGCATTATAAACCATTTTTTATACATCAAACGCGTTTATTCTGCGTTTGAGAGTTACATGGGAGAAAACAAAGAATACAATACTTCTCTACCTTCGTGATAAAAGACGATCCTATCAATGGCTTGAAACTGAAAAAAAAATTTTTATCGTGTTTAAAGACATATGTTTACGACTCTGTTACCTAAACAAACTGTTGATCAAGATACTGACAGCAAATAATGAAGTTTACATCTTTTTATTGATAATTCAAAGATACAACGTCACTTTTTCTATTCAGTAAATCATGAGTAAAGAATCACTAACTCTAACCTCGGACTTTTTCGTTACCCAGTAAAATTTTCTTCAAGTTGTATTTCACTATTGACTGAAAAAAAGCAAAATAAACTACGCCAGTTTGAAGATCTTTTTTGAGTTTTATCGATCTTCAAGTGCTGACATGTGTCGCTTTTTTTCCTGCACAATCAACTTCTTATTCCTTTTCGCCTGTCTCCTCAGAACGAACCATCACAATTATAACTATACAATATTAATTCTATAGAACAATAGTCAGATATCAATTAGCTTTATCGTTCGAAACAAGAGTTCATTCATTCTGGAAAATCGATCGATTCTCAATGATTCCTCAAACTGCAATCAGTTTTTCTCTTCTTGTTATATCATATCTGTCTCGGTCATGTTTGAAAACCCGAATGAAGATTAAGGAACTTTTCGATAGATTTGTTGTAACTGATGGCAAAATTTCATTTCTTGAAATTGTTGGCTTTAGTGAAGAAATTACTGTGAGATATACACGCTTCAACTAGACTGATTATTTCATGACCATCTGTTGTGAGAGAAACAACAATCTTGAGTATTTTTTAAAAGCCCATAAAATTTGTAATAAATGATCGAAATGAAAGTACAAAACCAAATACAAGAAAAATGATGATTAATGTAAGTAATAAAAGAACATTTATCATAGAATGTTTTTTTAAATATAGTACGACACATGAGCGAATGATCTTAGTAGATCGCGTATTCTCATTATATTATTAACGTTCGAAAAAAATACGATGCATCCTTAGAAAAGAAGTTCTAACAATGAAACAGGATTCCGACATAATTTGCGCCATTGAGTGCATCATTGTTCGCCGTAACTATGTCAGGTTTGTTGTCATTATTCAAATCAGCAATAGCAACCGAATATGGATAATTACCAGCCGAGTAACTGATTCTAGGATTAAACGTGCCATTCCCTTTACTGAGAAAAACACCAATAGCGGGTATACCAGTCTCCCCTGTGATTATATCAGGTTTGCTGTCACTGTTTATATCGAACACAGTAATTGAGCGGGGATAAGAACCAACTGAGTAACTGAGTTGAGAATAAAATGTACCATTACCGATATTCACAAGAACACTAATAGTGCCTGTCCCATAGTTAGCCGTAATGATATCAGGTTTGTTATCATCATTTACATCGGACACAGCAATTGAGCGGGGATAAGAACCAGTTGAGTAAGTAATTTGAGAAGAAAATGTACCATTGCCTTTATTGAGAAGAATACTAACAGTATTTGCATCATTATTGGCCGTAATTATATCAGGCTTGTTGTCACTGTTCACATCGACAACCGCAACTGAATATGACCCGTTGCCAGTTGGGTAATTAATTTGAGAAGAAAAAGTAGCATTACCTGTATTGAGAAGAATACTAACAGTGTTTGAAGCATAGTTTGCTGTAATTATATCAGGTTGATTGTCATTATTTACATCAACCACAGCAACTGATCGTGGAAAGGAGTCAGTCGAATAATTATTTCGAATAGAAAATATGCCATTGCCCGTATTAATAAGAATACTAACAGTATTTGAAGCATAGTTTGCTACAATTATATCAGGCTTATTGTCATTGTTTACATCAACAACCGCTGCTGAAAACGAACCATTGCTAATTGAGTAATTATTTTGAGAATAAAATGTAGCATTGCCTGCATTGAAAAGAACACTAATAGTATTCGCATCATTGTTCGCTGTAACTATATCAGGTTTATTGTCATTGTTCACATCAATAATTACTACTGATTGTGGACTGCTTCCAGTTGCGTACATAATTTGAGACGAAAAACTTCCATTTTTTATATTAAAAAGAACATTAACAGTGGCTGTTCCATAATTAACCGTAATTATATCAGGTTGATTGTCGTTGTTTACATCAGCAATCGCAACTGATGATGGGCTGCTGCTAGTTGCATAATTAATTGGAAACGCAAATATACCATTTCCAATATTCAAAAGAACACTAACAGTGCTTACAGCATAGTTAACCGTCACTATATCAGGTTTGTTGTCGTTGTTTACATCAACAACTGCAACTGAGTATGGACGAGTACCAGTTGAGTAAGCAATTTGAGAATAGAACGTACCGTTACCCATATTGAGAAGAACACTAACAGTATTTGCACCACCATTAGCCGTAATTATATCAGGCTTGTTGTCATTGTTGACATCGACAGCCGCAACTGAGTACGTACTGGGACCAGCTGAGTAAGTAATTGGTGAAGCAAATATACCATTACCCGTATTCCGAAGAATACTAACAGTGCCTGTACCAAAGTTAGCCGTAATTATATCAGATTTGTTGTCATTGTTTACATCAACAACTGCAACTGAGTATGGAAGATTGCCAGTTGTATAATTACTTTGAGGAGAGAATGTACCATTACCATTATTGAGAAGAACGCTAATAGTGCTTGTGCCGACGTTTGTCGTAATTATATCAGGTTGATTGTCATTGTTAACGTCTGCGAGAGCCACTGAGTATGGATAATTACCGACTGGGTAAGTTATTGGAGAAGCAAATGAGCCATTTCCGATATTCAGAAGAACAGTAACTGTATTTTCACCTGAATTGGCCGTAACTATATCAGACTTATTGTCACCGTTTGTATCGGCCGTAGCAACTGTCTGAGGACTTTTACCAGTTGGATAAATAACTTGAGAAGAAAACGTACCGTTGCCGCGATTGAGAAGAACACTGGTAGTATTTGTAGTGTAACTTGCTGTAACTATATCAGGTTTGTTGTCACCATTCAGATCTGTAACTGATATTGTGAGCGGAGAGTAGCCAACAGAGTAACTAGGTCGATTGTAATACATGCTATTGCATTCTGTTAGAAACAAATGAAACGGGTTACTTATGTAGTTGAAAGTTTTTGGAATATTTCGCACTTAATCGAAGAAGGATATTAGCTGAAATAGTATAATTGATTATATTCGAGTCATATTTGACAAGACTTATTAGATTTTATTTCTTTTCAGAAGTCACAAGCATTAAGTTCGCAAATTTGTAAAATCTTCGACAAATGTCAACAAAAACTTTCATAAAGTTCTTTAAATGATATGCGAAACCATTCATATTTCTATAATACTGTAGCTTTTACTCTCAACAGAACGTGTGTAATTGTTAGAAAAAGATTATAGGTATAAAAAGTTTGAACTGGTAAATGATGAGTAAATTCAAGTGACTGCCTCGTGATACCTGATTGTGAAGATCATCAGTGTGCAAAGAAGTGTTTTCTTCGGCATTTTTATAGATTTTCAAGAAAATTTGGATAGAACTATAGAATTTATAACAAAGGTCGCTAGTACCTTTCTAATTTAGTAACACTGGTATAGCTATTTCTTCCGTAAATGTTTTTGAAGTAATGTAGTGACATATTTTTCAATATGTAGAAAGAAGCATCTATTCATTCTTTTACGTACCATCAGGTATTAGTGTTATCGACGTTGTTGTTGTTGTTGTTGTCGACGTAGTTGGTGCGACTGTTGTTGATGTAGTAATCGAGTCTATATTTTGTTCAAAAAAAAGTTCAAATGAAAGAATAGAAGTGACAGGCTTTTTTAAAACTTTTTCTTCAATCTACCAAGAGTATATCTAGTTCATCATAGTCTTTATCTTTACCTCATTATTATTCAGATACTCATATATGTAAAAGAAAGCACACGCACCACAACAGACGAATCAAACCTACAAAAACTAGACTTGTTTGGGCCTCTGACAGGAAGGATGCGTTTATAATCTTCAAAAAATCATGATTTGCAATATGTGCAAAATCGCACTCTCACGGATTTGTAAACACTGTATTCATCCTTACCGGACGGTATTCGTGTTCCAGAGACGACCATCATAGCAACAGTACCGATAGTTAATACCAAACTATTGTTTTGATTCGGCATGCTATCAAACAATTGACAACTAGAATTTGATTGGTGGAAACTAGCAGCTTTACATTGAACGTGCGCTAAACAGTTAGATTGACACTGAACAATATTTGATGCAATATCAGTAGAAAATGGTAAACAGGTTGTTGCAGCACATTGAAATTGCCATCCAGCCATAATGGACATGAAAAATGACCTTGTGTTTTGTGCGACTGATTGTACAAGAATAGAAGTCAAAAGTAAGAGAGATAATCTCATCCAAGCCATAACTCGTCAAACTTCAACTTGTTTCTTCAGATGAATTGTATGAAATTCCAAATGAAACAAAAAGTATATAGTGTTGATAAATTTCTATTTATTTCACACCTCTTTTTCTCTTTTTCTACATGGGGACTACTTTTTGTCTTGCTTGGCTAATCTTTTAAGAAAATCATACTCAAGCTTTTCTTTTCTCTTTCAATTACTAAATAGAACATGATATTGAAATCAGTTTCTTTTACTTTTTAGAGCATTCTGACGTAGTATAAATATGAAAAAAGGATTGCTTTTTCTTCATTATCCTGCAGATAGTAGTGACCTAATAGAAAAAAAAAGTGTTCATATGACCGTAGCCAATATTTCTTATTAAAACAAAAAGAGGGCGAGGGTGTGAGTGTTAAAACTCCAAACATGAACGAATTCAGAATATACGTAAACATGTTTTTCTCCCACAGCTATCAATGAATTCTAAACATGTATGAAAATTAATCCTCGTCATCTATGACTTGTTGAATCATCCACTGAATAATTCACAAAAGAAAACATTTCGAACGTTTTCTCAAACATTCACCATATCTGTATCGAATGTATTTCTATTCCTAATCCGTGAATATCAATTTGTACTATTATTATAATTGAATAATGATCACAAAACAAATGTGTTACATAGTATTCTCTCTCACTAAGAATGTATTGTGCGAAGGGGTTTTTATCATATGGAGACCGGCAGTTTCAAAAATCATCTGAATTTAGAACCGAACCGGTGATTTCGATTCCGGTTATTATAAAATTAAAAGAAGTGGTCGTACAGACGACTCCGAAAAACTTAAATGGAACCGTTATAATTTAGATATGCTATTTTAAATAGTTCATTTGGCTTTATATCATCAATATGTATTTTCTCCTTTGCAATCGATTAAATTTACTATTTTATTTAAAAGCAACCCTTTCGAATTACATGAAAACTTTCCGCCCCCCTGAAAGTCAACTTTTGGTAATTCTTTAAAAATGTTCCACTTGATAGAGCAAGTTTGCCGCTATCGAATGCACTGTACTTTGTCTATTTTACGATGGTTTTCCGCATGATATATATGTAGGTTGTTCTTAGATGGAACGCCCTAGATAATGTTTTTTTTCGAACAATTTAGCGATTATAGTGTTTCTGGTTTCGTTTTTGAGTGTAATGGATGCGAATATCAAGTGTTGTGAAGTCTAATAAACTTTGAGAGAAAAATTCAATCCTTAAAAATATGGAACCATGAATCAATGAAATCCAAAGTTTTCTACACATAACCTATTGGAACTTACTCATTCATCAAAAGTAACGTTGGCACTACTATCACAGATAAGTTTTTCCATGTTTTCTCCATTTAATATGATGTTATGCATTCATTTGTCATTCTATGTTTGAGTGTAATTTCACTTTTTTGTGTTCTTTCTATCGTGAAAACTTGTGTGAAGCGTATATTGCTCTAGAAATACTGATAGATGTGTTCTGCTGATTTCGCTATTCTCAAAATACTATTATTTTGTCGCATCTTGAGGGTGATGTTGTAGTTGGTTCTATTGAAAAACTAAACATAGATATGCTTTATTATATCTCTAAGGCCTTCATTACAAATACGATCAGATTAATAATAGTCATAGTAATAATATCATACTATGATTTGGATTTGATATATTATTAAGAAGTAATTGACAAATAGAATTCGATTGAGAAAAAATTTGCAGTTTTACAAAAAAATGCATTCATTATTGTTATTAACTACAGCTGGAAGAACAAACAAATATGTCTTTTGCGATATTAATCGTCCCCTGTACGATCCTGTAACATTAATAAATCGTTTAAACACAAGAAGCATCGCGATATTATAATAATATACAATTCCAATGCTGTAGTTATGTGAAACATACTTCGAACGAGTTTCCTGATCATATTGCTAATCTACATAAGATCAAAGATCTTCTAAAGATTTAATAATGTACTTGGATGGATTTTCTCGAAAATATAAATTGGAATTTTCATATGTCATTCAATTTCGTATTCCCTTTGGTTTATTTTTAGATTTTATCGTTGATAATAAATATTCATAAGAGAAATTTCGAAGGATAATCACAAAGAACCATCTTTCTGGTGAAAATGACCTTTTAAAAGCATTTGATTTCATACAACTTGAGTAAATTAGATGGAAAAAAGTTTGCTTTGATGGTTCATTACATGTGCGATTGTGATCCTCGACGTTTTTATTTGATTTAGAAAAAGAATAATGAAAATTAATCATATGATATCGGGCCCATTCAAAAAATTTGTTATTTAGCAAACTGAACGGATCAATATTCACTTATTCGAACAGACGAGAAAATTTATAAAGAAAAATAACCACAATTGTCTGTCAAAAGGATATGTAGACTTATAATCGTGTCTTTATTGAACATAACTTATAAAAGAATGGTCGAGAGTCAATATTTATCACGCGAGTTTATATGTAACATTGTCAATCAACATTCCTGTTCGTTAAATCTTCAAATTGTAGCCGAGCTGATATTTGAATCGAAAAAAAGGTTTGTGTTAACGATAAGAGAAACACGTGAATTTATTAAGCTGAAGTAAAATATACATATTCGATAAAATTATTTCCACCCAAATTTCGTTTTGAGATTATTAAATGCATCACTTGTCATTTTAATTGGATCAAAACCTAAAATGAAAGTTTTCAAAAGCAAATCTATTTGAAAAGTATGGAAAAAACCTTGATTGTGTGTTGGTGGAGGTAAAGGAGATGGCGCTCGAACTGGTTCAGCAGGAACTTTGTGCGATGAAGATGGTTCATCTTTTTTCTTGATATTGTACTATAAGAAACAAATCTTATGAAATGATGTCAAAAATTTGTTGATTTGTACTTTATCTCGAATCTTTTGTCGAGCTTCTTCACGTTCTTTTTCCACTTTTGCATGTCGTGCTTTTCGTTCAGCTTCTGCTTCTTTCAATCGTTTTTCTTCCGCCTAAACAAATCAAATGTGAAGAGTTCATTTAGAAATGAAATTTCAACCAGAATTTCCGAAGCGGACATTCCACTAGCGACATCTGAATTTTCATTTGAATCACTTCCAAAACCAAATTCTAAATCAAATCTTCGATCTTAGGATCATCTCCAATCGACTTTTACCTTTTGCAACTTGACTTATTTCATTTCCAACGACAGATTTAAATATATACGAAGACATTTTTTTACAACGAAATAAAACGCGAACTTGTCTTTATGTGTTAACGAAATAACAAAATGGTCTGAGTCACGTGGATTTTTTCCTTTTCGCTTTCATATACCACCACTGTTTCTATGTTGCTCTTGTGCGCAGAGGTCGTTTGATCATTATATGATTCATAATCAAATGAATATTCGTTACGAATATTATACAAGAAAAAAAAATGATTCAACGTGTTCGTTTATGATTAATGGTTTTGAACCGGTAAAATTGAGTACATAGAATATTCCCTAAAGATATTCAATAGTGCAAATAACATTTATTATTCTCAATAATGATAATCGATACTTTCTGGTAGAGTTTTGCTTGATCAATCATAATTGGTGATTTCTTTTTAAAACATTTTGTTCAGTTGATCACCAGTCTGTAAGAGAGGAAGACAATGACTGCAAATTTCTGCTACTAAACCAATTTTCGGTAGTTGGATCAAAATCTTACTCATCAATAGTCTATTAACAGTTTTTTTTCGATTTGAGAAGTTCGTCTCGAATGCAATTTGTCCTAAGCTTAAACTTCTGAATACTTGGGACATTTTTTCGCTCTGATGAACACACGAAAACGGATGACTAATTACTGTCTATAACGAATATATTCAGGGAAGAATCCAACAAAACATACGAAAATAACCTGTGACAGTTTTTGTATTCAATTGAAAACAACGATATTCAAGGGATTAACGATAAAACGGATTTTTCCAATGTCGAGATATTGTACAAAATGTAGGAAAATTTTCCTCCAAATTAAACCGTATAAAAAGGCATAGCTTCGCATATTAAATCACATTCTTTACTAAAATGAACAACGAGATGGTTAACGAACAACAAAGCGAAGAAACTACAATTACGTTTCTCTTCGAACCGATTACAAACGAAAATAATGCGAACGCAATTGACGGGCATTCAACTTCCGATGATGAATCAAATAGCTCCGATGAGGAAAGTTTGCCTTCTTCTACATCTAACTTTCAACTTCCAATCAGCGAAGATTTCGTTGAAGAATCGATTGATTCAACCACTGAAGATCATTCAACATCTTCTTTAAGCTTCACGGCAAATCGTGATGACGTTCTCAAGCGAACTCAAATGTCAGTCGAACACGCCATGATTAACAATGCCTATGAAAATGAAATTCAATATGTAAAAGACACTTTGGAGTTCAATATTCTTCTTATGGGCGCACCACGAATCGGTAAGAGTCAATTGACCAATGCTCTGACCGGAAATAAAATACATAAAGCACAAACGAGCTCAAGCTTGGAATCGTGTACCCAAAGACTCCAGAGATACGAAGTGACATGTGGATCATCGAATGATTCTTCAAATGAACAATCGAAAGTTTTTATCTGGGATACTAAAGGCATTGAAAATTGGTCAGACGATAACGTTGTACGAGAATTGATTCATGTTATTGAAACAATTCATCCGATTGCTGTGATTTACTGTGCTGCACCAGGTACTTTCGCAAAATTACATCAAGTGGAAATTATTCTTAACTATTGTATGTACAAAAGCATCTTCTGTGCAGCAGTCATAACAAATATGTGGTCAGGTAAGTTGTGAAACTTTCTTCGAACAAATTTAGAATATTTTATGCGATTAGGTACACGAGAAGCTCGATTGTCTGTTCAAAATGATTTAGAAAAGATTCTCGAACGATTTGGTCCTCGGAAAATTCTCGAATTTGATACAAATGATCCCATTCTTCGTAAACATGAAGTGATTATGTATGGCGATAAAGCTCTATGTACCATGGTGAACAGCACACCATTTGTTAATTTGGATTTATCATCAGTTGAAAAACCCGTTCGTGGAATTGATGAATTAACATATTGCATCATGCAATCATTAGCAGAAGACAAAGTGCGAGGCTGGTGTCAGGCTGTTCTGGGTAATCGAAGCTTTTGGCAAAAGATTCGACATCAGACATATGGCTTTGTATTGGAAAAATATTCGCAATTACCTATAATTGCAGAGAAACTTCAACACGGTTTAGAGACCATGTTTTCGGATGTTTTAAATACTTTGAACACTTTATTTCTTTGAGTTGAAGTTTTTTTTCATATAACATATACGAGTTTTCATTGTAGATGGAAAGATGTTTTACAATAACCGTATGTGGAGCAAGTCGAGTAGGAAAAAGTACATTAATCAATGCAATCGTTGGTAAAGAAGTGGCACAAACCAGTGATAGTTTGAATTCAAACACGACAACACTCAAAGAATACGTTATAGAAAAACAAAGAGATGAAAATGATCCTCGTTCGAATTATACATTGAAATTTTGGGATACACCAGGAATTGAATCATGGACAGAAGAAGGTGTTCAAGAGTATTTTGCGGCATTGATGCAAAGAACAATGCCAGTTTGTATTATCTATTGTATTTCACCTTCATCGTTTGCTGATTTGGGACGAGTCAAATGGTTTGTCGAACAATGTATGACAAGAAATATATTCGTTGCATTGGTTTGTACGAATATGTATTCGGGAAATCGACGTTCACAGATTATGGAACAATTTACTAAATTGTTAATCAGTATTAATCCAAATTTTGTACGATGGAAACAAGAAAATATTGAATATTTCGAAAACAAAGCTTTATGTACAATGGTAAATAGTAAACAATACATTGATGAAGATTTCGGAATTAGTAAAGATCCATCAGGCGTTAATGAACTGATTGTTGGAATTGCACAATGTTTAAGTGGTGAACAACAATTGTTTTGGCTCCAAGCAGTTGCAGGAAATCAAAACTTTTGGTCAAGAATGGGTTCATATGTCAATTCAGCTTTTCGAATACCTTCCGACACTTTATCGAGTGTTACTAATCGAGCATCAACTGTTGCCAGATACTTTCTCTCATGGTGTCCATCAACAAATAGTGTAGTTGAAGTTTGTTCATTTTGTAGAAGATTTTAATTATCATTAATATTTGCTTTTTCTTCAATTTTAGAATGAATCTCGATCGAATCGCAAGAGGAAATTGTAGATGATTTGAAACTTTCTTCTTTTTAAATAAATTCTTATTTTAATCAATAACTCAACAACGAATTCTACCGATAAAATGACAAATTTGATGAGTATTATTTTGTGTAATTAACAAGAAGAAGACACATTTCTTATCGATGTATTTATTCTTCACTATTATCTATTCTCACTTTAATCATTCAAAAAGAAAATATATCAAAAGTCGATGAAATATCAAAATAAAAGCTGAACGACCCATGAACTTTAAACTACATTTGTTTTCACATGGCGATTCAGCAAACAGAAACAAAAATATTTGTTTGATCGATTTCGAAGAGAGAGACACTAACAATTAGTGAACAGATCAATCAAAAATGTATGTCTTTGTTCTGAATGACATATGATTTTCATCTGCCGGAAACTGTGAAATCTGATATAACACCTTCATTTTGTGTCATATCACTTCAATAATCTGACGTCGCGTCTTTGAATAGAAATTTTATATTTCTTCTGAATTTACCTGTGTTATGAATGACATTCGATAGTTCTACTCTGTTATTTTAAGAGAGAACACAAAAAATTACTTCCATATCGTTTTTCATATTGGATCCAAATAAAATCCATGCGTGTGTATATTTCATGTCTGTTTCGAATATTAATTCTTCTTTTTTTAATCATTTTTTATCTTTATCTTAATTCTTTGAAACAACCTGATAAATCTTCTATTCGAATAATGTATGTCGTTCGAACAATATCGAAATATTATTCATCTCGTTTGTCTTATCTTCTTGAAACTTGGATTAAATCAGTTGCAACTGATGTTTATTTCATAACTGATAATCATCTTCCTCATATTGATCCTAATCATTTCATAACAACTCAAAACACATGTGGAAATACTTCACATTCAGTTCGATCTCTTTGTTGTCAAACAAGTCATGATTTTCTTCTCTATCGTAAACATCTCGATAAATATCAATGGTTTTGTCATTTTGATGATGATCAATATGTTCATACTGAGAATCTTTATCGATATTTATCAACATTAGATCATCAAAAAGCGTATTACATTGGAAGAAATTCTTGGAATAAGACATTTAAACGGAAAAAATCGCCTCATCCACGTCATTTTTGGTTCGCTACACTTGGTGCTGGTGTTTGTTTCTCTCGTCGAACAATTGATTTACTTGAATCTTATACAAAAACGGTTTCCCAATTTGTTAATGGATGTTTAAAAGAATTTTATCCTGATGATATTTATCTTGGATTTGTTTTGAATAATCATTTGAATATTTCATTGACAAAAAATACGGAATTTCATTCGCATTTAGAACGTTCGTTATTCAATGACAAACGAGATTTAATTGATAATTTTCATCGACAAATTACTTTCGGTTTTCCTCTTTCACGAACATTTTTTCGATTTCTTCCAAATTTATTTCCAAACGAACAAGATCCAATGAAAATTCGAACAATTCATTGTCTTTTCTATAACCACTTTCAAGATTGTTCAACTCGATTACAAAAATTCATTTTTAACACGAAATAATCGATTTTTTCTCTCATTCATCGAAAGAATATTGATTTCGCCGATTTTCTCTGTTCTTCTCAAAGATTATATTAAACTCTCTTCTATAATAAAACACCCGGGGGTCTTCTTTTATGTTTCTCAAATCTCCTCGAAATGTTCGTGAACCTTCATACAAGCTGCACATTATTTACATAGAACATTTTTTTTCAGAGGAGTCTTCTATTATTGGCGGGTGTTTTATTATAGAGAAGAATTTACACAAGATTTTATTAATCTATATTTACCGATCAAATTTCTTCTGATGTACAGTAATTCTATCAGCTGTGAGCGTGAGAGAGAAATTCGATTGTTGTCATAACTAAGATATTCATACTGATTGATTTAATTTCTACAAAACTGTTTTGGGTTGAACGAACAAGTGAGGAAGGTCATTGGTAAGGAGAAAGTTGTCTTTGACAAGTGTGACTCTTCGTGAATGAATCCGTTCAAATTCGAATATTGGCAAACAAAATGTGTGATTTTCAAGGTGCTGAATTTCTATTGGTATTGGGAATAGTGTTAAACACTTGATGGTGATTTCGAACACAATATCTTATTCTAGATACAATGCGTATTTTATCTTCGTTAAGACATTTTTTTCGTAAATGTCAACGTCTTTCATCTCGGAGACATTTCATTTGTCTATTTTTCTTTCTCTCTTGTTTCGTACTCTTCTTTTCATTATTCGTTAGTCCTGTTTATCCATCTTCGTCGTTAAATTACCTCGATGAATGTATGTACGATGTTACTCCATGTTATCCAGATATTGATCAATCATTGGATCGTTATTTTAAGAAATATAAAAACAAATATTCGATGTTGTTGAATTATCATCCGAAAATCGATTGTAATCACGGTCGATATCTATTGATAAACAATGCTCGATCATCACGTGTTTATCACGGTACAGGATCAATTTTAATGTGGTATTTAGGTGTGTTGAATATCGCGTATCAACTGAATTTAACTTTAATCCAATTCGATTGGATCGCTGAACATTCTGATGACGAAAATAACGTTGAAAGAGAAAAATATTGGTTATTTTCCGAATGGCAAATTCCCTATTCAGCATATCAATCATGTCCACAGAATTCTTCGATAAAAAAGAATATTTTCTCTTACAATTTAATACCAAATCAAACATTAGATCAACATCATCAAGGTAAACAATCTTTTACAATCAAATCTCATCTACACGAGTCTTTCTCGGCATTTTTAACAAATTTAACCAATGAAAATGATGGTTTCACATTCTATTCAAGTCAAACAATCACTATAACTTCGTCATTGATGGAATTAGGAATTGTTATGGAAATCCGCTGGTGGTTACAACATCGTAAATCGTTTCGATATCCTTATGGAGTTTGGGCAGGAATTTCCATTCCTTTGCACAATCAACCAATCGATTATTTTTCTCATTTAAACCAAAAATCGCCAATAAAATGTCGTTCAATTGATTTGAAGAAAAGTTTCTTAATCGGTGTTCATATTCGTCATGGTGATGTTGTTAAACGTGATGCACAAGGTCGAATTCTCTCGGGTAATCTTTATCGTTATATTTCTCATTCTGCTTATGCACCACTTTTAACATTTCTAATCCAATCTTTACCTAATGAAATTCGAAAGAAATATTTTCTCACGATTTACAGCGAAGGTCATGAAAGTGATTTTAATGATATTCTGAATGAATTGAAAGAAATTCTTCCGGAATTACAATGTCGAATGTTATTGATTTTAAATGGTCGAACTTCGGAGACATTTAATCGTTTGTTACGTGATGATATTTTAATTCATGCATTCAGTACATTTAGTTTGGCTTCGGGAATCTTCAATAGTCGACAATTAAAAATTGGACCAAAACATAATCAAGGACGAGTTCATGGAATGAGAAATTTTCTTCAATTAAATTTAGATTTTAATCACACAAAGTTTCAATTAACGAATGAGAAACAAATTTTGATTCGAAAAAGAATTCGTTACGTTTGGAATGAAAAACAAAAGCAAAAAGAAACATTTGTTCCCTTGTGGGTAAAGAATTACCTCGATGATTATCCTGAAGAGTTCATGTTGATTTGATGCTTTCTTAGACAAAAAGTATTCAACAAAAAGGATTTATTTTATTTAAATCATATTGTTTTAGGTGGACTTTGTGGATTAATTCTTAATGCGATTATTGGACTTTTTCATCGAAGAAAATAGTGTTGGAATATTCTATTTAACAACAATTTCTATTGTCAATTTAATTCAATGTCTAACTGAATTTATTTCTGTTGAATTTTCTCGTTTTAAGTTTTCTCAGTTCATTAGCGTATTCTTGTTTATAAATAATTCATCAATATTCTTCTCAAATTTCTCATCAACATGTTCAAAATTATTTTTCTATACAAAATTAATTCGTTCATTGGCAACAATTTTTTATTTTCTTTGGCTTTGTAATGGAATTGTTTATTTATTAGTCTATAATTTGTTAAACGATAAACATTTCGTCCATTTGGATCAAAATTCATCAAAGTTTAATAATCTTCGTCTACGGTGTAATAATTCCAAGCATCCAGAATAAGTAACGATAAGTTTAAATCAGCAACAGCTGCGTAATCCTTGATTGACTTCAAACAAAGATAAATATTAACGATCGTTGGTAACCAGATTAATAAAATTGTATAGAAATTGGCAAAAGATTTTAAAAGTCGATCGAATCGTTTCATTATGACGAGTAAATGGAGATATTTTTCCTCGTACCAACTCTATTCTCAACCTCAATAGGAAGTACAGAGGAAAATGTAATTAACGCAATAGAAATATCAAACGAGTAAAGAAAGATCATTCGAATCTTTTCTATTCATTAATATTTCCGCTCAGGAAACATATTAATTACATTTAGACTTGATTCCTCAATAAAAATTCAATCTGTGTCTTTTTCGTAAATAAACCGTGTGATTTCTCTTTGAAGATATTCTTAGTTGTAAATGATTCTATAACATACTGAATTAGTTCGAATACTTGATCGATGTACAAAATCCTAATAAAGGATTCAAAAACGCATAAATGATAATATAAGACAAACAAAGGAATGAAAGCATCACTCCCAATGCTCAAATATTTTTATATTTCAACTCTAAATGACTTTAACGATGATTGAATAGACGAATTTCATACAATATCGTCAATCGATGAATCGAATCCAATTGAAGTAAAATGTCACAGCAAGGATCCAAACATACATGACATTATTCGCTGAAGGATAAAAAATTTCCAACACAAAATACGAAGATAT
Source organism: Adineta ricciae (assembly GCA_905250025.1). Lineage (NCBI taxonomy): Eukaryota > Metazoa > Rotifera > Eurotatoria > Adinetida > Adinetidae > Adineta > Adineta ricciae. The sequence goes on from CAJNOJ010000197.1 coordinate 99,763, forward strand.
CGTTGAGTTAAATTAGATGCGTAATGACATTTTCAAGGCAACGATGTGCGTCGAGTGTTAATGCATAACAAGAACATAACCAAGTGAACTTTCGATTAGTACAGACGATCTTTCCACTAATGAAAAATGATTTTGCAAAAAGAACAAATTTTTTTAAAGCCGATTGAAAATAATTTGAATTTTCACTTTGATTCATTAAAGTTTCATCGTGTCTTGTTGATTGACCTTCTAAGCAACCGATTGAATGAATAACTAAACAATTTCTGGGCTCGTAAATAAAATTGGTGTAACAATAAACTCATAATTATTTCCACAACGTGGAATTAGTCCGAGACCCGTCGCAAAATAGCAACACAGACAAAAGTAACAAATATTCACATCAATTTATTATTTTCGATTACACATCCTCTATGAAGCAATTTAAATTTGTTCTGACACTATAGAAACGCAGTAAAAAAATCAAAGATGTTGTTGAATTGTGAAGTTCATTGAATGGCAGAATTCGATCTTTGTTTTGCTTGAAGCGCCTTATTGAAATATTTCTGTGCTTCTGACTTGTCACCCATTTTTTCGTACACTAAACTGATCTTATTGTAGATTTCACCTATATGAAAATCATTCGGTGACACAGATTTTTCTTCGATTTCAAGTGCTTTATTGTAGTTTTCCAGAGCTCTTGAATGTTCACCCATTTTCATATAGACTTCACCAATGTTTTTATAAGTTGTGGGGAAATTCGGATGAATAGACGGTGAATTCTTGCGTAGAACTTCCAGTGCCTTATCGAAGTATTCAAGTGCGCTGGAATACTCACCCATATGAGAATATACAGCAGCGATGTTGTTATAACTCGTGGCCAGATTGACGTGACTGAATGGTAAAGATTTGCGAAAAATTTCAAGAACTTTATTATAATTTTCCAAAGCTCTTGAATATTCACCCATATGAGTACAAGCTAAACCCATGTTGTTGTACACTGCGGCTAGATGGGGATGAGCTACGTGTAGCGTCTTCGCGTAAATCTCAAGTGCTCTGGCGTAGTTTTCGACAGCGCTTGAGTATTCACCCATGTCGTAATATACTAAACCGATGTTGTTGTAACTCGTGGCGAACTCGATATGAGTCGACGGCAGTGTTTTCCGATGAATTTCGAGAGCTTTGTTGTAATTTTCCAGAGCATCATCGTGTTTTCCCATATCATAATATACTGCACCTATATTGTTGTAGTTAATCGCTAAACTTGGATGTGTAGATGGCAGAACTTTGCGTTGAATTTCAAGCGCTTTGTTGTAACTTTCGAGAGCCTGTATGTGCTGACCCATTTCAGAATATACTGAACCTATACTATTGTAACTTCTAGCTAAATCTGGATGGGTCGGCGGCAACACCTTTTGGTAAATTTTCAGCGCCTTGTTGTGATTCTCCAGAGCTCTGAGATGATTCCCCATACGAGAATACACTACACCTATTCTGTCGTAACTTCCAGCTAAATCTGGATGAGTCGATGGAAAGGCTTTCTTTTGTATTTCAAGTGCTTTCTTGTGATTTTCAAGAGCTCTTGATTGATCGCCCATGTCAGAATACAGTGAACCTATGTTGTGGAAGCTCGTTGCGAAATTCGGATGACCCAATGGTAATACCTTTCGATAAATTTCAAGCGCCTTGTTGTAGTTCTTAAGAGCTCTGGAATACTCGCCCATATCAGAGTACACTGAACCTATATTGTTCCTGCTGGTGGCTAAAGCGGAATGAATGGACGGAAAAGTTTTCTGAATAATTTCAAGTGCCTTATAATAGTTTTTGAGAGCTCTTGAATGATCACCCATGCGAAGATATATAGAAGCGATATTGTTATAGCTCGCTGATATATCAGAATGAGTCGGTGGCAAAGTCTTCCGATATATTTGAAGTGCTTTGTTATAAGTTTGAAGAGCTCTTGAATAATTTCCCATATAAGAATAAACACCTGCGATGTTATTAAGAGTCCTTCCTAAGTCGGGATGATTGGGAGATAAATATCGTTGTTGAATTTCTAATGCTTTGTTGCAATTTTCAAGAGCCTTCGAGTATTCGCCCATATCTAAATACGATAAACCCATACTACTGTAAGTTAAGGCAAGATTAGGTTGACTAAACGATATCGATTTGGCATAAATCTCAAGTGTTTTGTTGTAGTTCTCGAGAGCTCTTGAATTGTGACCCATATGCGAATATACAGAACCTATATTTGTATAAATCATGGCTAAATGGGGATGAATTGGCGACAACGTCTCTTGATAGATTTTCAGTGCTTTGTTATAGTTTTCAAGAGCTCGTGATTCTTCTCCCATATAGAAATACGCTAAACCAATGTTATTATAGCTTTTGGCTAAATCTGAGTGAACCGGTAACTTTTGCAGAATATGAAGAGCCTTGTTAAAGTTTTCAAGAGCTCTTGAATATTCACCAATATCGATATACACTGAACCAAAGTCATTATAAGTTGTAGATAAATCTGGATGAATTGATGATAATGTTTTTTGTTGAATATCAAATGCAATGTTATGATAATGAAGAGCATTTGAGTATTGACCCATATCACGATATATTGATCCGATATCGTTATATGTTTTGGCTAAATCTGGATGATTTTGGGAGAAGAGTTTTGTTTGAATGACAATCGCTTTTTCATAATTTTCAAGAGCTTTTGAATATTCCGTAGCCATGTGATGATTTTGACCAATATTGATAAGTTTTGTAACTAAATTTACGTAGAAAAAAAAAGAAATGATATCGATGTGAAATTATACACTGTTTAGTTAAAATCAGAGAATGAAAAGTTATTCAAAACTTTATGTTCAAATGAAATGATTTTCTACTATTTTTGTATTTGATTTGATTTCTTTGTTGATTAAAAGTGAGAAAATCTGACCTTGTTGAAATTTAGAATTTCTTTGAATAAAATTCCATAATCGAATAAGAACAAATGGAAAAGTAAGAACAGTAAAAATAATGAAAATGAATAGACAAATATTTAATGATCTTTTAGTTTTGAAATAAAATAAATGAAAATTGTTTTTCTTCTCATTTGACATTAATATTGATCAAAGTTGATTTTCTAAAGTATAAAATTGAGAAAAAGCATTTGAAAAGATTATTTTTAATTGTTAAAAACTCTTCTCAATAATTTCATCTTTTTAGTTTTATCCGAATAGAATTTGTTGATTTGATATTCCATTAAAAGAAAGAATTTGAATAAAATTGATGTTCGAATGTTTTAAGAGAATCATAACAAGATGAATATCTGTTAAAACTTCGATAAGAATGTCAAAATCATCATTATTCTTTTTTGAGAACAGAATTGAAAACACTAATGAATTGATTTTAACATAAAACCAAATGAAAAAAGATTCGAATTGATTAAGAAGAAATCGAAAACATTGAAATAAATGTCAAATGATATGAAAAGGGTAAAGTATCAAATAACTTCATTTTCGAAATAAATCTTTGTCTTTCTCAATTCCTAAATTATATAAAAAACAGGATCTGATGAATTGATAACATTTCAAAAAGAAACAAATGAAGATTTTGAGAATTTCATGTGAAATTCATCATTAACAACTATTTTCTTTATTTTTTATCAATGAATTAGAAAATTCTTTGTTATTCTATTTGATTTCCATAAATATTGAGAAGATCTCATCGAAAATTTGTCAATATTATTTTCTTGTTTTTGATTAAAAGTAATTTCAGCAAATGAACAGATATTTGTCTATTAGTCGATGAAGATAATAAACAAAAATCGATTTTGTTATGTGAAAATCAACACAAGACTCCTGATGGAAATATTTCCATGTGACTTTGTTTATCATCGACAAATATTTGTCTCTCTTTGATTTCACCAGTAAATTGACATTGATAAGACTTGACTGATGAATCTTAAGAGATATGTGAAACAATGAGAAATTCACCATATTTATTAATCGGGTTTTTTCCAATATTTCTGTTAGATTTTCTCGTATAAAATCTCTTTTGTATGTAACTAATGAAAGTAATTCAAATCGATTTTCGAAAATAACAAAATGAAGATTTTCTTCTTTGCTTTTCTTTTCTTGGCAATTTTCTTCACAATGAATTTCTCTTGTGAAATTAATCAAACAACGTCGAATGTGTTCCAAACAAGAGGAGAAACAATTCGACAAGTTTTACAAGTTCAATTGTTACCTGATCTCAATAGTTTACACAGTTGCAAACGTTGTGGTCGATGTAATTCCCAATAAAAAAAAACTTTTAAACGAAGTTTTATTTAAATAAACTATAACAAAACAAGAAGAACAGTTGAACCAACAACTTGTGAATCATTGGAATTTGAATAATTTGTTGACTCTTTTCCTCGACTTCTATCAATTGAGATTGATTTCCAATCATTTCAGATGTTTTTAACATTCAAAAAAGTGTAATTTCTTTTGATAAAATATTATAATTTATTTATTCACTGTAATTACATGTGAAGTGAAAGAAATTCTCGAGAAAATTGTTTTTAATTTCTCAATGAAGTCAGTCGATTGATATTGATGAGTTTAAATTTAATTTGCTTCATCAAAATCATCTTTTATTTCATCATCAATTCCAAATTGATCACCTGGAATGAGAATTTGATCTAAACATGACAATTGTTCAAGTTGATCGAGAAATTCTTTTCGTTGTTCATAACTCGTATTTTCTTCATTATTCGATAAAAACAATGCGAATTGATTTTGAAATTGTTCTGATGAAATCAATTGAAGAAAATCTGACGAAAAGAAGTCCGTTAATTTGTCATAGAATTCATTAATATGTTCTCCAATATATTTCGCTCGTTTCAATCGTTTCATAATTCGATCGGTTTTCAATTGTCTCATTGTATATTCATATTGTAATGTTCGAATGCGACATGATGAAAAGTTTTCTACTTGTCGACGATATTCTTTTAAATGAAAAGAAAAGAAAAGTAAGGAGAGAAGAATTTCTCCAATGAAACTTTTGTTTTTATTTACCATCCCAAAATTCTCGATTTTTCTGTAATTGTGCGTCTCTCCATTGATCTAATTCTCTTTCAGTATTTTCAATCGCTTTTAATCTTTGTTCAACTTCCAATGCTAAAGATTCTAAATCTTGTAAAACTTTTTGTGCATCCAAATGACGTTTTTCTTCACAATTATCACATAAATACAAAATCACAGTCGAATCAGTTGTTTGTTGAGATTTTCTTTGTCGTTTCACAGATTCATCAATGATTGAACAATCATCACATTGATGAATTGTATCGATTTCTTCAATTAATTCATCGAGAAGTTTCGAAACGACTTCTTCGACCATTTCCATCTAAAAGGAAATGAAAAGGAATATTTTATTATTAGGGAAAACTATTCATCTAAGATTTGATTAAAGAAAATGTGATAGATAAGGAAAGAATTAGCATTTATGTTGATGTTGCTTGGCGCGTTCATATAAAACATCAGGTTTAATCATTTTCGGTGCCCAGGAAAAGATATTTATCGATTGAGGATCAATTAATAAATTATCCGAATCGATATGAGTTGTATTCGATCGAGGAAGAGTATATTTTGGCCATTGATATTCATTATGAATACTTAATGGAACATCTTCATCGGTTAGACGATTCAATGCTATATGAGCAAAGTCCTTCGTGTTCTCATTTAGATTTAATAAAACCTTTGAAAGAAAAGAAGAGAGAGAAGAATTTATGAATTGAAAAAGTCCATCTTACGATAAAACCTCGATGACCAGGTGCTTCACGAATGAACCAAAAGAGATTTGATTGTTGATCACAACCTGTTTGAACAATTCCATGTTGAAATGATTCACTCAAACGTATTTGAGCTAAATGACGAAATACATTCAGCAAAGAATCTTTGGATTCACCACCCAACGCTTCTTGTCGCTGGAAAAATGAGATAAATTCATTTCTTTCTTTAATCTCACAACAAAAGATTCTTTACTTTAACACTCGTTTTCGATGGATCGATCGAATAATTTAAAAATCGATCAAGACATTTCTTTGTCGAACAATTCGAAAATCCTCGAGATTTGTCATCCGGTGACCAAGACATAATTGGATAAACTTTCTAAACAAATTCATTTCTCAACAAAAAAAAACTTCTTTCAATGAAAAAAACTACAAACTTGATCGAGACCGATTTCTTCTCCATAAAGAACAATCGGTGTTCCACCTAAGAGCATTGTTATCGTTAAAAGCATTTCTTTCTTCAATTGATTTTCGGTTAAAATTCCAATTTCATCACTTCGTCGTTTTGATCCCAACTTTATCGAAATGAATGTTTAAAACAATGAAAATCAAACATATTCGAACACAAACCTGCCAAAATTTCGGTTTCGAAAGAGTTTTTTCTTTGAACGAATCGATTCTTCGATATAATTTCGATGCATCGATCTTTTGTCGCTGATAACCATTGGATAAATACAACGAATGCGCTGTTTTACTGTTAAGATCGTCATCAGTAATGAAATTTTGTAAACCAAATGGAATATCGTAGATTAATAATCTTCGACAAACGAGAAAATTCCGATATTTTCCAATAAAAGAAATCTTTTACTTTGATTTTGATTTCTTCTCAATATCATTTTTGAGATCATTCCATTTTTGAATCGTTGAATAGGAAATATTATAAGAACCAGTTGATGAAACATATTCAAGTGGAAGATTCACACGAATTCCATCAACTTTCTTCGTTGTTAACCAATATTTTATACGAATCTGAAACTCTTCAAATAATTTTAATGAAAAAATCTTTTCTTTTTTACTTCAGATTCTTCGTAAATTTGTGCATCATTGAAATCCAATGGTAATCGACCATAAAATTCTAAAAACCGACAAGCGAGATCATTTCGGCTTCTTGAACATGGATTCTAAAAGAAAAGAAAGAAGAAAATCACTTGAGAAGATAAATCTTCTTTAAACGAACGGCGATTGAAGAACGAAGAGGTTTTGATCCATACCATAATTGACCATTTGGATCAAGAGTTGATGATAAGGGTAAATCAATAATTAAACGCATATCTACATACAAATCAATGATCAGTTTTGACGGAAAATTCCAAAGAAAATTTGAACCTTTTCGATTGAGAATTTTAATAAAATTTTCGAAATCATTTTCACTTCCGATTGATGAATCCAATGTGATTAAATCGATATTTTTATCATGAGGTATTCGTCCATCCAATTGAAGAGAAATTCCACCTGTTGCATTAAATATCGAAGATTGAAAGAGAAGTGATTTGATTCGATTCTTTTCAAAATATTTTAATTTCTCTTCAACACCTAAATTCTCAAAATAAATTATTCACAATATTCGATTTTCTCATATTTACCTTTAATATCTCCAATTCCATCTTGATTCGAATCTCGAAAGAATGGAACATCAATTTCATAGATAATTTCTTTTTCAAACCAATGAAGATGAGGTTTCGGTGGACAACGTTGTGATGTTACAATTAAAACAATCGAACCAATTAAAAGTAGAAGAAGAATAAGAATATATAAGAAAGCAATGATCCAACGAATTCGTTTCCATTTCGGATTATTTATATATTCTTTTAATTCTTCTTTTGTTAAACCAACAAATTCTTTATTAATCTTCGCTTTTTTATATCCAACTAATTCATCAATGGTCTCAAGGTCACGTTCTTCTCCATCTCGATGAAACTTTGCAACTGGACCTACTTTTGTTTGAACATCACTTCCATCGGTTAATAATGATTGATGAACATCATCAGGAACAACAACTGAACTAGTTGTTTCAGCTTTTTCAGACATTTTCTTTACTGTTCAAAGTGCCTTTCTCGTTAATCACAAAAAAAGGTTATGCAAAAATATATGTCCTTCGGATAAAAAATAACAAATTGATATGAAACAACCAATGATTCTTATTGTCAAGAAACATCTACAGGACATTAACGACATCTTTGTCAATGTGATTTTATATACAAAATAGAATCACTCAATGCACATTGGAAGAAAACGCAAATGATTTATGGTGTTGTTTGAAAATAAAAGAGAGAAATATAAATTCATCGATGTGAACATTTCTTGTGTCGATAGATATGATGGACATTCACTTTTTTTTTGTATATTTCTTTTAATAATATGTCATTTATTTTTTCATCTACTCTTCTTTCTCTCGTTCCTTCCGGTTATTACACAGAGAGAAAGAAAGAAAGAGTCGAGACAAGTAGAAAAGGTGTATACTTATAATGACGTTTTAATAACAAAAACCTGAGAGACGTGTCTGGTCATGACAATTAGAGTCACATGGAAAATTGTGTCTTGTTATACACGGTTGCGAAGAAAATACCTGAAATTCGGAATAAAAAAGTGAAATATTATTGAAAGATTTCCATGTGTGTGTGTGTACAAACACAACTTAGTGAATATTTTATGATTTATAAACGTTTTATTATTCTTAAATCTTTTTGAATCATTAACTTTCGACGTTACTCGAACGCTTAAATTCATCTATTAGAAAATGATCTCCGATTATTTCGAATTTATTAAATGAAAAGCAATGTGATGTTTTGAAAATATTTCTTAAAATATCAATGATCACATTGACAGACATGCCGAATAAAGCTGTCAATGTGATTGTTTTGAAGACATATGATATGTTCATCATCATTCTCCTCGTTAATATCAACGAGATCTTCAGTACATGTCGCATGTGGATAAACATACCAACGATGACGATGGAGAATATTTTGAGATTTATGACGCAATAATTGGTCATAATCTTCGCAAATATTTCCATTATAATGCCAATCTGTACATTTTCCACAATAAGAACATGCTGGACCTCCACAACTTCTCGTGGATTTCTGTCCACGTTGGAGGAAACTGTTCAACATATCAGTTGTGATCATATCTAAATGAAAAGAAAAAAAGAAATTAGTTTTCTTTTTGTGTAAATTAATCTTACTTGATTGTTTTGGTCGAGTTGGAATAAACTAAAAGAGAAATATTTGATTTGATTTGAATATTGTAATCGAAGAAAAACAAAGGCACATACAAATTGATTTATAGTTGTCATAAATCGTTTGAGAAATCGTTGAACAGTATTTGTTCTTTGTTGTTGAGGAACTAAAGTTTCGAAGAGTTTTTCATTCTCCTACAAATTTGTTTTTCTTTAGTAAAATCAATTGAAAATATTCCAACATACTATTTGTTCATTCTTTTCAGCTTCTTCATCACTTGGCATTCGATTTTTACTTTTATCTAAAAGTAAAGATTTACATTTGATAAAATATCAAGAAGAAGATTTTCTCAAAATTTACCCAAAATCAATTGTTTTAATTCATTCGGGAAGATTCGTAAATGTAAATAACGACCAAGTGGTTCAACCTCTTCCAACAGAATTAGTCGGAGGTCGCGTTCTACGTATATTTCTGAAAGTACTTTAAAATATGTCCCAGGAAAGATGAGAACTTCGTTCTCATGTGGATAATTCGAATAATTTCGAATGTTTTTTCCCCAAATATTTCTAATAGCAAATAATGTTCGTTCACCATTAGTTCCCAGAAATGTCTCTGAACATGAAACATCAACTGAATACGTAGTTGACGAAAATGCCCACCAAGCGATCACTTCATCCTTCTTATAATTTCCATTGAAGTTCATTTTCACACCACGAAAAAGAACTTGACGATTATCTGAAGGAATACGACAAAGTCCAAGAAGAAAAAGTTTTAAATATGCGAACCATGGTCTAAGATGTTCGCGACTCTTTGTTCGAAGTGTTTTATTAAGAAGATAATATAAACAAGTGTTTGTGGGATTCCATGACATCGTATATAAATATATCGATGCCGATTCATCCTTTGTAAGTCCATCATTCGGGAAATTTAAGCACATTTCTTTGGCAAAATGTGCTCGATCGATAATATTCGGGATGAAACGAACGAGAGGTTCAACAGCAATTTCTAATGAAACTACTGGAATATGTTCAAATTCTTCTCCATTGAGAAGAGGAAGACGAATCGCTAAAGATCCATTGTTCGTATTCTCAATTTCTGCATTATAATTCGCAGAAAGTCTTTCATTTCCATTAGCCATTTTGTATTTACACTTTTCAAGTCAATTTATATTCAAAAATGTTCAAAAAAACCTACTAGAATAAAAAGGAAACATACCTTGTTGATAATAATCAAAGAAGAGAAAAAAAAGATGCAACACACGTCTATTCGGTAGTTTTGATAAATGAGTGATGTCTGTACAGGTAAAAGCTTCGAATAATTTTTCTTTTCTTTACATTCCCGATGATTATTGAAGTGTGACTCGAGAGAAAAAATGTATTTTTACACGTGATAAAGGTAAATGAATACATTTATAGGTGATTTATCATCGTCTGAAAGAGAACAAACCATCGATATAATTTTTATTTAAAACTAAATTTCTCTCTTGAACTCCACACATTATGTTGAAATCGATGATTCAATTTCTTCAAGGCTTTGAAAAATATGTGAAATTCTATTCTTAACGGAAATGACAATGAAGCTCCTCGATTTGAAAATGATTTTTCAAAGTACAAAAATCGTCCGGATGTTTCTTTTTTCCCCTGTGTCGAAATTAGTTTGATCTGAATGACTTAGAAAAGATAAAGAATATGAAGATCATTTCTCTTCCGATGACGAACACGCAAGTGTAAATTTTCAATAAAAGTTCCAAAAGATATCTGATCTAATTGAAATAATGAAAGAGAAAAAGTGAATTTCTCTCGTTGATTTTGTTTTGTTTGAAACACAACAAAAAAATCCAAGTTCACAAGTTAAGCAAATTCATCATGGAAAATGAAAATAAAAAAGACAAATTACATTTAACATTATTTGAATACGCTGAACGACAACGTTTGATTTATATTGAAGACGAAGAATTTGTTCCATTGTCTCGATATATTCAATTGAAATCAATAAAATCCGAATGGATACAAATGGATCAAACATTTTCTTCATCAATTGAATCTGATGAAGAATTTGTAACAAAATTAAATTTCGCTGCAAATAAATATCATAATCGAGTTACTCAAAGATTTCAACAAAATTCAATAGAAAAATCCATTTCAAATACGAAATTATTAACTTTAGAAGAATATGCACAAAGAAAGAAAATTTCTCGAGAAAAATATCAATGTTTAGATAATCAACGATTAAACAAATTAATTGAAAATATTAAACAAACATTTTCATCGAAACAATTCATTCAAACGGAAACTTTTCATTCGATTAACAAATCATTCGTTGGACAAATCGATTTAATTGAACTTTGACATCAATGATAAGAAAATTGATTTATTTTAGAAAATAAAAAACAAGAAGCAAATATTCTGATTTCGTTAGTCACTGCTGATCGTTGTTCCAATAATAAAGTCGAAAATGTCACGGATAATCATAGAAATCTCAATAAATGAAAAGATTTTCATTTTGATGAAGATGGCAGAGAATTCTATTAGTTTGAGTTGGATAATTTGAAATCGCTGGATCTTTGAATAAATCGAAGAAATATTTGTCAATGAAACCTTGAAAATCCATTTGGATTGAAAGAGTTAAACATGCTGATGTTTAACATTTCTCATCTGATTCGTTTGAAAAAGAAAAGTAAAGATCATTGATGTGTAAAGGTCATACGTGTCGTATTCTTTTCTCTTTATTTCTCTTTCGTTTAGAAAAGAGAAAGAATAAACGAAACCAAATGAACAATAAACATGTGAAAGAAATGAATAAGAAGACAAAAGCAACAAGTTTTAATGTCAACCATTGATAATCATTTTGGAAAAAAATTGAATTTAATGAAATGAAAAACATCCAGAGAAGAAAAATTGAAAGAAGAATTAAACAAATATATTGACGAAAATATGAATGAATTTGAAAATGAAGAAGAATTTCATTTAAATAAGAAATTATTAAAAAGATTAAGAAAACAAATAAGAGAAGAAAAACAAACCAAAAGAAAAGATTTTGTTTCAATAAAATCGAAGATTTCTGCAAATGAAGATGAAATTCCTTTTCAAAATCATTTAAAAATCTTAATGAAGAATTTTCCAATTTATTGATTGTTGGATTTATTTCAAATAGAATTTGTTTCACTCCATTTTCCACACTTCCTAACACATTCGATATCGATGAACCCATTCGCTTCACTTTTTCTTCTGAACTTTCATGAGAAAACATCTGTGAACTTTTCTTTTCTCTCTCGGTCAATGTTTTATCTCATAGAAAGGAAAATTCAGCGATTGGCTTCTTTTATTTTAAACATCAATGTGGACTTGAATGAAGAAAAATGAGAAGAAATAAAACGGATAAAACGATAAAAACTCGTCGAAAATAAATATGATTTGATTTCATATCGATTTCCGATTTTTCAATTAATAAATCCTAAAAGAAAAATGAAGATTTTTTAAATAAAGAAGAAAAGTATTGAATATTTTACATAATATGTACGAAATCGTTGAACATTCGATACAGTTTTTTTGTTCTTCATCGTGTGTGTTCTTTCCTTGATGATCAAATTCAATTGTAAATGAATGTCACTCAGAGAAAAAGTTATTTCATTTCTTTTTCTTCTTTTCAAATGTAAATTTAATGACTAAGAGAAAGAAAGCAAAATCTGTTTCACATTGATTATACAATCGATTCACATTCTCACTTTTCATTGTTATGATATTTAACAATTTCAATTGACTTATGAAAAAAGAAAGAATAACAATGATCAAGTCAAAACAAATATTACGCAGAAAATCTTCAAAAGACAAACTGTTGTCAATTTGTTATGAATTTCGATAAAAGAGAATAGAAATGAATTGTAGAAAGATCAAAAAAAAGTGAAAATGGAATTGTGTCAATTTCTGATAAATAAAGACGAGAGATACAAAAGTCTTTTCGAGTATTTCGATGAATTATTTTAAATTTTTCTTAAAATGACATATGTTTGACAACATTTAAGTTGAAATCGTTCCGGATTTAATTTAACTTGATCATAATAATAATTCCAAAATCGATCCGTTAACTGAATAATTTCGTCATTTGATCGTTTTTTAGTAAATTGCAAAGTTTGTTGTAAAATCGATTGAGTTGCACTTCGCATAACACCCATTTGAACTTTCGCAAACGTATCTAAAGTTAATTCTTTCTTCATTAATTGATCGTAAAACTTAAAATCTACACACGATGTTGTCGAATCAATTAATTCAAATGAATATTTCGTAAATAATTTCGTATCAACACATTCATCATATGAACGAATGTAAACAGGAATTGTATATTCATCTAATTCTTCTTTTGTCAATGAACAATGTCGTGCGCATTCATATAGAAGTTCGTAAACACTTTCAGTCATCGTTAAATTATTTTCATTAAGACAATTAATGACTAAAATAAGAATTCCATTTTTCATTAATTCAATTGAGCGATGTTTTAAAAAGTTTTCATAATCAATTTTCGATTGATTTCGAAAAAGCTCAAGTTCTTTGCCTTGTGCGTATACCGATATACAATGATTTGATATATTACAAGGTTTTCGTGAAAGCCAATGGATTGAAGCGGATGAAAACCCGATTGTTAATGAATTTGGTTGAAGACAAGCTTCGTAAAACGAACGACCATTTGCCAATGCATGATATGGTTGATCTTGTTGATTAATTAAATCAAACAATTGTTTCCAATCGTTCGTTGGTAAATCATTATGAATAAAAAGAAAAGATTTGTTCCAATTTTGAATTTCCTTAATGAAATTCGCAATGATTTTCATTATATGAATGGAATTTGCTCCATGTGAAGATCCAAAATCTGCTAAAACTAAGGAAGACAATGAGAAATCGATTTGCAATTTCTCAATTGCCTTTTTAATCAATGGAATTGCTGATTCGATCAATGCTAGTTGAGGTGAAGAATTGTTATTATAAGAACCAATCATACCTAACGTTGCACCGGTGTTCGTCGTCATTTTTTCTATGGATGTGAATCAAATCAGTTTTCGACACGTATTTATATGAAAACCTGTTTGTACTTATTGGATCGAACTCGGTTTTTCGATGAGGGTGAATGATTATCAATAAGGACGACTGTAGACGAGTCCTGGTTTTCGAAAAACGACTCAATATTTATTTTATCGTCATTGATAAGTCAGGTTTTTTTCTTTTTTTTTCTCATTAACAAGGTAAGGAGAAAAGTATTTGATTTGATCTTCAATGAATAGAAATATTTGTCTCTTTCTCTTCTTCTTCTTCTTTCCTTTAGATAAAATAAATGCACGTCAAGAGCAAATTAGGAAATATAGTTCGGACGTTTATTGATGAATAAAATGAAATAGATTGACGAGGTGAATAAATAAGTACTTCATGCGAGAGCATTTGTATTTGTAAATGGATGCTTCTGAATCCACTGCAATGATGGACGACTATTGGGATTTTTGATCAAACATGATTCAAGAATATTTTTAATTAAAAGTGAAGACGTTTGTGAACGACTTGATGGAGGTTGATGACTTTCATAGATAGGTGGCATACCATATGTTAAATAATAAAGAATCGCCCCTAATGACCAGATATCTGTCTTCAACGTGACTAAATACTGACCTGTAATGCATTCTGGACCACTATAAAAACGTGTTCCGACGGTAATACGTCGTCGACCTGTGTTACAAGATGTTAATCTGAATAAAACGAAAGAAGAAAAAAAAACATCGAAGAAGAGACTTTTTCGAGATTTTTTTACACGGAAAGATCGTTTGTTGTGATTCCCAAGTCGGTTAATTTCAATTTATTTCCAATATAAACGAAACTATCGGGTTTTAAGTCTCGATGAACCTATTTCAAACGAAAGTTGTCTCTGAGAAAAGAAATTGTGAGAAAATGTGACTTACAATATTATATTGATAAAGAATCTGACAGATGTCAACCAGTTGGATCCAAATTTCCTTTCTATTCTTCGGCGGAATGAAATTATCGCTCAGTTTGGAATTTGATTCATGAAGTGTTCGAACATATTCTGTTAATGATTGATCACCTAATTCCATCGCGATTAAAGCAATATTTCGATGTGCATCGTAGTCGAAACCAAAAATATTGATGACAGAATCATTCGTTTCGCGAATACGACAAATCAAATCGATTTCTGTTTGAAATGATTTTATAATTTCTGTTGTTGTTAACTGTTGTTGTAAACGATTTAAATGAAAAATCTTTACCGCCGCGTAGTTTCCTAATGAAGATTTGTTTCTTCAATAAAGCATCAAGAAAAACTGTTGAACGACTCACCTGTTCCATCTGCACATGACCAAATCGAGCCAAATTTTCCTCCTCCACGACGTTGAAGTAGCGTATACAAATGATTTCGCAAACGAAATGTATGATACGCAAGCCAAAGATCTTCCTGGGGAATCGGAGGACGTCGATAAGCTCCTATTTCATTCGAATAACATCTCACATGAAATCTCGGATAAAAGAACTCACTTCGTCGTCTCTTTGCTTGTTGATTTCCCATTGAAAATTCGAATTGGTACTTTTTCTTTACTGATGAGAAAACTCAACACTAATTTCTGCTGTATATAATCACTTACTTTGTAAATTTTGTGGAAATAAAATGAACTTTTATGAGAGACATCGCGTGTTTTATATCTCTACTCTCCTCCCGAAGACATTTCGGCAAATATAACAGTTTTATTAAATTGAAAATTAATTAAAAAAATCAAAATCATGACTTTACTTTCTTAATCTTTACATAATATTAAAAAAGCCAGAAAGAGAATTACAAAGTACACTAAAACCATTTATCTTCTCAATCGATTCAGACTGCGAATATTCAATTTGTATTTCATAAAACAAAAGCCTTCGTTTAACATTGAGATTTCTATCGGAAAACGTTTTTTTCTTTGAACACAATGTGATTCTGCATTGAAATTCATCTCGATTTAAAAAGCGTCATTTTATAAAAACGAGTTGATGATTTTCATATTCTATTTGACGTTAAAGATCGACTTGATTCGAATCTTTCCGATGGCAAAGAAAGGTTTGACGATGAAGACAAATTTATTTTTCACGAAACACAAACGAATGAACAACATCGAACATAAAATTTGTCGTTTTTTTTGTTTTTAAAAGAAAAATTCATCCGATAAGAATTGATCATTTGAGAACAACGAAAACGGATCATTTAAAGGATGAACATTGTTGGATTGTTGAGTATTTGGTGGTGTTGGTGTGATGAAGAGATATGAATTTAATGAATCATCATCAAAACTATCGTGAGAAACATTTTCAGGTAAAAGAATAAATTCATCTGGAAAACTTTCCGTTATTGATATTTCATCGAAATACAAAATATCTAAAGAAAAAGAAGAAAATATCGAGATGAACAAGAAGATTTTCAAAAGAACTTTGTGTAGTCGAAGTATTGTTTTGTTCAATTGAACGTTGTTGAATAAGATATAAAAGATCATCAATGATTTCGATTTCCTCTTGACAGACTTCGATTTCTTCTTGTTTCTTCTGTCTTCTTTCTAATAAAGTTTCAAACGCATGTTTTCGATATTCTTCATTCTGAAGATTCGAAAAGAAAACCTGACAAAGAAAACATTTGTCTCTTCGATTATTTGTCGCGAACAAACTTACAGCAATTTCATCTGTTTCGTGAGCGATTGCGATGGGAATTTCATCGGTTGTCGTGTTTAAAATCGGATCTTTTTCGAGTGATTTCAAAAAATATTCCAATTCGTCAGATGGATCATCAAATTGCAATGGACCCATTTCACAATTGTAAATTTATGTTACACAAGACAAGTTTGACTTAACTTTTTATTTAGGAAAGTAGAGAAACGATACGACGAGAAAGAATTTCATTGGATAAACACAAATTGTCTATGCGTAATAATTAATAAAAATATTCATTTATCTTTTACTTAAATATGATGAAAAAAGAAGCATTTGTGCTCTTGTCTTCGTCTTTGATATTCTTTTTCCTTCAAGATCGATTAGAATAAGCTTGAATGACTTTATTTGCCTTTAATCGATAATAAAAGATAACTTTGACTTGAACAAATATGTTTAGGGCAAATTCATTTTATTCGTAAAAGAAATCTTCATCAGAAGCGTCATTGAATATTTTAAAAGAATCTTCTCGTCGTTTATTTGGATGAAGAAAGTTTTGTGCAAAAAATTCATCTCAGAATGAAATCCTGTTGTTCATCTTGTCGATTGAACAAGAGAAACGAAGGTGTTCGAAATGATTTTCCGTGTCAGAATTAGTAGATAGTTATTCATTTCGTTATTGACTTTTGTTGAGAAAATTTATGAACAAGAATCAATAAGAAACGAATATCTCGTTACTAAAAAAAGACTTTGATAAGAAATTTCAATAAAACAATGACGAAATAAAGTCTGTAGACGTACAAATTCATTTAAATTAATTATCGCCGAAAAGAGACAAAGGTATGTAATTATTTTTCTACTGTCTGAATCAAAAGATTGATAATGAAGAACAAAAGTCAGTTTTTGACATAATGTAATTTTTAAAAACCATTTTACTCGATGTTTTTCTAAACTCTTGATTAATCCTTTTCGAATTTGCGGATCTTATTGACATGGGATTTAATTGACTAAATCAAATAAAAGTAAATGTTTCATTATTTAATATGAAAATTCCCACGGATACAAATTTATATCGTTACGTCAAAGCATTTAATGATATCCGGGACAAAGAATAGTTTTCTATACTGAATAACTTTATTTTTATCCTTGTAAATCGATGTTTTTTTTTGTTTTAATCATTCGGGATTCGTTTGTTAATTTAAACAAAATGTATCTTAGAAAAAAAAAGAGTTCAGACATCACATAAAATGTGTGAATAGTAATTAACATAAAAATCGTTTATTTGAAAATTTTTATTGATTTCCTTTTTCCCCGAACTTTCTCTGTTTGAGTAATCGATTCTTTTAAATAAACAAACGAGTCTCGAGAAAATCTGACCTTAGATAAAAAGCAAAAGTTCTGGAATTGAAGTGTCGAATCTCTTCAATTCGATGCATCAAATACTTTTGTCGTTGAAGTTACTTTAAAAACACTTCTAACAAAAATATCTTTTAAATGATGCACTGAAAACAACTTTAGTGTATATAATATTATGACATTTTCTAATCATTCTGAATGCAACGAACAAATAATTTGCCTTTTCTTATTGTATATGATTCCGATGTCAAAAGAATATAAAACTCGTTTTTCTGATATTTTTATAAATCTTAATTGAAGATCTCACTTAAACATGAATATTTTCTTTTAAAAATAACGGAACAAACATGTGATATTTATTGTAAATTATTCATAGGAAATCTTTCGATAATCTTGGAATATAAATTGACGATGATAATGATGAACATTGTTCAGGTAATGTAATGACTTTTAACAATTTTATATTCGGTGAATCTTTCAAAATCAAACTTGTATTTCGTTTGGTTTCATTGAAACTTTTCAGATTTCGATGTTCGATCGTTAAATATTTGGAAAACATTTCATAATGATGTAAACCCAACATTTGTATTGCTGATGAACGATAATGACTCACACCCAAAATATAAAGAAAAAAATTGATTCCCAACGCACCGATATTCAACAATTCACTTAAACGTCTTAAAATACGAAATGTTAAAATCAAACGAATATTACAATGAATTGGATAATAACGAATGAGTATCGTCGATATTGTTTGAACAATCGCATAAGGAAAGTATAAGGATAAAAATATTAAAGAAACTAAGGTCAAAGTGCCTGTTAAACGAGATCTTAAATGTTCATTTTGATTACTAACAATTTGTCTTGGAGTATGAAGACGTTTTAAAATAGCTGAAAGAAATACAAATGATGTTGATGAGAAAAAGAAGAAAGAGTCAATACAGAAGATTTCTAAACTAACCTGCATTGCTCGCAATTAAAATAATTGCTGGGAGAATTGTATAAGATAATAAATGAAAAATATAATTATGCCAAAGAAGAAAAAAATCCTTTTTATGATTTTCTAACGACGGAGAAATTCGACAGACACACATTTGTTTGTCAAGAATGCGTTTTGTTTGATTGAATGTACCTTTGGACTTGTAAATCGCACTGTGTTCGTAGTTATTTGGTCGACAATTCCATTCTTTATACATTAAATGTGGAATGTTAATTAATAGAGAAAGACAAATTAAAAAAGCAAGGACACGTCTGGCACATGTCGAATTACACAATCGACGAGATAAATTTGGCCATTTTTTCGAATAGGGAGTACAAACAAGAATATAACGATCGAATGTTAAAATAACAATTGTCCAACACGATAATAAAATAATCGAATGTTTGATATAATCATGAAATTTACAAACAATTGAAGAACGAAAATTTAAAAGAGTTGTGGAAAATAAATACACAGATAAATCATTTGATGAATGAAGAACTTCATAGAATAAAGTAAAAAAATCAAAAAATGATAAAGCACGAAGATATTCAACGAACGAATGTTGAGATAATGGAAAACGACAAACAACGAAAAAACATATGAAATTACCAATTAAACCAGTTAAACCAAACACAAGTGTTCCTGAAAATAATTCACATTCAGATTCCAAAAAAAAAAGAGTTTGAATCATTTCATACCAATGACATTGATCCACCACCACCATGAACCTGAATCATCACTAAATGCTTGATTTAACATTGAATATGAATAATTTTTTTGTCGAAAAATGTCAATACAATCCATTATTTCATAATCTGAAACTATCGATTGTGTTAAAGGAGAAGCGAAGAGAAATGATGAAGATGTTCTTTCTGTTTCTTTTGTGAGAGAAAAGAAAGTAAATGATAACAAACATGGTTTTTTCCCTCTCTCTTCATTTCAAGTAAATGATTCGATAAATATTCAATTGAAACACAGACGGTTCAATGTCAACTCAACAAGATGATCTCATATAATTCTCTTTTTAATCGATTCAATCAATATCGTTGTTGTTGTTTTGTTTTAAAGAACTAATCGTCATTCTGCCTTTCATCATAATACATATAAATGAGAAAATCTGCATATATAACTTCGAGTTAATAATCAGTTTTCTTACATGTTTAGGCGATGTCATTTAATGATTTTCTAGTGGAAATGTCAACAAATGTCAGGCTATACTGGAAAACAAGTTATCTCCAAATATAAAAAGAATCATTAGAATTGACATGAATAAAACATCAAATGTAATACGAAGTCTACATTTGTTTCTATCTCTGATGATTATTAAAACATCATCCGGAAGAAATTGTCTATGATCGTCGACTACGTAAATAATACCTCGTGTTCTCTTCTCGAGCACTTGAGATCTGACGCATTTACTATTATGAGAAAAGAAGAAAAAAAAAGGCAGAGCGATTTTGTACTCATGATTTTTCTTTTTATAAGTCAATTGAAATGAACACCTGTTGGAGTAGAGAATTTCGAGTAAAGAAAAAGTAATTCACTCGGCTTGGAATGAGTAGAAGAAAAAACGTTCGTGTCAAAGTATTAATCAATTATTTCTCGTTCAGAAGTTTAATAGAAGAAATATCTTCTCGAAAAGAAACAAAAAACGCCTCTCCGTATTCGAAAGAATTTGAGTTTTGACTCAAATAACGACAGTTATGCATATTTAAATAACAAATTCCGCAACATGTGCGAAAGATTAAAAAACCACTTGTTTCCCTGGAAAATATTTTAAATTAACGTTGCATAAGTTCGAGTGGGCGAAAATATTAATTTCACGCAATTGATCAAAAGGTGAAAAGAGTAGAAAATAGTTAAGCCCTGTACTTTTAACAGTCTTTAATTGTGCATACGCACGAGTTAACTACTTTAGCTAAGATCAAGATTATTGAAAATGTAAAGAGGTAAAAGTACTTAACAGGAAAGAAGAACATTTGTTTTCTTGTCGAGTTTAATTGGAAATATGTCATAGAAATGTCTTCAAAGAGCTCGCTTCGTTAGAATTTTGTTTCGTGATAATTAACACGAAGCAACACGCGGCTCTTATTCGAACAATCTCAACATGTGGGAATGACAAAATGACTATGGAATCTACTGTCGAATAGAATTATAGAGACAGAAAATCGAAAAGCAAAAACGGTTTTTATGTAAACATTTCCGATGCTTCTACACGATGTGTAGACTTTTTTGACTAAATTTAAATTTTTCCGATTGATTGATATTTTTTGTGCTGAGATTATTTTGACCCGAATGAATGATATACGAGATGAAAACAAAGGAAATGACGATTTCTTTTTTGTTAATTTTTGAGATTTGACTATGTCAATGTCAACTTCAGTCAATGGTGCCATTTGGTATTTTTATCAATAAACATTTGTGTTTCTAAATTGATCTCGGAGTTTTGTTTGAAAGGAATTCATTGAAGAAAAGATCAACCAATGGAAATGAATGAAGATGATTCATTTATTCTTTACTCATTTATGATGATGAAGCTGTTCAAGTTATTCAAAAAACAAAAAATTCAAGGAAATGGTTCGCTATTTGAGGATTTAACCAATGAAATTTACTATGAAATCTTTGATTATTTATCTTACAATGAAATAACTTCCTCATTTTTCAATTTAAATATTCGTTTCAACAATTTAATTTCAAATTATCCACAACATTTTCATCTGAGGAATCATCAAGTCATTCCGAGATATATTCGTTCGTTTAAAATTACATTAACATCTCAAATTTCATTGTTCGATTCAATTGAATCGTCACACTTTTGTTCCCTTCGTTCAATTTCACTTGCAAATTTACGGTGTGACCAAATTCTTGGAATTTTAAATACAATTCCTTCGAAACAATTGGAACATATTTATCTTGGAATTTGTATTGATGATCGAAAAGCTAATTTCTCCAAAGTTTTATCTACAATTCAAATTCAAGTTCTCAGTTTAACCCACTATCGACTGAAATCCTGTCAAATCAAAGATCAATTTTCTCTTGCAATTTCTGATTTATTCTCTCAATACGATCAATTAGAATATTTACAGATCAAATCCTGTGAGAACTTTTCTTTTCTTTCCGAAATTCTTCTGCGAACGCCAAAATTAAATTCACTCGATGTGTCCCTTCGAGAATCGAATCAATCGATATTGACACCTAATCAATGTTATTTAACAACGCTTAATTTGCGTCCGCATTCGACTTGTTCAATTGCTGAATTGAAAGACTTTCTTGGTCAATGTTGTTCGCATCTACACAACTTGTCTGTTTATTTATATGTTCACCGACATACGCCACCGGAATTACTTGTTGATAAAGATCAGTGGAAGAATATTTTACCTATACAACTGAAATATTTTCGTTTGAAATCGATTCCCAATTCCTCGATTCATTTCTATCAATTTGGTATCGACAATGAACAGTGTCACAAACCTTTCCACGATCAAATCTATTTTCTGTCAGAACAACATCATGTTTGTCGAGTCCGTATCGATGCGGTTTTCGTCAAATATTGGAATAGATGACATTTGATGAATATTTTGTATTGAGAAAAAAATCTGCAACGAAAAAGTTTAAATAAATAATTAAGGAACAAAGATTAATCCATGTGGAAAAAGTGATGTTTGAATATTTCCAATCAGTTCCATTTGATCTAAATCAACAATGTCAATTCGATGACTCAATCCACACGAAATAAAAGCTAATTTGCCATTTTTTGTTACGATGATGTTTACAGGATTTTTGCCGACTTGAACTTTTCTTCCGAGATGCTTCGTTTCGAAATTGATTTCTTGTAAAAATCCGTCATCAGCGGAATAAAAACCGTTTTCGTAGCCAACGTTCATGTGTCGAACATAAATCAATGATGGATTGACTGGTGAAATGATAAAACCGCTAGGTGGGTATTCTAGATTGATATGATAAACAATTTCATCTGTTTTTGTATCGACAATCGCCATATCAGTGGATGTTGACAATGTACTTAAGAATATAAACTGACCATCGGATGAACAACAAAGATTTTCACTTCCAAATGGTGCGTCAATTTTATGTAAATACTTATTTGCTTTCAAATCAAGAACGGAGATATATGCAAGTTCTTTGTTTGCTGTATATGCTTTGGTTTCAGATGGAAGTATTGTAAACCAATGTGGGCCGTGAGCGTGAGTTGGAATCGAACAGATTATCTATATGGAAAAAATAGATTTTAACGGACCAGAAAAGAAACGCAGTGTGATTTACCTCCAGATCATTGTTTGTATCCATTTTTAAGATTTCTCCGTTGTTCGATTCACAAGAAACGTATAAATAACCCGTTTTGTGTCCAATTTGCATTCCGTGTGGTTTGAAATGGTTCGGACGGAGATTGTAAATATCTTTGACTTTATTTTCATAAACATCAACGGTAACTATCTCATGTCCTTCTCCATGATGATCGTTATAAGTTCCTTCTCGGTAAGGAATACTAACATACGCTAGATTTTCACGGAAACAATCAGCGATAATTTCATGTGGACATGCTGGAACTTGAATTTCACCAGTTTTCGTCAATGTGTTCAAATCAAATATTTGAATGACACTTTTGCCAACACTGACGACGAATAAACGAGTCATTTTATCAAATGACTACACCTACTGAATGAATGAATGAACGATTATACATATAGCATGACCGTTCATATGTCTTTTTCATTTATCTATTCATTTCATCTTTTCCGTTCTGTACGAGTGATCTATTCTCTTTCTTTTCTCTTTCCTCGAATTTTTCTTTTGGCAACTTATCTTTGAGGAAGATACGCGGACTCGTTCAACTATTGACCGCATATTGTCTAATACTCGAAAAGATTTTTGTTAATAGATATTTCATTAGCTGAGCGTTGACAAGATTTGTTCACGAATTACTTCATCGTTTATTTTTATTTTCAATGAAACAAGTCTATTAGTACATAAGGGAGATTTTGATTGCTTTGGTATAAATGAGTTGAGTAGGACTAAAGCTTTTCAGTATGAATTTGTCGAATTCTACCTGCGATCGTCGAAAGCCGTATCCAATGTAATACAACTAATCTATTTTTGGATTCTTCGTGATTTACTCCTTTTCGCAGAGGTACTTTAACTAATGACGCCTTGTTTCACTTTTAATGTCAGCAGATACATTACACATAATAAATCGATCGTAAGCAGCAGCTTTATTGCTTGTATAAACTAAATCAATATTAAAGACTGGTTGCGACATCTGGGCTTCGCCCGGCTAGAATAATACGACTTCAAGTTTATTTTAATCAGCACCAGGCTTGAATTTAGAACAATTTCTGTTGAACTTAATTTTTTACACGTTTCAATGCCAATAACGTTGATAAAAATAAATACATTTACCGTTATTCCACCGCGTTTATTGAATAGGCTGTGTAATTAATTCAATAAACTAGGACACCCTTTTGCACAATATTCCGTATTTTATAAGAAACTATTACTATTAAAATAAAATCGTCATTAATACGCTTATCGCTGTCTATGTACATCTACAAAAATCATAAAAAAGAATGTATCGGAGGCGACTAAAAACATATCGCGTATAAGTATATTATTATGTTAATTACCCAAGAAGAAGATTTTTCTGCACCACTTATGAATTCGAATCTCTGAACGCTGGCTTTAATTGACTGTATTACTCTCATCCGAATGACCAGATGAAGGGAGCATCCCGTTAGACAAATGCAAAAGCCGCCTTCCAAAATATGCATGCGTGCAATCTACAGGGAAGTTTTGTTACGTTAGATCATTTTGGCTTTTCAAATTATAGTAATACTTCGCGTATTTCACTGCAATTGAAAGAAAACCTCGTAATATGGATCGTCTCCGCCACCCAAATGATATGAACGAAAGCAACAAACATCTCGAATGATTAATTGCTCCAGTATAAGGGAAATACTACACGGTCGAAATATGCTGTTCACCCTCCGTATATATCTACAACATCGTGAAGAGATTTCACTGCCGAAGACATACTGACCCTTGGTATCGAAGAACTCAATGCAAACGTTGTTGTTAGTTGTTCAGTCATTTTTCTTGTTGTGAAATTGTAGTTTAGATCTGATTATTTATAGAAAAGAAATTCTGAATCGTGTCATTTGTGAATGATGTCGAGTTGTGATCACCGATTTTTTATAACTTCGTCTAGAGCAATGTATTAAGAACTGACGATATCCTATATTAATGTTTTGTATTTGTATGATTGAATGAAAATTTTACAAAAAGAACTCAATCGTAAATTTTGAACTACATCAAAAATAAATTATATTATATAATAAAAACAGTTTAATGAAAACTTTATCTTCTTTCTTTTTTATTCGTATTGAATATCGAATTTTTGTACTCGATGATTATCTTTATCAGCGACAAACAGATTCCCATGCCGATCGAATGTAATTCCTTTGAGACTATTAAATTGATCAGCATCATTTCCTTTTCCACTGCCTCCAACAACGATTGTACCTTGACGTGCATCTTTTAGCCAACGTACGACGCGATCATTGCCTGAATCAGCAATATAAATATTACCTAAATGATCCCCAATAATTCCACGTGGAAAAGACAACTGTTGCAGATGATTTCCCGGCCCACGCCCGCCTGCAACAACAATTCCGGCAGTAGAATTTTTAAACCATTTCACTACCCGATGGTTCAACGTATCGGAAATATAAATTGAATAATCTTGATCGACAAAAATATAAGTTGGAAAATGCAATTGATCATGACTACTACCTTCTCCGTTTCCTCCCGCAACAATGACTCCTTCTAAGTTGCCTTGTTTCCATTTTCTAACTTCATTATTTTTCCAATCTGAAACGTAAAGATCACCATTATTATCCATTGTTATTCCCCAACAATTAATATTCGAAATAATTGTCTCGAAATTTCTTTCGTCTCCACGAAACCATCGAACAACGCGACAATTTCGATAGTCACAAATAATTAATGAATCATTTCTTTTATCAAGAATAACATCCGTTGGATAATTTAATTGATCCATTCGATTTCCCTCGCCATTGCCTCCCACAATCACTTCACCATTAATTCCACATTTATATTCAATGATTCGATGATTTCCACAATCAGCGATATAAACTGTTCCATAATTATCATCAATACAGAGTCCATAAGGAGAATGTAATTCATTATTGTCTTCAATGTCACCAGCGACCGTTGCCCCAAATTCTTTCCATCGACTATTATTTGCGATTCTCAATGATGGAACAAATTTTCCTACAAAGACATAAATGATTTAGTCATTTAATACAAACTTTTCTTCTTACCAAAAGAAGCTAAAACAGAAATTTGACTGATAAATTCGGTCGGATGTTGTTGAATGTAAATATTTGGTGAACGATCGAATTGTTGTTGTAATTTTTTAAGTTTATCTTTGAAATAATTCAAATCGATTTCGTTAAAATCATTTTGTTGTCGAAGTTTCCTCAACTGTTCAGTTAGTTTCATAAAACAAATATCGATTTGATGAAAATATTCATTGGTATGTTTAAACAGAATCTCTTTACATTGATTTGCTGTTTCATGAATTAACTCGATTGATTTTTCTTCCCATTGTTCAATTTGCTTAATTAAAGAATATTTATCCGGTAAATTAATTTCGTCGTTAAACGTTTCTTGAAAAAGGTCACGTTTCAATTCTAAATGATCCAGTTGACGATTCAATTCTTGCTGATGCATTGTCAAATGATCGAAACAAAAATCTTGTAAACAACCAGAACACGTCGACGTGAATCTTTCTTTTCCGCATTTAACACAGTGAGATTTTTGTATTTCTGCTGGCATTTTCGACTTTATTCTTTATGGGAAAAAGAACAAAATGAATAGAATATCGATAGACATGCATTCTTTTGTTCAAGGATTATCTTCATATCTGAGACGATTGATATTTTGTCGCATTGAAGAACGTTGCACATCAATAGAATAACAAAAATAAGTGGCAAGGACACATTCTTTTGAGAGATTGGTTTCATATTGAATTGAATTGAATTCGATTCGATTGTTTTGTTGTTCACACAGAGAATATTTCAGCAAGTCTAACTGAAAAAAAAACTTGAGAGTAAAGGAAAAAATTTAATTAAGAACAACGTGTTTGAATGAGTCAATGATGATATCAAGGTATACTTTTGTTTTCATAATCAGGGCCTTGGGACGTTGAAAGAAAAGAAAAGAAAAGAAGAGATTATTTCACAAAGCCGCATCATATCTTTTCGTTACTCTATGGATTTTGTTGAACATTTTCCAGCTTCTTCAAAAGCCTTTCGATTAACAATACTGGTTGAATTGACTAAGTGATTTTATTTGAAGATGAACAGACAGAAGAAAAAAAAATTCGATGTGTAAAATGTTCATTAAGAAATCGAATATCGTTTTACAAAGTGTGTAAAAACTTGAGCATTGTTTGATATGCATCACCAATAGTTAAAACAATTTCGAGAATGAGTTTCAACACTCGAATATGAATCTTCACAAAAATCTTTCGTTGTTGTCGTCGTGCTAATCGTATTTGACATGTTTGACTTTCTTTCTTCATGGCGAAGATGTTTAAAGAAGACCGTTGACGATTTCAAAGAGAAAACCTTATCCACAAATGACTTCAACCTCTTTTTCTCCTTAATTAAAAAACATTTTACTATGCTCGAGTTTCTTTTGGCAAAAAGCATTTAGTTCTACTTCGATTCACACGCCGTTTTTTTTTCCTTGTAAAAACTTCGACAATTATAAGTTCAGAGAGATGAACTCAACATCGACTCAATAACGAAGGTGCAAATCTCATGAGAGAGACGCGTCTAAATTAAGGATTGACGTCATCGAGCAAACCTTGAACTGTGAATAAGCGAAAGAATCATTCCGGATATTGTTCATTTTCAATATCTCGTTTGCGTGAAGATTTGCTTTGTCGATATTCAACCTGGAATAAAATAAATAAATCTTTCATGTCTCAACTGTTCTCTTCTATATTTGATTTTTAATAACAAGACAAATCTTTCCAAGCAGATTCACATTGGTGGTGGAGGTAAAATTTGGAAGATTTCTTTTTGCCCCGCGAATGCGACATCTGTTTCTTGAACATTTTTGTGTCCTGGCTGAAGATTATTACCAGACGAGAGGATTAGAAGAAACATGACTCTTTTGTTGAAACAAGAAAAATGATTATGAATAATTAATAAAACTCATCATGTAACAGGAATTTGATTAGTGTCTTTTGCTTCTTCACCATAACGTTATTGATCAACCGGTTGATGTGAGTATGAAGTTTTTTAATTGCTCAGTGCTCGCTGGATTTGATCAATGAAACGTCGTGATTTTATATTTGTTGAAAGGATATTTTTAGAATACGCTTGTAGAAATTCTCTTATTTGCAATTTTATTAATTAACATTCTCATTGTGATGAGCTTTTACCTTCTGGTATTCATCAAATGAATTAAAAATACTTTACAGAAGAAAAAGAAAAGAGTTTTTCTCATATTGACAAAGTTCAAATATTGTTTATTTGAAGATCTTGTCAACAAAAACATTTTGCAATGAATTTTCCGTTGTTTACTTCGCTTTCATCTGAAACTCACAGTGCGATTTCATCTGTCATGACAAATATGATTTGTATGCCAAATTCTCCATCAGTCGGATCTGTTATTCCATTGTTAAAACCATTCGATGAAGATGAACATCAATTCGTTAGTACAAAAAGACGAGCATCACCAAAAACGATCCTTATGGCAGAAATAAGTCGAAGATTAATGAGAAGAAAACTTTTATACAATCGACTGTAATACAAATATCATCTTGATTCTATTTCAAACACTCTTTTGATGTTCTAGACACGTTATCAGTATAATCATGTGTAGTCTTGGTCTTCTCGGTGTACTTTTAATGATAATTAATAATGAAATTATTTTTTCGAATCTCTTTCCTCGAAGTATTTATATCTGTTGGTTTATTAAATTATTTATCACAATTACAACTTTGATTCTCATTGGATTTATCTTTTATTATCGTCGTTTAGATTTAGATTTGTATGCAATTAATAATTCGTTTAAACATTGGCGAATTGGATTGAACACGTCGAAAATACTTTTAACTTTTATCGAAGTTTTTGTTTGTTTAATTCATCCAGTTCCATTGCCAATACCTTTCTTATCGAAAATTCCATATGAAAATTCGACAATCTACAATTCAACTTCACCCGATTATATAACTTTGGATGTTGCACTTGGTTTACCAAGTATGTTGAACTTTTTTTGTGATAGAAAATAAAATACTTTTTCGTTGATTTTTCAGTGTTCGGTCGTTTGTATTTATTGTGTCGTTTTATGATGTTTAATTCTCATTTAGTTCGTGATGCATTTTCTCAATCATTAGGTTCACTTAATCAAGTATCAGTGAATTTTTATTTTCTTATCAAAACTTATCTTCAACAATGGCCAGCACGATGTTTGTGTGTTTTTTGTATTTTACTCTTTTTGATTAGCAGTTGGTCTCTACGAGCATGTAATTATAAATCAACTATTGTGCATATTTCAATGCTCGATGCTATGTGGTTATTTATTGTAACATTCACAACAGTTGGTAATGTGTCGAGATTTTAGTTAAGAAAAAGTTTTTTTTAATTAAGAGAAAATTTTCTTTTAGGTTATGGAGATGTGACACCGACGACGTATTGTGGACGAAGTAAGATGAAATTATAGTTGATCGAATGAATTCTATGTTATGTGAATAGGTGTAGCAGCGATAACTGCGATGATTGGTGTGTTATCTACTGCTTTGTTAATATCTGTTCTTGCTCGGAAACTTGAATTGAGTCGTGCAGAGAAATATGTTCATAATTTTGTTTTAAATATGAAATTGGTGAAAGATCGAAAACATCAAGCATCGAATGTGATTAAATTTGTTTTGAAACTTTGGATTTTACGACGCAAAAATCAAGCTTCATCCAATGAATTTCTCAAAGCACAAAGAGGTTTAGTTCGTTCGATGCATTTCAATCAACAAATTAAACAAGAACAAAAGAAATTAGTTGACAATTGTGTTGGAATGCCGGAATTAATCATTATGCAACGAGATACAAATGATAAAACATGTGAAAATACTGCGACATTAATCATTACCAAGGAAAAAATCGAGAAAATTGAAGAAAAACTTTGTCAAATCGATCAAACGATGATTGATATACAAAATTCGCTTCGAATCTTAGCAAATCAATTAGCAAAATAACCTTTTTTTTAGAACATTTGTTTTCAGTGAATAAAACATTCAGGTTGAAAGATTTCACATTTCATTTTTTAATCAATGAGAAAAACAAGTCGACTCAGATCAGCAAAGTTTCTCAATCTTTGTTATTTCTTTCCAATGAAAAGATATCTCGGTCGAATTCGAAAAGTTTTGTCATAGATCTTTTGTATAGTGCATTTAACTGCCAAGTTTTACCGAATTTTTTATTTCGGAATTGGAATATTTAGTGGAGAAACTCGATTGGTTTGCTGGTGAAAAGAAAAGATGTCCATAAATTTTTTATGAATATCAGGTAAAGAGAAAGTTGAAACGAGAGGAAGGAGAAGTGTGATGAGATATGATAAGTATAAACTTGCGGAATAAAATTCTGCTCCGATTGAAGAAGATAAACCAGATGAGTAAAAACAAAGTAAAATCATCGGAGGAAAAAGAAGAACGAGATAAATTGAAGAGATCGACAATAATTGAAATATCATCTTTCGATACTTTTTCCATCGAAATCGTTGATTGATTCGAAATTTTTGAAACCAAACACGAATTATCAACAAAAGACTAAAGAAAATCAGACTAAATATCGGTAAAATGCTGTTGATAATTCCATCCCACAAGGCAGTGGAACCATTTTCATATGCACAATTGGTGATTCCACATCGAGTCTTAAGATTTGTAATTGATAATGAACAAGGCAACATGAAAAATATGATGAAATAATAAATAAATGGATAAAGACAAAAGAAAAGCATCGGAAAATAATGAAAACAAAGTTTTTTCATTTTCGTTGAATAAATATTTTGATGAAAAATCAACAAATGTCTTTCGATTGATGTCCACGCGACGAGATATGAAATTGAAACAAAAACAGCGAAATCAATATAAACCCAGAGAAAACAAAAGAAATGAGAAGTCGAAATTGTTGTTCCTCGTCGATAGAAGTCAATTAACCAAATGATATCCGTTAAATTATATAATAAACAAAGAATTAAAATCAAAATCAGAACATGATTACTTAGAGTTTTACGAAATATTCGATCAGTTAAATAAGAATACAATGTAAATAATGAACAAAACAATGAAGGAATAAGAAATATTAAATAGAACCAAAAACGAATCAACGGAATGATTGTCATCGAAAATATTACCTTTCCAGCGATATCACCCTAAGTTAGAAACGTTTGTGTGATGTTTTCAATGAAAATGAATCTGAAAAGTATATCCGTAAGGAAACACTTTATCTTTTTCTAATGAAAATGTCATGACATTAATAACCGATGAAATGACAAACTTACGACGTAATAAAACTATGTCAAAAGCTTTTCCAAGGTATATAAAAAATAGAGTAGACACATTAAAAGCATTTTTCATTGTAAAGTCAAAGTACAAACGGTAGATTCTGATAGATATTTATACCACCACGGAGGTTGATCCAGAAAAATGATGACGTTAATGGTAAATAATGCGGATTTGAAAGCTTTTTGTACAGAGTAAAACTCTTGGTTTAACGAACGTTTTTCGCGTGAGTTTTCTTCAATTGGATCTTGAAACAGTAATGAAAACATATGTGTGAAACGTAAGAAATTATCGTAAATATGGTTTCTATCGCCTATAACACGAGAAGAATGTCTGAGATAGAATCAGAGTCGTCGAAGAGCTGATTAATTGAAGAATTTTATTAATTAAGGAATAAGAAATATCAAAGAGACCTCTGTAATCAGAAGATCTTTCCAGAACGTGATGTTCAAATGTCTCTTTGCATCCGAAATTGCGAAGTTTTGTTTATCAATCGATTTCTCGACGTCTGTAGAGATAATTTTTGTCTTTGAAATATTTTATTTGCCGAACTGATGGATACACAACGAACAAACATCGAAATAGAAATCGAGTTATTTTCTTAATATAAATTTGTAAAGTTTCTTAAACGATTCTCTCACGTCATGTCGAAAGGATTTGGAAACGACGAAATAAATATAAAATGGTGCTGATGTGTTCAAATAAATAAGAAATAATGATAAAAATGAAATAAAATTTTCAATTTGACTTCTTTGAGGAGACTTTTGAATATTCATCGAATTTGTCAAAGAGATTTCCAAAAGGATAATTGGATAAAGACTCATCGTTACAACATAAACTGACACTTCTGACAGCAACATTTTCAATAAACTTCGATCTTTTTGTTGAATTGCATTTCCTTGATGATTTGTAATTGTTGTTCCAGATGGTTGAATTCGTGTTCGCATCTGACTCACATTTCGAAAGGATAAATATCCAAAAATAACCATCAAGATCGGAGGAAGAAAACCAACAAATATGAGAGTATAAACGCTATTCAATATGTAATAAAGACCAAAGTAACCGCAACGACCATTTTGAATTGTCGTCATAATGAAGATATGAATGGGAAAAACATGCCAAAAGATGATTGAAATCACGATGAGAATTCGAGTTTTGTTTATGTGACTGAAATTTCGGATCGTTGCATTTCGATGTGTCAAAAGGAAACGATCAACACACGCGAGAATAACAAAATATCTCGATACTTGTCCCCAAACATGAAAAAAGAAGAAACGTGATTTACAAACATAGAGAGATGAACTTGATGGATCAAAATTATCCAAAACATATAATCCATACGGAATACTAACAGATAAATAAATAATATTAAACAATGCTGCGCATAATAAATAAAGTGCACAACCATTTTTATGATGATGACTGAATAAATACACAACACCGATATTACCAACAAAACCAAATATTAAGACAACTAATGTTCCATAACGTATTAAATTCGTTTGAATTAACGAGAGAATCGGGATAGATGACATTTGGTTTGAATAGATAAGGATGAACTTCAGAATCGCAAGTTGGTTTTGTTTTTTATAAGGACAAAAACAGCGAAGAGGATGTCTGTAGACTCAGCTAGTAAAAGGAATGAACGATGAATGAATTCTGTCAATGTATTTTTAACAGAAAGAGAAGTACGGAAATGAACCAAATAGTAAAGTTGGTTTTAATTAAAGATAAGATGTTTCTATTTTACAAGTTTCTTTCATATTTAATTATTACACGCTGATTTTCTTTGAAAAGAATATCTAATTAATGAAGAAAATCACGTTCGGAGAAGGTAAGGAAGTCTATGGCACTTATTAATCTTTCCAATGATGATTAAAGATCAATGTGAAAAAGAAAACAGATAATTAAATATTACCGAGGAAATAATCGATCATCTTTATTCTTTTCACAAAGATTTGGTTCTTATTACGATGTTTCGGTTAAGTAGTACACGAACTCAAAATTCCTCCAGGCATTATTATTACTTTATACAAACAATCAGTTCGAAAAGATCACAACGGATGCAAAAATATGAATTCTATGCTTATCTACACAAACAAAATACTATCTGGTGGAAAAGTTTTCTCTGTGAACATCCGTCCGGTTAATACAAATCACTTTTCTTGAAAAAAACATCATTGAATAACAAGGTCGCATGTAATTTCATTCTCTGTACAAAACCAATAACTCTCTTAAATATATAGTAAGAGATATTTTGTTCAGCGTCATCTGTGTATAACTGAATTTAGTTTCTTGATTAAAGAATAAGCGAGTTTATTGAAGAAAGAAAAAAACCAGTGTATTTCTATTTTTGAAATCAAATCGAAAGATTTATTTTCGACATCGTTTCCCTTCTTTACACGATGTACAAACACCACCAAAGAAACATTTGTTTCCAACAGTTGCACAAGGTAATCCCGAACATGAAGGTAAAATTGAACAATCACATTTATGATTTGTACATATTCCACCATTTAAACATCGATTTCCATTGGTCAAACACGGAAGATTACATGTTGAAAGAAAACGTTTTTCACGATGATCCATCGACGTTGATTTCTCATCACATCGAATCATTGTTGAACAAAATATAAGAAAGACGAAGAAGAGGATGAGTTGTTTGAGCATTGTTTTGTTAATCGAATAAAATTGGAGGTTGTGTATTTATAGTGTGTGATGGGATGATCGAAGTATCGATATATCATGAAGAAGATTCAACTGAGTGGTTTTAGTCGGAAGAAAAATATCAGTAGAGAAAATGTGTCATGAATAAGATACGAAAGAGTACAGGTGAGTAAATCATACATCGATGGATAATTTGTTTCAGTTTGAAGATAAAGCTTCAAGATCTCCGCATCCTCATATGAACTAAATCTTTATATATCGAAGTATCAAATTATGAATAACTATAAAATTCTTGCACAAATTTACGTTTGAATTCTACTTTTTGTTTCTTTTGCATTGAAGTGCGATAATCAACGAAGAGTTGACCTTCGAGTGAAATTTTTATTTGAAAATTTTTTGTTTAACAATTAACCGACCAATAAAAAAGTGCGAGTGAATCTTGTCTATGGGAAAAAGACAAGTCGATGAAATTTTCTCACATATCTCATCTTGTTAATCTCCTGAAGATTCACAAATTTGATATTGTTAACGTGAACTCTTTCAACATGATGTTAATTTACATTACTTTTGCTGATTTCTTCTCCTGTTTAAATGCGAACAAATCCAAAATGTCCTTTATTATTGTATTTAATTTTCATCCGAGATCACGAAAATTCTCCAAATCAAGGAAATACGATATCAATAAGGAAAAAAATCGAAGATTAATCTCACATATCGAATATCTGCACCAGATTTTTCTCAAGAAATGCAATCCATTTGGATGAAATTCACTTTCAAAACGTTGTTATTGTATCTTCTCTTTAAATGAATAAATCTTGTAAATCTTATGAAAATCAATTCAGATTGTTCGTTGAATTTATTAAACATCAGTACGGAATAAAGAATCTTGAAATAACGAGTTGACATAAAAAATAGACTCGTTTCACATTGATTCGTGAAAGTATCTCGAAGGTTTAATAAAAGTTTCTTCATGACTTTACAACTGAGAGAATAATCGTTGTTTAAAGATATGGAAAGTAGAAAATACTGAAAATTTAATTAATTATCCAACGGCTTTTTAGAAATGAAAAGAAAAACGAGAGATCATTGTTTAGAATTTACAGATAATCTTCAACAGCAAAGTTTTATCGATGGTTTCATTAAACAACAATTGATCAAATTCTACATTTGTTTTGTGGAATGTCGGAAAAGTTATTCAAAATGAAATTCTCTGATTAATACCAGATCATTTTCTGTAAAATCAACTTAAAAGACAATTTTACACAAAATGGTCGGGTATTATACTGAGAAATACACAAATCGATATAGATTTTACATTCTTTTTATTGTAGGAAAAGTTGCACATGTTAAAGAAGATGATGAAAGTCGGATGAAACATCGATTAGTTTTGAAAAAAAATCAAATGTTGCATCCCACTTTTATCGCCTTTCTCTACATGTTTTACTCGAAAGTTGAACTCAACAATATTCACATTGCTCTATTTTCTCTCTTTCAATAAACTTTTCTACAATTCATGTTATCGTTAAAACCTCATCTCTTCTTATAAATATGATGTTCTTTTGTAAAGAGGATGAAACAACAAGTGACCAATATCAATGAAGACATTTAAGGTGGCAAAACAATCGTGAAGAATATCTCTGCAGAAGCACCGATCTCCTCTTCATTAACATTGGTTCAACGAAGATGAAATTTTATTTGTCAAAAGTTATACACACACGTTTTCTTTTCTGTGACAAAAAAATGTAATTGAGAATAATGAATCTCGTGTAAAAACTATAGTTCGACGATCGAATTTTATACTGGTTCTGTGTACTCGGTGGATCTTTTCTTTAAAATTGTCAAATTAATAAAACCTTCATTTCGTTCTGCTGTAAATCTCTCTTCAATTGCTTGTTGAAATGAAATATTTAATTTAAATGATCCAGTCGGAATATCCGATTGATGAATAATCGGATTATTCATTGATGTATTCAAATCACGTCGTATATTTTCAATTGTAATCGAATTTCCTGAAATTCTTGGCTTTAAAACTCCTTTTTCAAATCCAGGTAGTTCAAGAACTAAAAGATATTTCGTCTCATCTTCATATAAATTATATCTCGGTTGCCAATATTCACTTTCATTACGAATGAAATATCCAGCATCATCATATATAAGTTGTTCAGATAATTTTAATTCATATGGTCTTTGAGAAAGATCTTCATAATCTCGTCGATTACTAAGAACGATAAATGGTTTCGAATTGTGTTGTACTAATTGTAAATTCGGTGTTTGTTCAGTTGAATTTTGAACAAATAATTTTGATAATTTATGATTTATGAAAGTAATCATGTCATTGATAAGATCCAAATTACGTTTATTATCCGTATTTTGGAGGAAATTCATGATGCCATCAATAGTTTGCATATTCCATAGTTTATCAGCTTCGGAACCTGATCTTCCTAAAATGTAATGTCGAATATCAGTTCCACCGAATTGTTTTGAAGTAAAATAGATAATATCTTTCATACATCCGTTGATGGATAGTTGTGTTTTTTGTTGAACTGCACCGAAAATCCATTGAATTTCTTCGGAAATGATCTTATCAACATCAGGAATTTTTTCCACATCTAACAAATTGTGAACGATTATAATAGTCTTCTTATGAGGCGAATTTCGATAGTATTTCAAGATTTGATTGATGTAAATCTGATCCGTTGTTCGTAGTCGATTGACAACAATGATGATAAAAGTTGAGAGATGAAGAACAACTTCTCGTAAAAGCGCTTCTCGCGCTCTTTTATATTCGATCTCATCATTTCTTACTGGAGTGTCCGTTCCAGCAGTATCCAAAAATACAATATTTGTATAATTTTGACGTCCGGCGGTGATAGAAATGCCCTCCGTATGAACTAAAGTTCCCGTTGGAAGAGAAACATTGCAGAGTTGATTAAGGAGAAACGATTTTCCTCGGTTGTACGCACCGAGAACACTTACAACAACACCTTCTTTCTGTTCATTTATCACCGATGCACCATTTTCACCAGTACCTTTCGTCGTCGATTTGATGGATTTCGTATGTTGACCTAATAAGATTTCCCATCCATGAGTTCGTAAATCTAGTAGATTGTTTATTCGAACGACAATGTCATATGGTGATGCTGTAGTTCGATATTTATTTGAGGCTGCGTCATTTTCATTTTCACCATAAAGTTCCAAACCAGAAAGAATAGCCGATAAGGTTTTGTTGCTGATTTCAGGAGTTTTTTCACTTACAGACAATGAATTTTCAGAGGAACGAGGGGTACCACTTTTAATGAAAAACCGACCGTGATTGCCTCTACTCATTTTGCTTCTGTATATTATAACCGAAGAAAGTAATATGCTTATATACACAGATTTGTTCTCAGCGTTATCTGTGTTTTTGTATAGATAACAGTCGGACATGACTTTTTAAGGTCTTCAAAGTAAAGTCACCAACTCATTCTAAAATTGGGTATTTTATCATTTACTTCTGCGCTCAGTATTTATGAATTTAGTTTCTTGGTTAACGAATAAGCGAGTTTATTGAAGAAAGAAAAAAACCAGTGTATTTCTATTTCTGAAATCAAATCGAAAGATTTATTTTCGACATCGTTTTCCTTCTTTACACGATGTACAAACACCACCAAAGAAACATTTGTTTCCAACAGTTGCACAAGGTAATCCCGAACATGAAGGTAAAATTGAACAATCACATTTATGATTTGTACATATTCCACCATTTAAACATCGATTTCCATTGGTCAAACACGGAAGATTACATGTTGAAAGAAAACGTTTTTCACGATGATCCATCGACATTGATTTCTCATCACATCGAATCATTGTTGAACAAAATATAAGAAAGACGAAGAAGAGGATGAGTTGTTTGATCATTGTTTTGTTAATCGAAGCAAATTGGAGGTTGTGTATTTATAGTGTGTGATGGGATGATCGAAGTATCGATATATCATGAAGAAGATTCAACTGAATGGTTTTAGTCGGAAGAAAAATATCAGTAGAGAAAATGTGTCATGAATAAGATACGAAAGAGTACAGGTGAGTAAAATCATACATCGATGGATAATTCGTGACTTTGACTTGAGTTTCGCTGATGAGAATGTACAGCTGAGAGAATTTTAGTAAATAGAAAAGTCTCATGTTCACATATTTTTGAAACCTACAAAGAGTATCGGATTTTAGTTGATATCACATATCCTTATATTCGTCACACCACATATTGTTTTGCATTATTTATCACAAAGTTGTATTTCAAATAAAGATGGCGCTGTAAATAATGAATTTGGCAAATTGATATAAAAGATCTTGGATAAAAGCGAATATGATCAGAAGATTTCCTAAAAAAAGACAATAAAGAAAAGCCTCAATTGATTGTTCCTCGTGAGCTACACCGAGTGAAAATTTTATTGGTTGCTCAACGTGACAAAGTATGACAAGTTGTTTTAAAAGCATATTAACAAAAAAATCCATATGGCATCACCAGCTAAAAGAAAATCTTTTGAAGATCTATCAAGTGAACTTTTTTATGAAATCTTTGATTATTTCGACGGTTGGTCATTATACAAAGCCTTCGCAAATTTGAATATTCGTTTTCAATTGTTCATACCGATTTAAAATCAATGTTTCTCATCTGGAAAAGTCCGATACTGATGCATTCTGCAGAAAATGTCTCATTCCGAATCGTCGTCGAGTCAATTCATTTACCTTATATTCCGAAAACAATTCTCGTGGTTCTTCTTCAGTCATTTATTTTACTTCCTCGTTTATTCTTCTCAGATCTTTTTCTTGTTAAAATCGTGTCATATCAACGAGGTACGAAAGAAAAGACAGCCGAAGTGTTTGATGTTGTTTATATAGTGAGTGCACTGTTCATGGATAGAATATCACGAGAATTTACCTTTGAAGAGCATTTTCTTCCAAAGAAGTCCACTTTTCCTTAAATTTACATATTCGAAAAAGTTGCACGATTTTTCACCTTAGAAAGGAAACGCCTACAAATACCACGAATTTTATTTTTCTAGGGTCCAAGTATGACGAATATCTTAATCTTACCGAAATCTACTGTTCAATCCTGAAACTTCCCGTTTTCAAATCAATAAAAATTTCTTCTTGGTTTCCTGAAACAATATTTCCTATTGCAATGAATTCAACAATTGAAGAGAGTTCTTATGAGAATTGTTTCAATGGACTATTCAAATAACTTTAACCCAAAATCAATACGAAGATTGTCAATTAAAATTTGTCGCAATTCCTTTTTCCATTTTCCTCGAATTTCTTTAATTATCCAAGATGATATTGATTTTCAAGGTATCATTTCACCATTGTCAAAACTTCCAATAACTCAACTGATACTTTTTATCGGTGATCAGTATGTTCAATTATTATCTGATATTCTCAAACATCTGCCAATGTTGATTGTATGAGAAATTCGACCTTTTTCTTTCAATGGAAGGATTTGTTCTTTCTCTCCAACGATCGAAATTGGTCAAACGAAAGTTACAACAGTGAAAATCTGCAAAGTGTTCAGATTGAGTTTATCTTTAACTTAGAGAATAGTGGAATGGTTTTATTCTCTAGACTGACAAACGAACTGATGAGTCTTCTATTTTTATTGATTAACGAGTTTTTTAAACAAAGAATAAAAGATGAAATCCGAATTGAAGACAATGATCAGTAGCGAAAGTTTGGAGAGATGAACGAAAAACAATCGTGTAAAATATTCATCATTGTTACTGATGACAATGTCGATTATAATTTATTTATATGAAGTTTTCTCGTACCATTGGTGAACTGACAATTCACATTCATTGTCATTGGCTTCGATCACACATTTCATCGTCGGATATCGAAGTTATCTGTTAACAATTTGCGCAGAAAAAATATTCGTTATCTGATGAGAAATTCACAGTTCTTAGTCTTTTATTACGGACCATCAAATTTGGTGCATTACCATCCGAATAAAATGTATTCTAACTTCTGATACTAAATGATGACAAAGAAATAAATCAACACATGAAAAATGGACCAAAGATTATAATAAAATTCGAAGTGTTTTCGATGACAGAAGTTTTCTCTTATCAAAAATGTGTTTTAATATTAACTCTTATTTTAATAATCCCGCTCCGATAAGTATTTTCAAAACAAAAGATTCAACAGAAAATCTATTCGAAGTTTAAATGAAAAAAATACAAGACTAACTGTTTATTTAAGACAACAAATGAGTCAAATTGAGTTAGAAGAATAAAAACAAAATATTGATAATCTTATCTCAATGAACACATTTTTATCAACGACTTTAGAAGAACCAATTGTGATGATCTATGCAGGTATAGGTGAAGGACGTTCTTTTGTTCAATCAGTTCTCTTCGAAATTGATTTAGTTAAACAATCATTGGGTGAGATGTGAATTGTTAAAATGAACTTCACATCTATTCAATGAACAATTGAAAAATTTGAATGATTGTTTGAAGGATGAAATGAAAAAAACAAACAAGTTTAGTAGATTTAGCCAATCTTTTATTAACAATGGGAGACGTTGAGAAAGTTATTCAACTTTTCATTGAAGAAAATCTATGTGAAAAAAGTGATTTGTATGAAAAAGCACTTGATTATCAAAGTTCATCTCAATCACCGAATTACTTATGGTTATCAAATGCTTATGAAAATATTGGATATGCTCGTGAAAAACTTGGTCAAACTCAACTTGCTTTGAAATATTACGAAAAACAAAGATTACTCTTGCGAATAATTATTAAAAGTCATTGGAAAACAATGAAAAAGCTTTAAAAGAGCTTTGAAAATGGGGAAACCATCTCGTCGTATTTATCATCTTATTAAATTTTATCTTCATCTTTGAACACACATATTTTGCTTTGAAAGATTATGGAAATTCCATTGATTATTATAAGAAAATGCTCGATACAAATCTGTTACAAATATCTAAGAAATTAAAAAAAATAATGGCACAACAATGCAAAAACTGTTTCGATTTGTATTTTTATCGGACAAATGAAAATATTTACTATCAAATGAAATAATACGATAAAGCTATTGGAAGTTTTCAATATGCGATAAGAACACAAGTGGCATCTGCAAAACAGAAAAAAGAAGATTTTATTTCATTTTATGAAATTTGGAAAATGTAGATTTCGATGATGTTTATGAATGCTGTAAAGTATATTTTTTATTAAAACTTCAACGGAATTCTGAAGAGCCATTAACTGTTGCTGAGACATACTCTCAGTTGGCATCGTTATATGAGACAAACGACAATTATTTAATTGCAATTGAGTAATTAGAAAAGAGCAGACAAATTTATTTAATATCATCAAGTACTGATACAAAACCACTTGCGCAAAATATTCATTGAGTTAATATATGTATGTCGTGTAAATGACAATTATTCAGAAGCTTTACGATATAGTCAAGAAGCATTGGATGTAAAATTAAGAGAAATTATTTTCGACATGTGTTCATTATCATTGATCTATAACGGAATGGGATTGAGTGATTATGAACAAGATATTTTGATACTAAGTATCAAATACTTTATTAAGGCAATCGATTTGATGCCCGAAGATGCAACTAACATATTGTGTTTTTCGGTAATCTTGGTAGAGCATATGAAATACCTAAATTGTATGATCAAGCTCTCAAATATTATCAGAAAACTTTAATTATTAAAGAAAAACACATCGATGCATCTTACAACTCTATATCGAAATCATATGCGAACCTTAGCAACGTTTATCTCTTAAAGTGAGACTATGAAATGACGTTGAAGAATTGTCAACAGGTAATTGAGAAAAATACATCAAAGCATTTATTTTCAGATCCACTGCTTCATTATGGTGCCCTTGCTGAAGTGTATTTTACAATGGGGAATTTCGAAGAAGCGGAACGTGTTTGTCTGCCGACATTAGGAAAAGAAAAATCTTTTCCGTTTAGAATTCGATCGAAATGTATCAGATTCATATTTGAAATGATGAATCATTAATCAATTTCGAAAAAGCAGTTTGCAGAATTCATCAATCCAAATCTACAAATTATGAAGTCAAGAGTGCTGTATATAGAAATATCAGAGATTTATACAAGAAAACCTGTAGTGACAAACGTGAACGTTAAATTCAATTTAAATAGACCAATACTGGCAAAATGTATTTTCTAATAAAATAATCATGTAAGTCAATGAGTTTTCTGAAGACAATGGAATAAAATACAACTAAAGTAGTGATTTATTTATTTATTAATAATTCAATTCTGAAATACTTCGTCAAGTGTTGTACTGTGTGCACGAAATTGATGTTGATAGTTTGAATATGATTTTATTTCATAATAATAAAGGTGAAATATAAAAATACTTTCTCATTAATAAATTGAAAAGACTTTGAAAATCGTTTTCTTTTCGCATAATGATAAGAAAAAGAGAAATGGTCAGTTGATCGATTAGGTACGCGATATATTTTTCTCTGAACAGTTCCGATAGAAATCAAATACAACACAGAAGAAGAAGTCAGACAATCCATACAGAAGTTTCTATTTATAAAGATAAAAAGAAAGAAATCGAGACAACAAGCATCATCCACTTCGACTGCTCTTATATGACTTATACGAGAATTTATTTCTCATG
Source organism: Adineta ricciae (assembly GCA_905250025.1). Lineage (NCBI taxonomy): Eukaryota > Metazoa > Rotifera > Eurotatoria > Adinetida > Adinetidae > Adineta > Adineta ricciae. The sequence goes on from CAJNOJ010000197.1 coordinate 142,650, forward strand.
CGCAATTTCTTACCAATATACTTTATCTTCAAAGTTCAACAACGAGAGATCTCTTTTTTCATATAATGTCCCGTCAAAGATCAAAGTGCGTTCTCTTTTGATCTTTAACTATCTGTCATTACTTGAATTTTCATTTCATTTGGATTGACTCGATTCTTTCCACATCGATTCGTATAAGTCTCATAAAAAACATATTTTGCTTGACGACGAAATCGTTTCGACACACAAATATATGTAAAAAAACGAGTTCTAAACAAATCAACAGACGAATTCTATTTACATTTCAGTCATCTTTACCTACTCCATTACTGATTGTGAATATAGCCAGAGTAACTGCATTGATTAAATTCAATTGTGCAAGAAGAATTGGATCGCGGTTTGTATTCAATGATGAAAATCCATTGGAAATGGCAAATGGGAGATAAGTGCAAATGTAAACACACACTTCTACAAGAACCATCACGGTCAGTTGTTTGTCCAATTCTCTTCGAACGACTGGGTTTGTTCGAGTTGCCAAACTTCGAGCATTTCGAAAGCCAACACAGCAAACATTGCAGAAACCAACGGAAAAAAATTTCCATATGTGAAAAAATATCCATAAATATAATACTGAACAAAAATCTGATTGGTTGCAATGCACGTTGACGTATTGGACAATGCTAATTGATTGAAATAAATAAAGAACAGTGATGCGTGAAGAGCCCAAATAATTGTAATAACCAATACGAGACGATGAGCGAGTTTGATATTCGACCATCGCTGCCATTGTGGCCGAGCGCTTGTCGCGAAGTATTGATCAATTACTGCTAAACACAATGTTGTTATTGCGCCCAAATAACACAAACCGATAATCGAAGTTCGAAGTTGACAATAATACAATAAAGCAGGTGTCCAATTAATTGGAAATGCTGTTGAGATAATAATAAGGGATGTGCCGAATACCAGTCGAATAAAATTAAACACTGACATGGACATCAGATAGAACGCGCAGGAACTTTGTCGAAAGGTTTTGAGACTGAGGAAAACAATAATACTGAATAATTCACTGATCGAACAGAGAATACAGATCGGAATTGAAACATAGGTAGCGAATTGTGAACGGATATAAAAGAGCGAGGCAATGTATTCTGAACTCATGACGAAGAAATGATGAGAATGAAGAGTGTAATACGTGTTATAGTATGAAAAGGAGCGCGTAGATTTTTTCTTGGTTTGAATAATTAAACGAAGGAAAGTCTTTGTCTTTTCTGAACACAGAGAACGAGTTATTAGAAAATAATCTCATATTTTTCTATGCTTATAATTAAATTATGTCATTTGGAAATGAGCTAAAAGTCATGTTTGAAGTGATATTATTTCAAGGGTTGTTCATCATTTTCTATTGGTTGACAAACTATTCAAATAAAGAACAGAGAAAAGAAAGAGTCTTTCAAGAAAAAAAGCATCCAGGTTTGAAAAGAATTTCACTTGAGTTGTATTAGAATGTCTGGTTTAATAATGAATAGAACATTGAACTCGAAGCGAAATATTCGATTAATTAATAGATTTTTATTAAGGTCTCACAGTAGTTACTGATCAGTCAAGTCGGAAGTCGTTTAAAAGCAACTTAGTGCCAAAAGACATTAAACGATGTGAAAGTAAAGAAAGAATGTGAACACTTTCCCTATGGATTCAATAAATTATTAAATAAAACAAAGTATAAAAAAAAGTCGCTTTTTCCGAATCTAAAGAATCAAGTTCATTCAAATTTGATCATACAGAACGAGACTTTGTCCACATTGATTAGGAAAGTTCCGATACAAAACACGTTTCGACACACAGATGTATGTGAAAAACGAATTCTCAACAACAAAGGAAAACGATGAATTGTCTTCAATTCAACATCAGTTCACGTACTCCACTAGTTAAAGCAAATGAAGTTATCATTGCTGTATTAATCTAATTCAGTTGTGCGAGAAGGATTGGATTACGATTGGTATTCAACGAAGAAAATCCATTAGATATTACAAATGGTATAAACATCAGAATACAAACACCGATTTCGACAAGAACCTTGATTTAGAAAATTGAAATTTCCGTAAGCATGATATTGCAGAAAACCAACATTTGATGATGCACAAATAGTTGTACTCGAGAGAGACATTTGGTTGAAAAAGATGAACAATGGTGTTGTATGAAGAAAGCAAAGAATTATTATGATTGCCATGAGACGATGCGATGAAATTTGATATTCGACCGTCGCTACCAACGAGGACGAGAATAAGTAGCGAAATATTGATCAACCACTGCTAAGCATAAACTTGTTATTGTCCCTAAGCAACACAAACCAAAAATCGCAGCATGAATTCGACAGTTTAATATTATGAAAGGTATCCAATTGATTGAAAATGCTGTTAAGATAACAATGAGTGAAAGCACAAAGACCATGTACTGTGAACTCATTATACTCTTGAAATAAATAATTAAATGCGATAAACAAGGCTTCTTCTGTGAACTAAATGTATGTGAATTAGAAACAAACGTTTTGTGTTTTTACCTCTGTAATCGGGTCTTGTTTATCAGAGTTTGATTGCAAATGACACATCAATTGAATAGTTTTATTGTTCTCTCTTATTGATCTTCAAAGTTTCGTAATTAATAATACCTGAAATAAGGGAAAATAATAATTTGTTTCGCGATTACGCAAAGGAATTTGTCTGAACGATAGTTTGCACTTCAATGAAGGATTCTTCTATGAAGCGAAAATAATGACAAAAGTATAGAGTATGATGACTAGTTCAATGAAATATAATTGATTCATTGAAATAAAACCTGTTAATTCTAAAGCCATTAAACACGTGATAAAACAGGTTCGGCACTTACACTTCTATAATTTCTTTAGTCTGTGATCATCAGGTGATTTTATAGATATATGACGTCTTCAGAAAAGATGGAGAGTAAACAGTGCACAGGCTTGTTTTAGAAAAAGTCAAATAAATCTCACCCTGTGACTTGCTAACATCACGAGATTCGCTCAGGCAGTTATAAATTTCGCACATTTCGAAAAGCCATCGCAGCGAATATCACTGGGGCAAAAGAATGAAATTATTTGAAATTGTCATTAAATAATTGGCACTTGAACCTTATCGAAATACATGTTTTTAAACTGAGAAAAACATGGCTTATGAAGAATTC